>WBMZ01014268.1:0-126016 GCA_013400975.1 Atrichornis clamosus | reverse complement strand
GGGGGGGGGGTGGCTCTTTCATGCTACTACTGTAATTTTACACTTCACCATCATATGCTACATTAAAGCAAATAAACCTTTCACCACAAATATTTCCAGCATACTCATTAAAAACCAACCAACCAACCAAACAAAACCCACAAAAAAACCCCCCAAACCTCACATTAGCATCAAAATATTTGGAAGTTAATTTGTCTGTTCCAGTGCAACATACAGATTTCTCTCAAATTCATTAACCTATCAGAATGTGCTTTTTCAAAAATGTTATGTTTTATGATTTGAACGAATGATTCACAAATAGCTAAATATGCCTTTTGCATAAGTGCATCATATATTTTTGGAAAACAATGAGCCAGATCTGGGGTTAAGACAGAGGAGCAATATTATTAGAATATTAATAAAATATTAATATTAATATAGATTAGCAATAGGATGACAGACTTGCCATTTATAAAAATAAATGTGAGATTGTATTTGCTAATTGAAATTTCTATAGTATGCCAGAAAAATCACAGTACAAATCCTTTTGCTTTATCACAAATGCAATAATATTGTGACAGGAAAAGTCTATGGCAGATTTCTAGCAAAAATAACCCATTAGCTCCTTATGGTTGGTTACTTTTTTCAGCATTTTCCTTCAAATATGTTACTAGGGCTGCCAGTTGTCATGACATATTATTTATGAGGCATATGTCTTTTGTTAAGCACTGTTCTTTTTATCGATTTTTTGACAGGTTTTACTTACTGCTAGATAATATACTAGAACATTTTACTGGCATTGGTCATGTTAGAACTGTAAATTAAAGCACTGGGATAAGGAACTGGAGCTCATTAACCCAAATTGCAACTGTTGGACAATAGAAAAGTTGTGCTATTTGATTTATTAGAAAAATAAAACCCTCTGTATTACTAAACATAGCTGACTATTTGTGGCAAGACATGCCAAAGTAATAATGTCAAAATGATTCATCTGCATCAAGAAGAGAATCTTCTCATGAAACAATGTAGGATGGCACTAATTATATCATTATGAGATAATTTTTTGTTTCATTGCTCCCAGTACTTTAATTTTAAGTGCATTTACTTAACAGGACACTAAGAACTTATATTAACCTAGAAATCTAAAAGAGGGAAATTTTATTTAATCTTTTCTGCTTTATTTAATTATCTACGCTACAAGCAGAGTAATATATACCCAGGTGGAGCACTGTGTTAGCTGCTAACTTGCAGCTGTATGCAATTAACTTGTGCTGTCTGAAAGTAGTTCAGCTAGCTCAAGTATCTCTGCTTTGTTGTGTCACACAAATCTAAACAAATGTTATTCAAGAAGCTTCTCATTTTTCAGAGAATGAACAGAACACACTTTTAGCACATTCACTATCTATTAGAAATCTCTACACCAAATCAACATACCAATAATGAATAGGTGGAGGTTTTATCTAATTACTTCACTGATACATGAGTGATATCGTATGAATATGAGGAGCAACAGCAGCAATACATACAAATTAATATACAAAGTCTAATAAAGACAGTATAATTCCTACAGCAATCTGCAAAGTCATGACATCACCAATGATCCAGGCCAGCTCAATTCAAGGTAGAATAGGTATGCCTAACTAACCTGGTAGTCATACATTCTGACTGCAGTGCAGTGATATCCACAACAATCAGGAAGACCTAGGCAGTATTTTAAAAGTTGTCATAAAGCTTTCCCCTTCCCACCCACCCCAAAAAAATCCCAAACAAACCAAACCAAAAACAACAAAAAAAAGTAGACTTCTCTAGTATTGCATTATTATCGCATTTACTTTTTCCTTTTTTTTTCTAATCTTTTTGAGTCTGGTGGATACAATTAGGCCCGAATTAATTAGATGGAAGAACTGAAGGGATAATAAATCTCTTCACAGTTCTAATGCAATTACTACAATTTAGGAAACAGTCTAAGCAGAAGGTTGAGCTAGCTCAAATTCAATCACATTCAATTCAGGAGGTCCTACAAGGCCATAAACTGGCTCAATCTCAAGACACCTATTCTGGCTTTTGGAAGCTCAGTACTGCTCAAAAGCTGTTCATAGCCTGGAAACAAAACTCACTTAGAGGTTTGTTTGATGAGCTCATTCACTTGTATATATATATATATATATATATGTTGTATGTATATGAACTTGCATATGTTCAGCAAACACACACCTACCAAGCAGAAAATGACCTATAATTATTACATCAATTTAAAGACTTTCTAAAAACATTTAATTCCAATTCATGCAGCCATCATGCATTAAGGCAAATCAACAAATCCCCCAGGCCAACACTACAGCTTCTGCTAGTTAGAGGGCAACAGCTGTGGAACTCCCGAGACGAGTTCTCTGGCTGCAGCTTGGCAGTGCTATTTATGGGGTCTCAGGAAAGACACTTACCTTCAGGAAGGTAATATTTATGACTGTGCTGCTACCTCTGCATCTCTCACAGAGCCTGCCTTTGAAAGACAGTTCAGGGAGGGGATGGCATACCTCTCAGGCTTTGTAAGATACACCTCGGTAACACCCAGGAATTTGTAGATTGATGAGTTCTTTTAACCAGCCTCTTTCAATCTACTTCTGGTCTTCCATGTGTTTAGTCCAACACCTATGTGAAGTTCTCTTGTGATTTCTTGATATAAGGTCTGTTTTCATATCTTATATTGTGGTAAAAATAATTGTAAGCATTTTTTTCTGAACTGTAGCAAGAAGTCTGTGTTATAGAAATAAGAGATCAAAGCGAGCCATTTCGCCTAAAATTACAGACCCTCTCAAATTGCCATAACTAGGTCAACTTTTCATACACATTCTGCTTTCCTGTCTTGATACCTACCTTAGCATGAAGATAAATAATTAGTGGTTATTAACCAAGCTTCTGGCTTATTCAAAGGAGAGCAATAAACTTCTCCAGAGGACAATTCAGCACCTTAAATTAGGCTTTTGCTCAAGAATTGCTCTCTGGAGAAGCTATGTTCTCTCATATACTTTGAAGAGATCCTAGGGAGATTAGTGAGGTAATTCAGCCTGCTAAATTAGATACTAACAGTCATGCCATATTGATATCTTCTCCTAGGTGTGAATATAGTGCAACTCCACTTACGTATTTCAAATGCGAGTAGGTTGTGTTGCTCATCTGCATTTAAACTGTTCTCCAAGGCAAATAAAATTGTACACGGATTACCTTTACATGGACAGCTTGCTAAACATAATGATTATCATTAATATCTCTTACAATATTGGTGCTTTTTAAATGGCTCATAGCTCCCCAGTAATCTCATATATCATGTTTGGTGGCATACTCAATGATTCAAATTTTCTTAGGACCGAAAAAAAAATAAAAGACCTGAATAAATGTTCTTATTTAATACTCGACTGATTCACAGCTAGAGAATTAAAGATAAGTAAAGGCTATTCTTCAAAAATGAAAAAATACAAGTTACAGGTTTCCTGAAGCAAAAACTTTGATAGGTCTTGATCAAAATATCTGAATCTAAAGATAACCTGTAATATATAAGAACTTGAACCTCAAAAGGGGTAGAGGAAGGAGAAAGAAAATGAGTGAACAACTGTATGAGAAGGAAACCACTTCATCAGTCAAAGGCACAAAAACAATTAGCAAAAAAGAATTGTATAATTAGACCTAAAATATTTCCTACCTATTGCGAGCATCTTGATAAACTACAGATCCGTAATTTTTTTTTTAATAATAGAAGTTACTTCCTAAGGCATGACCCCAGATTTGCACTTTGCCTGTCCCAGACAAGAACACTGGCAGCAAACTGAAGTCACTTTCTGAGGCCTCGCTCCTGCAGTATCAAAAACCGTGAGAGAAGCACACGTGCAATTACCTCAGAAAATGAGTCTGCCTCTTTATCCTTGGCCACCTCTCTCCCCGCTGCAGCTGTATCATTATTCTAAAATGGTATGTCAGTTTTTCAATTTACATCCTGATCTTGGCCATAAAATGTTTCAAAGCCCATCTAAGGATCCATATGATTTATTGCCCTACTGTAATCTATGTCATATTAAATTAAGTAGTAATATAATTCATTACTTTTTTAAGACTAAATACTTCTTCATATATTATTCTATTGGAAATAACAGGAATAATTGAATCCCTGACATAAACTCTATGAGAAACATGAATATGGGGGTTCTGCATCTCCATGCCTTACACTTAGCAAACTACAGAGAGAGATCTACTTTTATATTTACTTTCTATGTTGGATAGTGTGTGAGATATTATATGTGATAGGACAGGCGTGAATGGTTTTAAACTAAACGAGGGGAGATTTAGATAAGGTATTAGGAGGAAATTCTTCACTCAGATGGTAGTGGGACAATGAAACAAAGCTGCCCAGAGAAGCTATGGATACCCCATCCCTGGAACTGTTCAAGGGAAGGGTGGATGGGGTCCCAGGAAATCTCATCTAGTGGGTGGCATCCCTGACCATGGCAGGGGTTTGGAACTAGGTGGTCTTTAAGGTCACTTCCAAAACAAACCATTCTATGATGACTCTATAATATAATCATCACAAGAGAACTGTTACCTTCCCAAGTTTTAAAAGAAAAAAAAAATTAATAAAATGGTCAGTTAGAGATCAATTAACCGCTGATAATGCATTAAAATAACATGCTTTATTTTTATTCAGAAGATGAACTAAATATTCTGAAATTTTTCAGTAATTTACCATTTCTTCTCCAAGTTCATGTTGCAGTATCATAACTGTCAATGATTCCAGAAAAAATATCTAATACAACAAAAATACATAAATTGGGTCCTCTGCATACCATCTCACGGTGTTTCACAACACACTGAATGTATTATTGGCATAATCTTACATTATTCAGTTCTGTATGCCTCAATCACTATTCTGCTACCTAGTTGACTTCAGCTGGGATATATTGTGTTCTTCCCAGTTGCTTAAGTAACTGTTGCAGAAACACTACATTTGCCTCGGTAAGGCTGAGAAAAAGATCAAGCACTGAATGTGTGTACTGGAATAGCACTTCCTACCATGTCTAGTGATGACACTATAGCTGCAGACTTTAAATAGCCTTATGATTATGTTAATGGACTTCCATTTCCTCCATAAGAAGTTAAACAACTCTACCTGTTTCTACTGTATTTACAATTGAAAAATGTCATTGATTGCTAGCAAGAGAGACCAGATGATATTCTTAAACAGATTCAAGAGCTCTCGTACACTGCACTGAAGAGTTGCTGAAGAACAAATAGAGTGACATGAAACAGGTGGCAGCACTGCCAGCCATCCAACCCAGCTCCGATTCACAGTGCAGCTGAGGAGAAGAGCACACAGAAGGTAAAGCTATTCAATGTCAAGTGCCAAAGGAGAGAGAAAGCAGGAGCTCTTATTGAAATGTTCAGCCCACAAAATCCCTGCTGCTTGGAACACCTCTGCATGTGCTCTGCTGCTGACATCCTCACCCTAATTAGACTGGCTGCTACAGGATGTTAGCAGCTACATTGCTTTCTTTCCTCTCTACATTAAGAGTTTCTATTAATAGGAAGGTTTACAAAGGCATTATAGAGATAAAACATTTTGAAAATCCATACTCAGTACACTACATCTCACTAAGACTCTAAGAAGTGCTTGCATAACCAAAACCATAGCCACAGAAATCAACAATTACTACATTTATGCCAATATATATAGTCATGATCACATCACGCAACCTTAGAAAGCAGCAATCCCTGAATTTCAAAAATAGTACAAAAGAACATCTGAAAAATGCATAGCATTATTACAAAAGTGATAAAAGGCAAGACTATGTCTTAACCAGTGCTCTGTTAAATAGAAAGAAGGTGGAGTAAGCCAGGATGAGGTGAAATCAAATTTTTTTCAAGAATTAGGAGGAGAAAACACTTTAAAGTGGTTAACATATTGACCAAAGACATAACATTACGGTATAAATGCTACAATCATTTGAGTGAGACTTTACTGAGATGCACTTAGAGAGGAAACGCTGTACAGGACAAATATAAACCACAGAAAATACTGACTAGGGAATAGTACTGCAGGAAAATATATGAGAAATATAATATAGTGAATGTGAACAGAATTAAACATCTAGCACTATATGCTAGAGATTGTATGTAGAGAGGCTGCACAGGCAGTTTTAGTGGGGCAATTAACTTTCTGATGTATTGATGCAGATAAACACAGAATACTGTAAATATGCTGCCAATCTGTATAGTTGAATTACTGATAGCAAGAATGCAGAACAGTAAAGAGTTATTCTGTACTGCGTGAATAATAAGCATGATAAAAATTAGAATAAGTTAATATACACTAGAAAAAATATACTATTGAAAGAGTATAGTAACCTTTTATAAACACATAAGGAGAGCTAATGAAAACAATGAAAAGTAGTTACTGTCAGAACATGAAGAAATGGCCCTTGAAGTATGAAAAGAAAAACAAGCCTAAATAAATGCAAGCACATTTAGTGAGGCTAATTGGGTTGTTTTGCTGAAAGAAAGGCAACCGGGTCACCATCTTGGAAAGTGTTCACAAACGCCCTGGAGAAAGGGAGAGAGAAAGTCTAATGAGTATTCTGTAGAAAGTCATAAATAACTTAAAAGCCATTGGAACAAAGTCACTGAACGAGACCCTCCTTTCAACCCTATCATCCACAAATGCAAGCACTGAATTATGAAGGGTGTAACTGTTAAGAAGAAAAGGGCTCTTCGGAGACGTGTGAAGTTGTCAGAAACATGGGGGAAAACAATACACGAAGAAGAACAAAAGACGGTGTATAATGCAGGGTCAGTCCTGTTTCTGTGGAGTACCGTAGCATGACAAAATGACATGCAGTAACATTAATCATGAAACTGTTTTCGTTAATGTGAAATGAAGTAACAAGTTCTATCTAGAAACAAATGTAAAAACCCACGTTGAATCTTTTCATTGAATTATAGTAATATTCACAGCCAAACGTCTGTGACTATTTAAAGTGAATGAGGCATTGGTTAGGAGGTTAGCTGGACTCTTCATCTGGCCTTAATTAGCTGACACTGGTTGTATTTTGACTAGGAATTTCAGGATCACAGTTCAATCCAGGAGGCAGGAGACTAAAGGAGAAAACACATTTTAAAATATCTTTGAGGATCTAGTTCCTTCTCCAGCTCTTTTTGCTCTAACTTAAAATTTAAGAATGAGGAAAATGGTGTCATGGACCCATAGTCACCATGACATCATGGTATCCTATATACATCTTGACTTGTATACATGTTTTGGGGACAGAGACACAATTTCACCGTTATAAATCTTGGCTTGTAGCTTTTTACACAATGCAGAGACCAAATCAAAGGGCATGTTCCATGCATCCTGTGCTGTAATGCTTCTTTTCCTGAAAACAAGACATTTAAAAACTCTAAACCCATAAAAAAAGAATTTGTGAATTTTACCAAGAACTCTAAGTTATGTAAGAATGATAAAAAAGAACTTAAAGACCACCTACAAAATGAAATAAAAGCCCCACACATTTTCTTGTACTGGTCATACAGACAAAGTAATGGCAACAACAAAATGCCTAACTCTCTGTAGTTTAAATAACTTACAAACATGTAATGGAAATAGGCCTACAAAAACTGCTGACATTCAAAGCAATGTTCTAAATATTCTAGAGAACAGTTAGGGTTTTTCAACACATTTCCCAATGGTCACAAACTTACATCTCAAATTCACTGAAACGAATCAGTTCGCCAATCAAGACAAGTGGTTTTGGAGTGGATTTATAAGGGAGAAGTGCACGAAATAACTACACTGACAGAGCACGAATCACAAAGAAACTGCATCTTCCAGTCTTAGGATGGTTATTACAGAATGGGCTATCATTGCCATTTGAGTTTGACTTAGCAAACGTACAACACAATAACTATTTCAGCAGTGGAAATAATACAGCCTCTTGGGTTTTTTGTTTGTTTGTTTTCAATTAATTTCCCAGTCGATGCACTCCAAGCATTTTCTATAACGCGAAGTCAGATCATAGAAAGGTAATCACTTTCATAGGTAACATGAAACAAAAGGTTTATATCACATCCAGCCTCTAGAATTTCAGCCCATTTCCATAAGAGACAATCCTGCTCACAATACAACTGGCTGAGAGACTATAATTACTCCTGAAAACATCTTAGAAGCACAACTAGAAATTTAAATAATTAACTGTACAGATAATATTAGTAATAATTGCCTTTTATTTCTCAAGTACTGATTTAGCTTTTCAACAGAGAACTTTTCAAGCTACAATTTTGGGAAAGTCAATTTGACATGGCAAAGAGCACTACAGAATTATCTGGCAAAAATCATGTATACTAAACTAAGTAATTTTATGGTCCTTAAATATCAGAAGTTGAAAAGTAATTTTTATAAACTGTCTTTGCAATGTCAAGTGGTAACATCAGAATCCGCTATTTAAAAGTACCATTTATATAGTTTTACCAATCTCATCATTGTAATCTAGGCCTTGCTACTATTCCAGTTCCACTCTCAGAGCTCCTCTGCTAGTCACAAAACATCAGAAATTGTTTAATATTTTGAAAATCTTCCTACTTGGTGAGACAGTAATTCAACGCACAAAAGTTAAAAAAAAATCCCCAACCCTAATTATGTTAATCATACATCTATGATTCCTTGAATAATAAAACAAGACATTTCATATATAAAAAAAAAATATGGTGAGAAGTACAAAGATGATGTTTCAGGTGGAAATGGATTTGTTTCCTTGTGCATTTCAAATAAAATTGACAGAGAAGCATTTCTAGATTTCTATGCTTATATCCAAGTTCTATTGAAAAATGCAGTTAATTTGTAACTTTTTAAAAAAATTTGTGGCAGAATAGCTATGACTGTTGTTCTTTATTGAATGTAATTTGTTTTGATATTTATTTATACTTTTTTTTAAATCCACTGGGTAATTAATTAATTAATGTATTTTCTTAGTTTTCTAACCAAAATAGAATGTTTTTATATTTAAGTCATCCAGAAGTTTTATATTTAGTCATTGAGATCTCAGTTGAATGTAAATGTTCTCTCAGTTTTCAGAATTATAGTATACTTGCATGGGGTTTTATTTGTTTTGTTTTTTAATTATCAGTCTAACTTGATGTCAACAACACTAAATCTAGGTACCAGTTTTCAAGGAATCATCAAAGAAAGGGAAGGTCACCAAGGAATTTAACATGTTGGCAAGCTCAGCATCTTTAAGTTCTGCACAAAACAAATAAAAGTTAACATCTCCTTAAATTTGTTGGGAGCCGGTTATGTGTGTAACTATGTCATGGTTTAAACCCAGCCAGCAACTAAGTCCAAGGCAGCTGCTTGTTCACCTTCCCCCTCAGTGGGATGGGGGAGAAAATTCAGTGGTAAAAGTGAGAAAACCCATGAGCTGAAATAAGAACAGTTTAATAGCTGAAATAATCATATGAGTAACAGTACACCATGATGATAGTAAATGATGATGGTAATAAAAATTTAAATGAAAAGGAAAATAACAGGGGGGAAAAAAAAGAGAGCAATAAAACCCAAGACAAACACATGATATAAATGAAAAACAATTGTTCACTACCAACTGACCAAGGCGGAATATTCCATATGGTCTGGAATATCCCTTTGGCCAGCTGGGGTCAGCTGTCCCAGCTGTGTCTCCCTCCCAGCTCCTTCTGCACTCCCAGTCTCCTTGCTGGTGGGGTGGGGAGAGGAGCAGAAAAAGCCTTGGCTCTGTATAAGCAATGCTCAGCAGTAATTAAAATATCCTTGAATTATCAACACTGTTTGCAGCAGAAACCCAAAACAGAGTACCACACTGTATACTAGGAAGAAAATTAACCCCAGATGAAACCAACACAAGCTAGAAAATACACTTTTCCAATCTAATTGAATTTATCTTCCTCTGTTTCCCTTTTACAACTGTTTAAACTGCTTATACTATGACAAAGAATGATAACTCATTATCTATGGTTAAAAGGTAAAAAATTTGATAGAACAACTGACTGGGCAGTAACTGAGTTGTAGTACAAGAGAAATATTCAATACAGCTGAATCCATGCATTCCTTTGGTATATCTAAGCCATTCACAAATAATTCATGCTGAAACCTGACATTTGCACAAACCCATCCGATACCTGAATTCACAAACCAGACAGGAAAAAAATACCAGTTTTATAAAAAGCAGTATTGCTGATCCTACAAATCAACAAGTAATTATTTGCCTCTCTTTTCAATCACAGATATGGAAAAGAAATATAAATTTCTGAAATAAACAAAAAATTGATTTGTATTTTCTTTATGTATTTCAAATGAAAGCTTTTTGTCTTTGTGGATCATAGGCTTTGTTTGTCCCTTTCATTAAGCCAAAAACACAGATTCCCGAGTGAGGACAGAAAAACGTCTTTCCTTCTCTTCCACATTATTCCAGCTCCTTCCCACAAGCATACTAAATAGTAAAGCATTTCAAAGGCACTACAAGAGCTGCCAGAACTGAAAGTATTATCACTTTAGAGAAGTATTCACAAAAGAAGATTTCTATTGGGGCAGTGAAACAATAGTTAGCAGAAATTATAGCTCCAGCACAGTTTGTACTGTACACTGCCTTACTTGCCCCTCTCACTATTTAAAAGTAAAGAAAGATATAGAACAAATATTGGCTCTTTATTTCCAAAAATAAACTAAAGGTGCACAAAAATAAGAAAACAGAATAGAACAGAAAGAATATAGCTCTTCCCGTGTGCAACTGCTGTTTTTTGAAAGAAGTTGGGCCTTCTTCAGATAGATACAATTCCTCTATATATGACTTTTTCTGAGGAGTGGATATGCCAAAGCTGAATGGCTCCACCTAATCATTACATTGTGTGAGATTTTGTAATTTGCCAAAACCAAGAGAGAAAAGTGATTGTAATAATTACTTTAAACAATAAAGATCAGAAACTCAATTTCTTTCTCCTTCTTTTAAAAGATTATTTTTGAAGACACTTGGATGAATACTGGAAATTTTTAACAGAGATTATTCTGCCTTCTTTTTTCAACATGATTATCATTCAAAACAATGAAAGATGAAAACTTGCTCAAAAGCTGCATGCCATATCTTTGGTTTTGGGCAAGTGAATGAAGGCACAGAGGGATACTAAAGAAATGATTAATATATTTGCCTTTAACTCCTAGTAATGAATGTGAGTAGAGAGCACTATTTCTTACATTCTGTATTTTTAATATGCATGAATATTTTAGCCTTTGTAGTGTCAGATGTCAGTGCCTCCACTCGACAGTCGCTTAGTGAGGTGTAAAGTATTACATCTAACTGTCAGAAAGACTTTAATTTGGGGTTGAGAGATGAATTGTTCTTTCTTCCTAAGACTTCTAAATCTTACGGCCAAGAAAATAGCTCAGCTTTCAGACGTGCCCAGGAAAAAGTAACAGCAGAGCATAAATTCCAGCTCTGTTATAACTTTAAAAAAAAGTTATGAATACATAATAAGTTATCTTGCAACGTAATAAATAAAGCATATCAGTTTCTGAATTCAAAAGATTACCTTCTTCTAATATGTCCTTTTTTCCTGATCAGCAAGAAGCACACATAGTTTTCCTCTTGACGTTTTAACCAGTCTGCTTACCTTTTTTCTTCTACTAAGAGACATCATAGTTACCAACTCCTTTGTACTAATTGCACTATATTAATACTATATTAAAATGATATAATGTAATTCAAAGTAATATATTGATTAATGTGACTCCATAATTAAAAGTATTTCTAAATTGATTTCAACCTTCTAGTATTTAAGGTATTTAATGTCAGAACTTCCAGTCTGGAACACTGTCAAAATGAGCTGCCATTGATGTCACTAGCAGTGAAGCCTGTAGCACTCCTAGGTATCTGGGTCTAAATTTTCTGACTGCAACTCTTCAGGAGAAAACTCAGTCATGATTGAAAATTTTTGTTCACAGAATTGGACAACAGGGCAAGTGTTCCAATTCAGACTAAGGATAGCGGATAAGCAGATTTCAGTTTTCAAGTTCAATCAAGAATTAAGTTTGAGTGATGTTTTCTCCTGGTGATAACAGAGACAGTACCTTACAGGTATGCACATTGGATACAGGTATGTACATCAGTAAGCAGGATTCACAGAGGACCTGGCTACATCTCAGAACTTGGACAATTCCTTACCTTGGAGCCACTAAAGAACTGTACAAACAGACTCACCCAGAAAGGCAATGTTCAGGAGAAAACATGTAATGCAAGACCCCCTTTTGGCTTTAAAAAGAGGAAGAATGTCCTTCCTTGTTTTCAGCTCATGAAAAACACATTGAGGTTAGAATACTATGGATTACACATTTTAAATGCAGTACTTCCCTGCATGTAATGACCTGAGAATGTTGCAAAAAGCATGTAGTAAGAAATGAATAAAAGGGAATGCTCCTTAGCACTAATTATCCTCTAATTTTTAGAATGTAATTATAGCAAAATAAAGATTATAGTACTTATAATTACATATTTTGTACCCAGAACAAATTTAAATCCAATGCTGCTCCGAAACTTTCCCATTATTTTCATTAATCTTTTCCTATTCATTTCACACTTACACTTATCACACTGAATTGCTTTCTAGCTGTGAGCAGTGTACACTTCAGACATGAGGGCTTTTTTCTCTGTTGAGATAGTACTTTTAAAATATCTAGCTAATTTTTACTTTTAAAATATCTAGCTAATTTTTCCATCTTTTCATGTGTTGTGCAGAGCACTGAGTCTCCAATCAAAAATTCTGTAGATAATGAAGAATCTTACAAATGTTTCACCTGGATTTTGAATCTCAAAATGAGTAGCTTTAAAATGCCTCTGCAAAAAAGAAACAACTTTGTGCACTACTATTTGCACAGAAGAATAAAACCTCTGAAATGAAAATCCAAAGTCCAAGCTTCCTGCTCTTACTGTCTGCAGAGTTTACAGATATAGCTTATTGCTGCTGTGCATTAATAGTTTTCCAAGATGTTAGTTAAAAAACAAGGGCTGATAAACCTGGCAGGGAAACAAGAGGCTCAGGAGAATCTCAGCAACATACCAAGGAATTGACTGTCACATATAGGATGCTAATATATAAAACATAGATCATATCTCCATTTCCAGCTCATAGCAGTGTGTTGTGCAGCAGCTGGAGGGCAGGATCAGAGCTCTTCTTTCCAGCAGCAAAGAGGATGAAAGAAGATTATTTCGTATCATACTAATTCTTTTGGATTTGGGTTTTTACCTTCAACATATTCAGAAATATACTACTGAGAAAAACAGATGGGGTTGCAATTAATCGATGTGGAACTCTATGACAGAATTTATTTGAGCATCATTATCCAAGGCCATATCTAGCTCACCTGGGGCAGTGTGCCACCACAGGCACGACTGCTTTACCAGACAGACCAGGGAGCAGCAAGGGTGTCAAGGAGTAAAAAGGGAAAACACTGCCAGTACGTTCAGGGACACTGAAGTTGCAAGTACTCCCGGGACTGGAACTCAGACTGGGAGCCCAAACCCCAAATTTCAGTCTGCAGTGCACTGGTATTTGTATCCACTGAAGATCCCAGAGCAACCAACTCCTGATGCCTAAAAAGACTTTAAACCCATGATAACATAACATAGTGGCTTAGTTTACAAGCCTTGAAGTACAAAAAAACCACCAAACAAAACACTAAACAAAACAAAAAACCAAATAAACTGAGAAAAGGAGAATCATCATCTGTTAGTACTCTGTTTCTCTCTCCTTCCAATCTACTATACTTTAAATTAGTATGACATGACTTTTAAAAATCAAATAAGAATTCATAGCAGGCAGTGCACAGTTGAGAGACAATGAATTCTTCTATTTAGAATCATTCCCAGTGCCAACAGGACAATTTTGTCATATGCTCTCTTATTAAGAAAAACGTCCCTCCATCCCTCTAATTCAAACAAATACTTCAATTGCTGCATTTTGTTCAGTTCATTATTTTGAAATATTATATGCGGCATGCAGTTTTAGAGTTTCAGATAAAATAATTCTGTCCTGTTCCTCCGGGCTTTATGCTTGAGAAAGGCCGAACTGCTTGACAAGCTTCATAAACTTGTGGCTTTGAAACAACCAAGTGTTTTACATACAGCTACTCTACTATAGTGTTAGATTACTGTTTGCTTTTATATGCAATTATACTACTACTGCGCCGCATACACACACCAAAAACTCTGCCCAAGCACCAAAAAATAATATTTCTGTAGGCAGATCTAAAAGACACTAGCGGTACACATCAGCTGTCAGCAGTAATGTGATGCTGTCACAATTCTCCTGCTCTTTTCCATGCCATGTTCTCTCCAAATGTCTCTACTAAACCTAATTGAATGTCTCCTGATTTAATTTAATCTGGGTTGCCCTCTATCAGTAACTACTGCCCTGCTCAGGCTCTCTATTGATCTGAAGGCTGAGATACACAACTGATTTTACACCAGGAGATAAGCCGCAATGCTGGTTTGAGAGATCACGTGTCCCAGTCCTCACTAGAATAAAGTGTTTGTGAGATGGCCGAGGTAGGTTTTCTACAGATTTGGACTTTTCCAAATCATCAGCAATTTGGAAGAATTGGACATGTGGACTGATAAGGAGCAAAGCCTTCACACATGCAAACTGGACAAGTGTAACCCTAACTGCCTCCTTGATCCCGATAAGCAGAGGTGCTAGGCACATGCAAATAGAGATAATTACAGAGCCAAAATTAGACATGCACTTTTCCGTTCCATGTAGAGCTGAAGAGAGTGGACCGCTTAACTAATGAAATTAAATCCAACTGTTCAAAATGCTTTTTTTTTCTGAAAATATAGTATTAATTTTAACAAAAAGAAAGGTACTAATGTTTAGATCTTCCTTTACCAAAGAATTTACAAATTAATGAAAAATATAATTTCATTTTTAGTTATACAAGCATCCGGCTACAATCTACAAATGAAAAAAAAATCTATCCATTTACTCTTATGAAATAATTTTTTAATGTAATTCATTCAACAATTCATTCAACAGTTGCTTTCCATTTGGTATTTGAAATTTCTTTTCCAGGTTATGGGGCAAGAAAAAAAGCTAAATAAAATTCCACTACCACATCTTTTTGACACATTTGTTATTTACCCAGCGGTATGCATCTTCCTATTGCTCATATAGTAAATGTCTACTGTATTTTAATTTTAATGAATGCTTTAGGCCACAGTAATTGTTTCATACATTTCTATACTACATACCCATTGTAAGAGAAGACCACAGACTTGTCTTGTTTAAACAGACACATTCAAATTAATTGAAAGCAAAGTCCAAAAACCTAAAAAACCAAGCTAGGTTCAAGTGCTGCTGTCTCACTGAACTTTTTTTTAACCAGAAAATCAATGGAGAGCTGCAAGGAACACAGCAATTGAGGAGCAGCAGCTGACGGGTCAGTCAATTAAACAGCGACAGTGAGTAGCAGAGGAGGACAGCAGGCAACCTTTCCATGCTCAAGCTGAGTGTAATGATGTTGTGAAACACCATCCCTAGTAAGGTTTTTACAATCACACAAAACCCATGAGTCATCTTCCCCTCCAAAATTCCCAGAGTACACTTTCTGTTGGAAATGTTAAAACAATGGACTGTCTTCGGCCACTCTGGAAAAACAACAGGCCCTGACAAAGACTGAGAGAACAGAATACTGGAGATGAATTTAGTATGCACATTAGTAAAGTCCTGACATTTAATAGGATACGTGATGAGGCAAAGAGAATATTAAAGTATTGACCTTTCCGTTTAATTCTTCAGCATAATGACAGCATCTGGGCTTTATGATAAATTTCTAAATTATACTTCTACTCCTACCTTATTTCTTGCATATCTTTTTGTTTATTACTTAATTGCTTAACTTTTGCCCTGCTAACAACTACAGCCACTTAATAATCATGAATAGTCTATCTGAATTAACTGAAAATACCGAGATACAAACAGGTGAATAGGCAGATAGGTAGTGGGCTCTTCTGAGGATTTACTGTTAAACTAGATACAATGTTAGCATACAACCTGAAAGAAAAAAACTAAGTCAGAATGTACTAGAAACCTTTTCATACTGCAGTAATTAAAAAATAGTCACGCAGGTATGGCGAGAAAGAAGAGATGCTGTAAGATAACAGCTTATTGGATTTTTTTTCTGTTTTCTACTTGCTGATTGCTATGAATTTAATTTGGTCACAGCCACATAAGAAGTCTCTGCATGTAGGCGACAGAGAGTGTCCTTGCAACAGGGATGATACGTGTTCTGCAGTAATGGAGATGTCCCAACAGTTTCAGGAAGATCTGAAATAACTAGGAAAAGCCAATGCATGTTTTGGGGAACTAAGATTAGAAAAGAGGGAAACGTTGGCAGACTGCTTTGGATGACTATGCCAGTGATCCACAGCAATACATGGGCATTGAAAAGCAATGAATAATCAAAGGTGAGCAGAGCCTAAAGAGGCTCTGAAGTGAGGGAGGACATCAGAGGTTGGTGCAGTGGGGACCAGAGATGGCTGATACTGGCGAAATAAGAGCAAAGAGATGTGGCTTTGAGGAGTCCATCAAGACTGAGGACCTCAACAAATAATTGAAATGGTGTAGCACTTTACTGACTCACAGCACATATTAACCTGTACCACATCTTTCTAAGAAAGGATAGGCACATATTAGGCACATATTTCAGATGTGGGGAAGGTGCAGTATATAGTATCAATAGCTGGTATACACATAGGTGAAGTATATACTACCAATATTGTTATTTAAACTCCAAACTTAAAATTCTAAGTTCCTGGCTGAGTGTTCAGCACAACCTTCTCAAACATCATAAACTGAAACCTCATTAATTTTGTGCAATTCTGTTGAGTCTTTCAGGACATTGCCAAATAAAAAGTGTTGGCTTGGATTTACATTTTCACCCCACTTCCTAAAGTCCATCTTGTAATTTTCATTGACGTCAGAGCTACTAACATTTTAGGTACTTTTCAAGAACCATTCCTGATGCTGCCAAGGAACAGAGACAGTAAACACGCACACTGCAATTGCTACTCCTTAACCTGCATTCTCACGCCCATCCAGTTTTAACAAACTCATCATTATACAAAAGGTCAAAAACTGCCCCTGGTGAAGGCTGTACCTGATAACTTGTCTCACTGGAATGTTAGTGCTCCATTCAACAGCATAGACTCATTATCTATCATTGCTTGCTAATATTCAAACTAATACATTCAAAGAAATGTCTTTTTTCTTAATAATATGGAAGATTAAAAGGACCTGAGTGTGGTATATGTTCCTAGTGTGGTATATGTTCCTAAAATTTCATGTTTCCTATGTGTTTCACTGTCTAATTCTTAACTAAAATTAATACCATAATATGTTCTTACTTGTATGAAACAACACCACAATGACCCAAGAATAGCTACACATGAATTTAATTGACTTTCATTGAAAAATTCAAATTCCCTCCTTTCACGAGTTCTACTTCACTGAAAATCAGCTAAAATTTAAGATCTGTTCAAAATCCTATAATATCGAACTTGACCAAGTCTGTGACACAGTAGTATGAAGACAGACAGAAGCTTGACTGAAAATTATGGAGCCATATGGGAAATGTACATTACTGAAAAAGTTACTGCTCTGAGCAACTGCTCTCAAAGTACAGCTTTTTTATATTTATGTTTCACAGCTAACTGTGCAGCCTTTGTCACCCCTTTAATTCATGATTACTGTAACTGATTCTAGATACACTAAAATTAGTGTATAGTTAATTGAAAATGAGCAAAAACCCAGTGCATTTTACACTACTTTCATGACCTTTTAGTGTATACATCACAAAACAGCCGCAAGTTCCATCTTTCCTCCACTCACTTTCGTGCTGCTTTCTGAACATGTACTAAGTACTACATGCTCTAAATGGAATGTGCCAGATTATAATGTAAGCTTCAAGAGTTTCCACTGAAGAATACTACTTCTTTTAACAAAACTGCATGTAAATTCATGAAAAATTCCCACAGTTTGCTATATTTTATTCACAAGAGAAGTAAGATGAATTATATCAAGGACAGTATGTGTGAACAGGGTGCAGATTTTTTCATACTGTGTTATCCGTAATTTAAATTTAACATCCTTTTTGAGGAAAAAACAAATTCTTGCTGTTCTGAAGGCCAGAGGTAAAATAATCTGTGGCTCAATCAGTAAATACAATGAAGGATTTACAGACTGACACCTGGAAAAAGGCAGCCTTACTGATGTAACTGACAGACTGAAGGCAGATTTACTAGCTGTGCAGGACTACAATAAATTTGACTTCAGCTATGGGCAAATCATGTTATGAAATCCTGCCATGTCAAAGGATTTTTCAGAGGTGTCCCTGTTGTATAATGGCATGTCACCTGAGAACATTATATTCTCTAGTGACCTATTCCTCGTCCAGATGATGAAAGAGCCCCATTAGTATTCCTTACCTGAAAGTCCCATAGCACTGAAAAAATGTCTTGATTATCTCACATCAGACAACAGTAGCTACGGAATTCCAATTAAAAGAAAATTAAATATATTACTCTGGAGTATAATGTATTACTTATGTAACACAATGCTGTGTTACGTGAAAAAGGCAGGGTACATGTGTACTTGGAATCCCAAGATAAATACAGGTACCTCAGGATCTGTATAATCTCCTTGATTTCCCATCTCTGTGTGGGGCAAAGCCGACCTTGAATACTGCTAATACTGATTGACTACATCCAAATTTTTATAATCATCAAATCTAAAAACTTTAAAGGAAAAATAATCAGGTGACATATATCACTTCAGCATCACGGAAATCTATGGTTTTATTTCAGCTATTTCCAGGTGGAAGTTAATTCTCTGGTTTCTATCTAGAATATTAATGATCTGAAATGCCACTTCTGCAAAGCTTATGAATATATAATTTAATGAGAATTCTTTTGAAGTTAATGGAAGTTCATTTGAATTTATATATACATGAACAAAAGTATATAGAGGATGAGTACTTAAGTCCAAAAAAAGCCAATAATTATTGATGAATGGAAACAGCAAGTCAGTATAGTAACACTTCCTGGCTATCCTCATAGTTATTTATCAAACTTCATGCTCATTTCTTAATAAAAACAATTAATCCCCTGCTGTCCTTCTCTCTTGAGATTTAATTATCTGTAGCACTGACCACAATGC
This sequence comes from Atrichornis clamosus, assembly GCA_013400975.1. NCBI lineage: Eukaryota > Metazoa > Chordata > Aves > Passeriformes > Menuridae > Atrichornis > Atrichornis clamosus. The sequence continues at coordinate 106,768 of WBMZ01014268.1, read as the reverse complement.
CTGCATTCAAGTAAAGGTTCTCTAGTGGTAAAACATGTGCAACAAATCAAATGTATTTCTTCAACAAGACATTTTTACAAGGAATAAGCATAATAAAAAGCTGAAACATTTCTAGGAGCTACAAAAACATGTATTAGAATCCTAGAGTAACTAAAATTGAAATAAATTATCATGAAGTAACCCAGACAAGCCTGAATTACTGCACATATTAATGTCCACTGCCACAGATTTCACTGCTGATATAATCAAAACATCAGATTTTTGTTTTGCAGACTTTGCAACTCAAGAGAAAGGTCATGATTGATCCTCCATCATATGAAATCTAAATCTTGTGTTCAGAATTCAAGACTTGATTCGGATGCTGTACCTTTTCACTGAATGCTAGGAAAGCGGGGTATTTTAAATAAATTTTTAAGGGCTTCCCTGACTACAGATGGATTTGAAGAAGATGTTATTTATTTTTCAGAAATGGGTCTTGCATAAAGTTACCTCTACAGAGCGACTCAGTGTAGCAAAGCACTTACTCATGAGCATGAGTATCTCCACTGCTCAAAATCTACCATCAAATAACAATACTTATTCAGCAGTAAAGGACAAGAAATTATTAAGAACTCTCTACATAATAAATTTAAACTAATATTACCATCAGATCTACTAGTACTACTAGTGAAACATTAGGATGGTATATTTCTGACTAGAAATTTCATTGTTAATTAAGTGGAGAAAGGGGTCAAGAACTGATAAGCCTGTCCCATTTTGCAATTTGCTCACTGTGTACAGCAGCTGCAGTTTACATACATAATAACACAGAATTCCTTAAAAAAATCTACCACAAATGAGATGAGGACCAAAACAAGCACTGAATAAAATGCAGAGAGAAAAACACCTCTGTATAGAGGTACTGGTTCAATGGAATCACAACCTGGGTTCAGAACAACTTTAAAATGTATATATCTCATTATTTGCAATGTCATTTGGATCACAAAATCTGAACTGACTTGAGATCTTAATGCTTGTTGAGACCTAAAACTGAAAAAAATTCCTCTAACTTGTGGTACAGAGAAGAAACTTTGCAACAGTTTAAAGTAGTTAGCTATTGCTTTGAGCTGGACAGTAGAACTCATGAAATTCTAATCTTAAATAACTAAATCCTGTTCATGTTTGAATCTAACCTGTTAATTAAAATTAAACTAAATTCCAATTAAAAAAAAAAGCTTTTAAAGTTTGCTTTAAGTTTTGATAGAACCAGTGCTCCAAGTGCAACAAAATCCATATAGAATTCAAATATGGGGGGTTTTGTTTCATTGAAAGAGAGTTAAGTTACACTAATGAGAGACTACGCTTTCCCATCTGTCTATATTCCTTTAAATAAAGTTATATGAGAGACCTCAAAGTCTTGTCATTCTACTTACACACTCATGAAACTCAGGATCCTTCTTAAAATACTTCGTGCCAGAACTAAAAAACAACTTCCTGCCTGTTTTTTATACTGCCATTTACAAAATACACTATATCTGCCTTTATCTGATCGCTTCATGTTTTCCTTAAAGATGCTTAGATCCTTAACTTCCTACGTTTTCATATCTAATTATATCAAGTACTTTTGGTGCAATCCAAACAACGCACTCGCTTTAACACACGTTCACACCTCACTTTTGGTGAGTACTTGACAAACTAGAAGGAGTTGATATTATACATATTTCCCAAATTTTCATACTGACAGTCTTTTTCTTATTCTTGAAAGTGTGTGAAGTTATAAAAACTCCAAATTGCTCCGGGCTTCATCCAGTAGGGTAAGTCTTAGGTCCATTCTGTTTCCTCCTCTGAGAACAACATGTTCTGCCACTACCTTTGATTTTTCTTACATATTAGTCCAATTAACTTCTGAAGCTTATGTTTAGCTTATCCTTTCCTGCTGTTAATATTTCAGTATGAACACGATACCTCACTAGAACTTTTGTTGTTTCAAAACAGTCTGGCTTCCTCTTTAATCTTTTCAAAAATCTGTTTCTTACACAAATAGCTCAGCTGTCTGGAAAATGGCTGCCTGTGGTTTAGCTTTCTATTTGCCTCTTTGATAACAAAAATTAATAATAATGCTATTTATGTCATATTTACAATTTTAAATCACCCATTTCAGTGCTGATTAGGATCTTTTCTCCCCTGAATTAGAATGTATTTTCCATTAAGGTATTCGAGCAATTATAATAAAAATGCATTTTCAATCAACATAGTCAAGTGTGAAGGGAAAAGAATACTCTCATGTGTGAATTATATTTTCTGTGGAAGAAAACGTGGAGTTATATGTTGCATGTTTGTGTATGTGGCTGAGTATGAAGAACAAATCACACAAGTCATAATCCTTCTAATTAAGCCATTTTTCTAGCTGACAACTGTCAAAGCCATCCCAGAAATCTATGAATATTAAAGTGCTGTTCACTGGCACATTTGGCATTTTGAAGCTGGGCAAATAAAAGTCATGAAATATGAAAGGAGTGCCCCATGTCATTTTGTAGAAAATGTTGCCATTAAGATGATATATGGGAAAATTCACACCTTCATCTTCTGGGAGTACTATACTATATTTTCTGTATTACTTTCCTTCAAAAGCATTACTAGTAGCTTACAGACTTCCATCTTTGGTGGAAAGAAATTTATGAAACATATTAAAGTCAAGATTTTAAATGCCTGTTAATATTGATATATATACTTACCTAAACCAAGTGCATATTTTTATTTATAATGGAATGCTCTCCCGGGAGTGCATTCTAATGCAGGTCTTTTTTATATCTTCTAACAGTTACATTAAGTCATTAAATTAGTTCTGAAAAAAAATCTACTGTTTTTCTAATAATAAAATCCACCACAGACTACAACAAGAGGAGAGGATGTTTTTACTTTATAGTTCAGACTCAACTTTATCTATGTTTTGGTCCTCCCATTTTTGATGAGCAAAATCATCATTAATTTATTCTCATAACCAAATGAATGCTCTCATATAAAGCAAGACCTGAGCTGCAATCTGATAGCAGTTTTAAAACATGTAAAGCAGAAACCCATCTGATAAACAGGTTAAGAGGAAATGGCCTTAAACTGCTGCCAGATGGTTAGACCATGAGAAAAATCTAATAAAGCTCTGGAATAGACTACACACTGTTGAAAGCTCTCAAGTTCAGTGTATTTAGACTCCTTTGGAAGGGGGGCTCCTAAACTAATACTGTATGAGAAATTAAGGTTCCCTTATGTTCCTCAGAAAAACAGCATTCCCATTTTTCATCCAACACAGTGTACTGTCCTCATCAAGTGAAAGGATTCACTGGAAGCTGTAAAAACTGTAAAAGCTAAAATATTGAACAATTGCTAAAAGTCAGCTTAAAATACTACAGCTGCATAAAATCATTATCATCTCCTTTTGATGTCTATATTGTAATGTTTCATTTCTAGGTACAAATAAATTTATTTTCCTGATTCTTCTTCTCAGAGGAAGGTATGGAATAATTTAAACAGTATTTATTCAAAAGAGGGTTTAGCAGCTTATCTGGCCAAAACTTAATTGGGTTTTCAGATTAAAAGAAAATCTGCAAGTTATTATATCCAATATAAGTATCTGTTTACAGTACCTTATCTATAAATTATCACCTTGGGAAAAAAAAAAGTTTTTCACTTGTTCCAGGAGGAAAAAACACATCCTTTTCTTGAAACACATTAGTAGCAATCTTCCAGAGAAATAAGCTTTAACTCCACACTGACAAAATGAAAGAAAATCTTTCTAAGTTAGCCAGATACTGAGAGTAAAGACACCTTAAACAAGGGAACTCAATTTATGTGAGACATTGCACACAACAAACTTTTCAAACTTAAGTTCTACTCTGACACAAAGAAAGCAAAGTGCATCTATGACTTAGCAGCCACTGTAATGCTTAGTACTATGAATACGGTAATATTAATTCTTCAAAGGTCACTCCAAAGTATCTTCTCACTTGCAATCCACTTACGGACCCAAGCAGTGAATTTCAGATGGTTGAATAAAGCTGGTAATTTTTGCACAAAATTCTCAAAACTTAATTTGCCATGCTACAAGAGTACACCTTGGTAAGGTCTTTCTCTGCAAGGTCACATTATGGGTGCATCCTTGTATTCACATAATCTGTGAGTAGCTATGCAATTAATTGTTTAGCATATATGACAAGTTGGAAACCTTTCTGATTTGACATTTCTGATTTGACAAAAAGTGCATTATAAAGGTTTTGGGGAATGTTTCCATCCCTAGACTGATAATAAGGATTGACTAACAAAAATAGCATCTAATTGTGGAACTGACGGCATTCAACCAACTATGATCGAAGAATAGACAGTAATAATATAACACATAAATATCTAGATTTATATTTTTATGCATATATAAAAGTGTCATCCATAGGCTATCTGAGCATGTTCAATGGGTGCACAAAAGAATGATGTAGTTAGCACTTGCACTCATTTACCTCTTGACTCTTCAATCTCAAAGAAATAGAAACACTTAAGAGTATCACCAGTGGTGATGGGTTTCACAGTTACTCCAGTCCTACCTGTGAGAATCAACTCACCTCTGTGGTACCACCCTGTTCTGGAACTTTCAGAAGGAACCTGTCTTCCCTCTCCCCCCAGCACAATGTACTCTTACTGAGCCTAACTCTGAGGTCCCTGAGGCTGAATAAGCAAATATGCCTCTTCAGACGTACATAAAACAAGCTGCTGTTTCACAGCAACTCCTGTTAGTCAATCTCGAATTACCATGCTCCATTCTGAATGGCCATAGCAATTGGATGCACCAGTTAGGTACTTCCAGTTAATGGAATTCTGGAAATTTACTGGAAACTCCTAATTGGTGCATCCTAGCACAGCATCCAGCATTCTCAAGACTACCTTCCCCAGGAAAATCCTATCCACCTGCTCGGTGACTTGGCCAGGCACCATTAAGGGGCCACATTTTGACCTGTCTCAGCAGTTCTTAACTATGTATATTTATCTGTCACGTATATGACATATTTCTTATGACTGCTGATTATCTTTTTTTTCTTTTTCTTCTGGCTTTGGCTCAACTAAGTAAACCCAATAGAAAGAGAACAATGAGCTTCTTAGGAAAGTAATATTATTATGAATTTTTATTTTGGTTTTTAAAAGTATTTTTAGCATTTGAGCTTAAAACCTCAAGATCCTGGCATGTTTGTGAGCTGTAAATCAATACATCATCTCATCAATGATGATTTAATTAAGATAAAAAGGCAGTCAAGTATTTGTTTCTTTATCTAACAAAGAGCCCCTAGGAGTTTGTGATGACATCCTGTATGCTTCCAAAAATACAGAGGAATAGCAGAGAGAACTGCTTAAATATGCAAGGAGATTTCTGATGACATGGATTGGAATAAAGGACCCTGAAGATACTTTTGTGAATGAAGACACCAATTTAGCAATTGGTTTATCAAATCCTCCTTTAGTAGTAGATTGATTTTAAACTGACATTCTAAAAGCACTAAGTTAGAGGTCTACTGTAAACGCAGAGAGGAAAAGCACCCCTTTTGCTGTGGTCTGTACAAAATGACTCCTGCCCTTTTGGCTTGATAAAATGATCTGCAATAAATACTCCTCATGTTCCTATATCTTTAATAATTCACTTGGAAAAGGCAACAATAGCTGTAGGCACAGTCTGTTATGATTAATGGCAAAAGCAGTGGCCTTTGTGTAACCAAGTCCTACTGGTTCTAGAAGTTTTCAAGGTCAAAACTTCATCTAGAAAAGTTCTACTTATGTTAAATATACTTTAAACATGTCCAAATTTTCATGTGTATTATCTTAGAGGACGGATGATGCAAAAAGCATATAATGAAACTTCAGATTAATAAAATTCACACGCACTTCAAGGAAAACTGCAGTGGGAAGGTAAAGCTTTTGTCACCCCTCTCATATTCAATATGTGGTAGAAATACAATCAATACCTCAGATAATTTTTCCACATTATCGCTTTTTTGCCACACTAATGATCTCCACAAAAGGCTGAATCTAGATAAACTACCTTTAGCACAGGTCTGTTCAGAAAATGAAACACTGATAAAATAATCATGCTGTGAAACTTCAGATGTCATTATAAAGAAAGACTTATTTTCCAGGCTGCCTTAACAAATAGCTGTACCAGAAGAGAATGACAGCTTTTGATGCAAAAGTTTTGCTCTTAGCCTTTATAAAACCTGAGAGATTTATCACTTAGAAATTGCTATCACTTACATCCTGAAACATTCATCACACAGCATGAAAGATAATTATCACCAAACTTTTCACTATAAATATATGTTCCTAGTGGTTTATGTTCCCATATTATTTTTAATAGTCATTGCCATACATTAAAACAATTTACTACACTTATAACACTAACTTAAAGAGAACAATAAAATTTAATACAATATTATATCTTTCTCAGAGAGCATATGCTAAAATGCTTCACAAAATCAAAGTTTATAGTAGAGGTAAAAGGAATATAAAGAAATGTAGAAGATCATGTAACAAATAAATCCCTTTCCTTTATATTGTAAGATGATGAAGAAAGTATGAACACACATGAATAGCTTAGTTTAAGCTTAAAACAAAACAAAAACTGTTCAGAATAAAAGGAGATACATGCAGAAGTGATGGAAAAGGTTCAAAAGTAAATAAATGGCATAGAACATTACTAAAATAGTAACAATTCTTAATTCCAAGGAATGTAATAGAGTTATTCTGTTAGTCTCTGGCTCCTAGAATCACCCAATTTTAAGAAAAACTCTCCTTTTCACTTTGCTAAATATATCTATAGTTTCTTGAAGATTCATTGGGAAAAAAAAGAGAACACAAAATTGTGATCCGTGGAAACCTGTAAGCTTTAAACTCTGTATTTCAACATGGTTTAGAAGAGAACAAACTACTTTCACAGCCTCAGGAAACCATGTGGAGAAGATGCTCAGTCACATACAACAAAGTTACAAACAGAAGAAAACTCCCCAAAATTTAAGCAATTTGCAGATAAAAAAAGATTTACAACTGCATTTGGGATAACTAAATTTGTTTGGGAAAAAAAGCCCCCACAAATTTTCACGACATTTTGAGCAGTATAAGACACAAACTGCCTCAGAATAGGAAGGGATGAAGCAGAAACTGGGGCAGAGGCAGGACTGCACGTCCTGGTAGACAATATGCTACAGTACTTGGCCATTTTCATTCACTTTCCTCTGAGAGAAGGCACACTGGAAGTGAATTTACTATTTTTGTCAAATCTTTTTCAAATGTCTTTGCTGCTGTGGTTTGCCCCTTCCTCATTTACAAGAGGAATTTCAGTTCTGAATTGAGTTCGGTCTCTTGTCTGTGGGAATTTCTGTTTTCCTAGGTTCAGATTTTGAAGGGCCAGCATTAGGCTAATTTGCACAAACAGGGCTTGGTCTATTTAATTTAGGGTAACTGACATCCAGCAACAAGAAATTTGTGTCCTTCCAATGACAAAAATAAACTTTTGCTCTGTTTTGCTCACAGTCCTGTTAGGGGTCTAGATGACAGAGAAACTCCTTCAGAACCATTCCTTGCCAGTAGAACTGATAAGCTGCAGTCTTTAGTGCTATTGTTGCCTCTGCTAGAAGACCCTAACACAATTTCTGGTGCCTGCGAGATTTCAGTTTGCAAGAGTTAACATAAAACAGAACCAAGTAAAATGTATTTAGAACTGAACAAAATAATAGAAACAACCATCAAACCACTAATATAAAAATCACGTACAACACCATAAAAAGGTATCTTTAGGCAAGCTTAACACGTCAGATGCTTATTAAACAACTTAGAGTGACAGCATGTAGACAGAAAAAAAAGAAAAAAACCCAAATAAATCACATCTCAATCATTCAAGGGTAGGATAGAATTAAAGTTAAAAAATCATAAAAGAAAATCTGAGTTTGTACTCTGATAGCAAGATTAGCTTTAAACTTAATATTTCAGTCAAAATGAAAATGAGAAATCACAAAATCATCACATTTAGGGCAGAAAAAAAAAAAGAAGGGGATAAATGCACATTTTACAGCAGTTAAAATAAACTCCAGCTAGCAGAACCAAGCCTGGCTCATGACCTGGTCTATTAAATCACGCTGTACATCATTTCAGATTAGTGCAAAAAGCTGAAAGATACAGTCCTTGCCTTATAGTTGAGTGTTATAAAATAAATTGTAAAGCAGCACATAATGACAAGGTGCAATATAAAGGTCTACAAGTGAAATAAAAATGGACATGTAACAGTTGACTATGATTGCTTAAGAGAAACAAGATGTTTAAAAATGTTCAAAGGTGAGCACATCCATAAGACGTGCTGACAGACAAGAGGATGTAAAATGTTCCGAAGCTTATGACAACCAATTTAATCACCTTTCAGGTATATTTTTGTACATTAAAATTACATACACTGTTAGAACATCAAGTTGTAATAGCAACTGATCTGAAGTACCAAATGTACCATGGCACGGGAATCTGTACTCTGTAGTACAACTACTGAGTGCACTGGGTATGCCCATACAGATTGTTTAAAATTCAACTCTCACAAAATTTTACATTTCTATTGACTTTGGTTTAAAAAAAGCCCCCACACATTAGCTCTCTGCCTGTATATTCTGATATCTGTTGAATTTTTATATACAAATGCAACGTAAGAAAGGAGAGCTATGAATTTTAAGTTCGCCTTCATGGATTGAAGGACGGAGGCCCCTAGTCCCTAAAGACCAGGACACTCATTCAGTAACATTTCAATTTGTTCACAGAAAATATTTAATGTGACCTTCAATAGGTCAGTGACCAAGATAGCACATTATGCATTTTCCCCATTTTTAGCAGTCTAAGTTCAGAAGTCAGTTTAATCAATAACTTCCATACTAAAAAAACTTCAAACTAACACTGTTCAAATTACTGATTTCCTAGTGTAAGTCCTCACAGATACCAGTTGGTGCCTTTCGAGCTTTGTTAAAATAGTTCAAACCTGTTTTGCAATATAAATATGAAAAAAAAGGTGTTTTCTTATGTCAGCAAAGTGATTTGTAAAACTGACATTGTGTAAACTGCCTTCTTTCTACCTAACAAAACCTGCTAGGTGTGGAACAATGGGCAGGGACAGAGTGTCTTCGCATACAGGTGCTGTGCAGAAAGGCTGCACACTTCTGTCACCTTTAGGAGGCACAGGGGAAGATGGGGCACTGAACTTGGTGGTCTATTTGTATTACTGATTCAGTGATTTTTCAAAGAAATTTACTAAGTGTTACACCAAGTCCACGTCCTCCAACATCCTACTGGTGACCTCTGTCAAAAGCAGAATCTTCACACTGGCTTCAGTGGCATAAAGGGACACTTAAAATGTAGTAAATGACCCTGAGCTCAAGTTCTATTTCCTCCCCACATGAATGGTGATGAGCACGGCCTGTTAGAAATATCTCAACATATGCATATAAAGGAAGATCATACTGAAATTAACTGGAATTTACTCAAGAGAAATGCATGGAGATTGTTCCAAGTTTTGTAATCCATTTTACTGGGGCAGAGACCCACATTAACTAGCTGCTATTAGCCTGGATGCCCCTTTTCTGTGCATGTCCTAGCACCGAGTGACACCTAGGCAATTAATTAGATCCAGTTCCTCTCTTGCCATCCATGACAACTGGTGGTAACGCTGATAACCTCCTGTTATCAGGAACTCGCACTTCAGCAATACACCGTCACTGCCACAAATGCTTCTGTGCCCAGGGCACAACGCAGGGGCAGGGAGGGTGCTAATTACTTCTTTCAGATTAGGCCCCCCACTATCTTAACTATGTCAGTGGCAAAACAGGACTGCTCATCTACTGTTTTGGTTTATAGTCTATATTTTTCTCCTCCATTTTCTTTGCTCAAGACATGAAAGCATTCAAAGATTATTAAGTTTTGAATTTTTTTTACATGAAATATTTTTTAACCTCTACTAGTAGAAATATGGGTAGATGGAAGTGAAAGAAGAAGGTTTACAACTACAAAGAAGTTTAAAAAATATTTTAAGTTAAAAAACAATCAAAAAATCCACACTAGTTGACTAATTTTTATTTCTTAAGCAATACAACATTCTATTTAAAATTAATTTATTTGCCTTTGAAAAACAACGTAGATGACTAAACTGAGTGTTAGCAGCATCTTGCAGATTCAAAATCTGAGTCTAGGAAAACAGAAATTCCCACAGACAAGAGACCGAACTCAATTCAGAACTGAAATTCCTCTTGTAAATGAGGAAGGGGCAAACCACAGCAGCAAAGACATTTGAAAAAGATTTGACAAAAATAGTAAATTCACTTCCAGTGTGCCTTCTCTCAGAGGAAAGTGAATGAAAATGGCCAAGTACAGTAGGTGAGTAAAAGAAAAATAGCCTTCAGATAACAGCTAACAACTTGAGGAACAGACAAAAATAGTCTGAGTACCCTTCTCCCAGAAAAGATGTCTGTATTATAGCATAAGAATTCATCAGCAGTAAAAATATTTTATAAAATAAAACGAACACTACTGCTCATATCTCAAGGGATATGTAGCCGTTAAGATAATTTGATAATCTATATTTAAAACACCTAGAATAAAGGTTTCACTAGGTCAATATTTCATTGGCATTTTAATTAAATAATTGGTCTAAATTCTAAACTGGGAAGTGAATTTATGATCTTATTTAAACAGAATAACTAAGGTCATCAAATGACTTTTAATTAAATTGTTAATTGATTTTTCTTTAATTCTTTAGGATGATTGATGGCCACACACTTAGTTGCTGCATTTGTTAATTACCACCATGAGTCAATTCCATGCAGTGAACTTTGGTACAACTGCTCTAGTTACCTCCGTATTAAAAAAAAGAATTCCATAGTTTTGCTACACCATTTTGCATTACTCATGCATGCTTCCTGAGGCAGTTTTATTTTACAAAAATTGGTAAGGTAGATGAATCATTTTCATAGGATGTAGTTTACAAAGTTAACCTGCAGGTGAATTAGTAATCCAATCATTTTTTCCAGCAAATCTTGCACCAATTGGCTTAATAATCTTTTTTATGGTTTTCTTATGTTCATTTCATTTTTTGAAAATTATGCAAGACAAGCTACCTTAAACTTCCTTTAACAGTTGGTGTAGAGATGGCAATTTTTTTCACATGTTCTCTAGCTTCATTTACAGAGTTCTGTAATCTCCTGACAACAGACCTTCTGTGATTATGCACTAAATAAAGACCTAGAGAAATGACAGCTTGTTTTCACACCTAACTACTGCTATCTGTCCGTAGTTTGTCGATAGCACAATTCCTATTACCACCAGCAGTGCAAAAAGTAGCGCAATTGCTTCACCTTCTTTGAACGTAAGCTCTGGATTTAAACTTTGGGTTGAAATAAGCAATTATTGCATCTCTTAACACATTAAGAATAAATAAATAGTGTCTGCTTTTTTCTTAACAAATTCTATATTCATGAGAATATTGCTAGAAAGATCTGAGCTTCCAATAAGCCTTTCTGAATGTGTATATAAACAATTTACCTGCAGTAGTCTTTGTCTCATTTACAAAGTTGATAAAAAACCCAAACAAAACCAAAGAAAAAAAAAACCCAACCAGAAAAACAAATGAGTAGTCCATGGCTTACTGGAGCAGCTGTCTCAGCCTATCTCAGTAAAAAGAACATCATTTCACCATCTCATCACCATCAGGGAAGGCAGAAAAACACAACTCATGTTTTTGAACACTATTACTAGAAAATTTGCAAAGGCTGTATGGAGAACAGCACATCTAGACTACCACCTTACTGGTAATGTGTTTTACCACTCTATACTCAAGAACCAAACAGAAATTACAAGATCCCTTTTGTTATTTTACCTGTGATTAATGTGCCCAAGATAAACCTTTGACACCCACCATCATGCACAAAACACTATAATGTCAGAAGAAACATGACAGGCTAGGTCACAAATTAAAAAACAAATAAATGATATTGGTTTAAAGTAGTGATAAATTTAGATCTGAAAAAAACCACAGTGGGGACACAGTTTAAACAAAAACAAACAAACAAATGGAAAAAAACCCAAACCACAGACAAATGCATAGAAAGCTTATTTTCTACAGAGTTCACTTTGACCACAATTACTTTCTTATTGATTTCTTTGGTGTTTTTTGCTGCAATGTAGAAAATTTCAGTTCTCTTATCAAGTGATTACTAACACTCTGATGAAGTCCAGTGTTTTATTTGAGTCTCCATTTGTCCAGAACTGGAATGTGGAGTTAGGAACAGAAAAGCATATATCTAGTAATTTTTTCCAGTTTATCCACTGTGTTTGAGCAGATGAATGCTTAGATAGCACCTGTCCCTACTTTGGACTTCATTTGATATGAAGGTTGGCTAAACCAAGATGTTTGAATGAGATGGAGATTTAAATCAGGCGTTCCATCTGTAGCACATGTAATTCTAGGTTTTCTTTAATAAAAATACAGTCTTCTGTTGTTCCAGCATATCCAGGAGATTTTAAAACTAGAAGTAAGTTGATAAAAAGATTAGTTCTGGAAAGAAGAAAAACAAGAAAATTCAGGACAGTACGAAATGCAAGAAAAGGGTTTTGTTCCTTTTAAACTTTGACATGAACATGAGTATGTGAACAGATTTATTGCTTCATGTAGGCAAGAAAGGGAAAGAAATAGAAAGCTTGGAATTATTTCTTGGGTACAAACAAGCTCTCGGGAGCCAGCAGAAAAAGCATAAAGACCACTCAAAATCCTATTAGAGAAAAAAAAAAAACTTATTATAGGTCAAAGATTTGTGCGAAAAAGTTGAATCATGGAACTAGATTCACTTTACTGGATTTAAAATTGTGACTTCCTGGAAAGTTTTTGCTTCCAGTTTAAAACATAGGTTATCGGTCTTCAAATATGCCTGCTTACAAAGAGGGTGGCTATTTTTCCTGCAGGTAGCATATCTTAAGAACTGAAAATAGCCAGACTTTATCAGAACATCTTCAGACGTAAGTTTTATCTGTGTGAGTTTGATCCTCTTTCATTTTTTCTCTTTGTTAGTCCTTCCAAAATTTTTTTTTTCTGTTTATCTTTGTGTTACCCAAACACTTACACAAAAGCCTGGTATCTACCACCAAAGGAAACTTTTAACTACAAACTGAATTGTAGAACTTTTTTTTCTCTGTTTACATTCCTGCTTAGCCAGAGGCAGCAATTAACCCTTACAAGCTGTTTTACAACATGTACCATGTCTTCCTGTTTTATATCACATTGTCAGCACTCAACAAATTATCATAATAGCCATGTTTATCCTCCTTACAATGTGCAATTCACATACCACATTTTGACCCTTCAGATACAAAATATGACTCCAGGTATTTTCACTGCTATTTAAAAAACTGTGTTCAATCTCAACAAGATAAAACTGGATAGTTGGAATCATGAGAAGAAAATCCTTATACTTAAATAACAATGCAAAATAAATAGAAAATTAGGAAGATGACTGCAGGTGAAAGTTGACGGAAATAATGCCTGGGTAGGATGCAAATAAATTAGTCTACATTGCCTACAGAATTATATTTAAAAGAGGGTACCACGCTCCAGGTTCTGATCCCTATGCTCTGTAATTGCTCTTTAAGTCTAAAAACAACTTATTTGTGGTATACTGTGGGATGATCATTATACAACTTATCAGTAAAGATACTCCACATGAAAAATGCATACTTCTAGAATTTGGTGTCAAGATTATTTAAGGTTTTCAGTTAGCGAAACACTGTCCTTGACAAAAGTGTTCTTGGCTTTAAGTAATTGCAAAATCAAATGTCATCTATTTCTGCCAAAAGAAAGAAAAGGAAAAATACTAAGAAACTCCTCTAGCTAAATATCCCTTTGCGCACCATCTATGGTTATGCTAATGGACCCTGTACTCAGGTCATCTGTTCAAATTAAAGAAACTGCCTTCACAGTAAGAAATCTGCATAGATTGCCAATTGTTCTAGTTCATTACCTGTTAGCAAATGTGAAGAGCCAAAGCCAATTCTGACATCTATGTGTAATGAATTCATTACAATGCCTGGCACATTTGGCTTTGGGAGAAAAAACCAACGACAACAAAAAAGAACAATGCAGATTAGATTTTATTAAGAACATTTGTTGAATATAGTTGCTGGAATAAAGTCCTGAAGCATATTTCAGCCTTTTCTGAAGTCTCTGTTTTTTAGTTGTTTATTAGATAACTTGTTTCAGTTTTAAGATATACATATATAATACTTATAGAAAAGTGGGTTAAATAAAATAAGGTCTTATCATCATACCAACACGTGGCTTTCTATTTAACAGATTATTCTAATATAGGACTTCTGATTCGCCTGGATTTCAGGAAACATGACTGTTACTGGAGCATCGCCACTACAATACATGTTTAATATAAAATATTACAAAGAAATAAAAAGCATTCAAATGAGATAAAAGCTTTATTTGGGGATAATTTATAGAGAAAAACTCAGGGTTTTTTCTGTTTTCTGTATTTACTCTCCAGATGGAACAAACGAGTGTTTTTAAAATATAATCTCCAAAAAGCATATCAATTTTTAATGACAACAATCAGAAAAGTAAACTTTGCCTCTTCTACAGATGTCTTACATGTCCATTTTTTTCTATCAAGGCAATTCAGTTGGCCATATAAGTAGATACATACAATTCATAATAAGGTTCTGTCATGATTTATCTGAAAAGGTAGTGTGGGTGAGAGCTTCTTTTTAAATGATTATGAAGCATGCAAAAATGCCAGACTTGGTGTGAATGGGAAGCTTCAGTCACCCAAGTATGTGTTTGATAAGGGACACAGCTGAAAATAGCTGCCCAACAGGCTCCTGAGATGTGTTGGGAAACACCTTGAGAAAACAAGGTGGGCAATTAATTAACAAACTCTCTCATGTATGTAGTGTGGGAAACATACCTGAAAACTCATTGCAAATGGCTCCTTATGAGATATGACAGAATGTTTTTCGGTGCTTTTATTTATGACTCATTAAAATTTGCAGGCAATATCACGTTTTAGGGGAGCAAGCACTCTGTGATCCAACAGAAGAATACAGAATACTCTCAAAGAAATCAAGAAAATTAATTAGATGGGGTATTAGAGCAGCAAGGACAACTGTAAGATTTTTGGGAGCATCCACTTTTCCATAAACAAAATGGGAAAAGGACTACCTTGGCAGTGGTAAGTAGCCTCCTACTCCACTTTGTAGAGTATTCTTGAGAGCTAAGAGTTCCTAAACTGGTATGCCATATATGGCCTACCATGATGTATTAAAATCAACTGACTTTTGGCGATTCCTGCACCAAATATTTCAGAATATCTTTGCCTGGAGCATCCCAAGCATCTCAGGATTTGCATTAGGCTGACAAGCAACACACACCACCACTGTTACATCTCTTCTCCTCAAACTCCCTTGCACAGGTAGCTTTTTTTATTTTTCCAGCATGGCCATCTGTATGCCGCAGTCTCAGAGTGCCTGTCCCCAAGGGGGCCCAAGGGGGCTTATCTCTCTGATACAGGAGTCTCACGTTGCCCAAAGAGCACCTTGGGCAGCCAGTCAAACCCTAATAAAAACCTGTCATGGTCCCTGGAGTGCTACCTACATGCATCAGCATGACAACCACACCTATCCTCATTAGAATTTATAGGCAATGGGGTTAATTATGCAGCTTTACAAGAGGTTTGGGTCATTACTCGATTTCAGTCTTTCAGACTTAGCAATAGCAACATTTGGAAAAAAACGAGAGGGAGATCTATATGACTGCACATCATTACTTAATCAGATTATTTAACTGTAGTTATTTTTTTTTAAAGATAAAGGTGTCTCTCAGCTTGAAGAATACACTAACAACAGATTTCAGCCCAACTTCTGACACCATAATTGAAGTAAAATACGGCCTAACTGAACAAACCAGCACTACTGTCCTATTACAGAGTTTATATCTCTTCACATGAAAGGAAGAAAGGCAGACCTATGTACGCATGCAGAACCTACCACAGCAAGGAAACATCAAATCTCCCAGGTCTAACATTAAAAAGTGCCCTGAAAGCTTTTTTGCATCTACCCCAGGACAGATTTTAAAACTCCTCTGACTACACTTGTGGTATATATAAGTCATTGAGCTTAATGTCTGTTTATTGCACTGAGATGACTGCAAATGTTCTCTGCTTTAGGAATGGAAGTGACAACCTGTTAGTGAAATAAACTAAAAAGATAAGGCTAAAATATAATAGCCCCTGCATTATTTTTTTTAAAGTGCACATTTTTCCATTTTCTACAGCTGTATGAAACAGAAATTTAATCAGGTGATAAAAGGTTAACAAAATCCCTGCAGAAAAACTACAGTCACTGACTAATTGGTTTTCACTTTTGTTTAGCTATATCATTTTGATCAGCTTTTACCCCATGGTAAAGCCAAAACGATGCTGCTGTTCTTATCATTACAGTTGATCAATCTTCTCTGCGTCTGAGGGGGAATCCTGTAAACCTCCTCTTTTCAGCACATTCATCAGACAGGCAAAACAAAAGGTAAACCTGGCAAATACTGCTTGCTCAAGGAAAACATTAATCTTAATAGCTGGTTCCTAATAGTAATTAGGAACAAGATGTATAAACTGACAAAAAGCAATAAATAACTTAAAACCGGAAATGTGGTAAGATTTAAACTCACAGACTGCACTTGGGTTTAATCCATCTTAGTCACTTTGTTGGTATTCCTCCATGTAGCAGCATTTAAGCCAAAACAATTCCAGAACAATTAATATACAGAGCTTTAATCTTTAGGATTACCAGCTACTGAGAAGTCAGCTCAGGATTTCACAGGCTCCACTGCATGTTGATCCTGCTCATTCAGTGAGCCATCTCTAGACCTTCAAAGTCAATCTACCACCTACAGAGGTCCAGACTAACATCTGAAATTCCTTTTGGGGATGCTGCTGACCACTCCAGGCTCCTCTTACCTTTCCTTCCCACGCCTTTGGTTAAGATAAGGAATTCCAGTACATTTAAAATAGCTCCTGTGTGTGAAGCATCTTATTCCCTACCACTTCCAGAGTAAGTGGGCCATTATCTAAACAGCTTGAGAACTTAGTTTGGTATACAAGGCATCATATGAACAACTGCACACAGGAATAATCGAAACCAATCAGAACATTTACTCACATCCTGTAAGTACAGATGTTTGTTAAAAGGTCACTGAGCCATGAGAAACCAACAAGCCTAAGACATTGCGAGATTCAGTAAAAAACAAACTTGATACTTGCAGAGAACTTTTTAAAATCAATGAAATACCAATACAAGAAAGTTTTCGCCTAATTTTAAAAAAAATTTTTAAAAGCTCCAAAAATGAATGAAAGCCTGAAGCCTGACAGGGCAGTTAGCAAATGCAACTAGCAATTAGAAAAAATACCCTAGAAACATAATGAGAACAAAAATATGTGAAAGTCAGAAAAACAATCCTAAATAGACACTCTGTGAAGAACTTCTAGTAAAACTTGTTCTAATCTAAAAGCAAAGACAATCAGTCATGTATTCTTTGCATTTTTTCAAGTTAAACATCTGAAATAATGATTATCTCAAGTGCTTTTGTTTCCTACACGCAAGAAACTACTGTCAGAAATGTTTCAAAACGGAAGATTTCAACTTATTTCTTGGTAGTTGAAGATGTGACAAAATAGCATGGTGCTGAATTCTCCAGTTGATTCAACTGAACACACTTTACTTTCTTTGCATTCCCACTTACTTAGTTGTCATGATATAACTGCTATAATAAACAGAATAAAATGAGCTCAAAAAATGCCAGTTCCTATGTGACAAAAAACACCTACAATCTGTGAGTGGTGGCTAGGAAGTTATTCACAGCCTAATGCAGAATTAAAGACACAAAACTGCAGCCAAAACAAACAGTAATGTTCTGTGCCATTTCCTAGATATACTGGATATAGGCATTAATGTGCTTTCTTTTGGTCCATTCCTATTGATCAAGAAGAAAATGAAAGACAAAGCAATTTTCCTCTGATATTTCTCAACCATACACCAGTATAAGCACCAGCTTGAAAGATTTACCCCAGTGTGACTGCTACTATGCTTTCGAACCACCATATCCAGGTTTTCTTCAACCAGGAAGCAAAGGCTGACTTCATTCCAAAACATGTAAGTACATTCCCTATCTGACAGATAATAAATAGCACCAGTAGCATACAAAGGCTTCCCAGATTTACCATGTTCACTGTTTAACTCAAAAATCAATTTCCTGAAAGCACATTGCCCTGAGACAAAGCATTTAATTGTGATACATGTTTTTGAAACATCAGTGACCAAATTCTGTTGCCGGCTAATGGAATCAAAATTGTGTAAGTTAAAAAAAGAATGTCATTACATTTTAATGTTATTCTATAATTATTCTATCTGTTAAGAGAAAAAAAGCCCTTCTTTAGACAGTATGATGTGGATTAGTTACAAGTATTATTCAGGTTTTTTAAAACAAATCTTTCTGTATACACTCCCCACACTGCTTCAGATGGTTATTACAAAACAGTTGTGAGTACAGCTTACGTAAAAATTCAGGGAGTTTTCCCAACTCACAAGCTTTCAGACTTAACTGACTTCTGTTGTATAAGCAATTCTGTCACCTACATGAAAGCCTTCCTAACAAATTCACAAACAAACACCTTAGCCAACATTACCACACAGTAACAAGGGACATACAGTGTTTTTGTTGTTATTTGTTTGTTTCCTTAGGAAAAATGTCACCATAGGAAGAATTACTGAAAAAACAAAGCACACAGTTTAAAAAAAAAAATTATTTAATATGGCTTCTTTATTGATTTTTAAATAAATGTAATATAAAGAGAATGTCAACAAAATAATTCAGCTACTGCTTATGTGATGAAAAAACAGGAGAGATGAATTAAATGCTGTCAGCTGTGGCATACTCCAACAACTGAACCACAATTTACATTTATTCTTTAAAATAACTCAAGTAATGAAAGCAAAGCATAACCGAAATGGTTCTTTTTCTTCAGGCAGCACAGTAATAATGTCAAATGCAATGGCTGCCATAAAAAGGTAAGAATACAGAATCATCACAGAATGATTTAGGCTGGAAAACACCTCCAAGACCATTGAGTCCAACCTTTAAAGTATCACCACTCTGTCACCTAGACCTAAACACTAAGTACCACATCCAGTAATTTCTTGAACACTTCAGGGATGGTGACTCCATCACCTCCCTGGGAAGCCCATTCCAGTGCTTAACAACTCCTTCCATGAAGAAATTTTTCCTGATTTCCTACCTGAACCTCCCCTGGCTCAGGTTCAGGCTATGTCCTCTCATCCTGTCGCTGGTTGCCTGGGAGCAACCTGGGACCCCCACCTGGCTACACCCTCCTTTCAGGGAGTTGTGGAGAGCAGTAAGGTCACCCCTGAGCCTTCTTTTCTCCAGGGTAAACACCCCCAGCTCCCTCAGATGCTCCTCACAGGACTTACAGTTACAAATGCATGGTGCACCACCACACTTACTTTCTAGACCCTTCACCAGCTCCATTGCCCTTATCTATGAGATAACATAATCCACCTGAACTAAACGTGCTTACTGTGAACAATGGGTGCAAATCTAAATGGGAAACTGTGCACCCGCACAGCTCCCAAGTGTTGTGCCATGGGCACTCTATTTGCCTATGTCATGGACAAGTGAATTTTTCATAAACTTAACATCCAAAAGAAGTTAGGAGTTGCCGTTTACTGAACTAATAAATGTAAGTTTACATCCAGAATTGAGTACTTTTTTCTGTGATGGAGAACCTACTGCAATGAAACAATGTTCTGAGAACCAGGAAAACAGATCAGCATATATTACAGATCAAAAAGAAAGGTTCCTAACATTTTTTGGGGGATTTACTGCATTTATATTCAATGGAATGCACTTAGCAAAGTCACCCTCAGCAGAAGAAAAAAGCTTGCTCTGATGGACAAATACAGTTTTTCAAGTACACCTAAGGGTGACCATGTGCTTAGGGACACAGACAGGCATCCCATTCATCTTGAAAAGAACACGTATTTCCTGCAGGCTTGACAAAAAACCTCTCTTCATCCATTCTAAACTGTTGACAATTATTTTGTGACTCCCATGAGACACCCTTGGACACAGGAGGAAGAAGATACACTATTTGAACTTGCTTATGAATGCTGACAATTACAGAAATTTTCTTGTTGCTTTCAGTATGTAGAGTATCAGTATTATTACGGACCCATAAAGTCAGTACAGAGCAGGTTTTTGCACAAAGACAACTAAAACCAGCTGTATAGGATGCAGAACTGCTTAATCATGGCCAAGCTGAAGAGAAAAATGGCAAAAGCTCCATTACTTGGATCCTTACATGAAAAATAAATAAACTTTAAAATAAAACAAAACTCATAAAATATTTCATATCATTAAGAAAGACGTGAAAACCAAAAATGTTTGCATATAATTGAGTTTATTCTGCCTATATAGTGATGCTGTTCTAGTAAAATTATTTACAGATCAACATAAACAAGTTTTCCTCATGTCACTAATGAAATGAAAAGAACATTAGCTGGATGGTGCTGTTTGCACATTGAAGCCACAGAAATTTAAACAGTAATCTCAATGAACTAACTGCAACAAATGTTTTCCCTTACCAGTAATTCTCATATATGCCACATGGAATAAAAAATTATATACACTGTAGCAATCAAAATTTGTATTTTTTTAATCGGTGGGTGAAAAATAGTGCATGTAAAAATGCTTTGGTGTACCTATTTTTCCCTAAGTAAAAGCATTTTTAATTAATCTACTTCTTTCACATTTATTTTAAATATTTGTACACTAAAAAACAGTAATAACATTTAGTGAATAATGTTAATAATAATGACTTAAAACTGGTATGCTATGTATGGAAAGAGAATATAAAGCTAATTGGTTTTGGCTAGGTAATGCAGGATTTTTTTTCTCAGAGGTAAAGAAAACAAAGTTGGATTTAATCTAAACTGAAAACATAGTATCTCCAGCTCCAAGAAGCACTAAAAACTAATTATTTTGTCAAAACTGGCCACATGAGTGTTACTACTGCATTACTAAGAATATTGTAAAAAATGTAAAAATCTTTTGTTTTGAGAAATAAGCGTATATATACAGCTGCATGGAAGACCAGAACTTTACTTTGTCTTTGATAGAAGCAACTAGGAATCTCATGCCTAGGGTGGAAAATTTATTCTTGGGATATGAATCTGATGCTGCTTTCCAACCTGAGGTTATTTGCTTACTGTAATGTCAAAGATGCACATCTTCCAGAGATACAAGAAAAGACAATCCAGCCTTTTAAATACAGACAAAAAAATCAGGAACTGCAACAATAAACAGATGCTCCATTAGATAAATATAACCTGAACTCATAAAAGATCTCTGTCCCTATCTATGCCTAAGGACGTTGTTTAATGGCTAAAAAGAAGTGCCAAGAGTGCCAAGACCAGAGGCAGTCAAAGAAAAAACAGTGCCAAAGCAAAGATGGAATTCACAGGGCACTGCTTTGCACCAGAAAAGAACCAAACAAACGTGTAGATATTTATGTATGAACATCGATAAATTACAATTATGCATGTGCACAGGTAGGTAGACACTCAGAAAAAAATCTGAAGCACAGAAGATGGGATCCAGTGAACATATTAAAGAAAAAGAAAGATTCCATCAGTGAACAAGAATTTAGAATGCACACTCTCTCTATTCAAAGAAAAGCAATACCCACTTGAGAAGCCAGAGACAACTGTGCCTCTGTGATGAATAAATAGATAATCCCCCTCAGCAAAGAAAGAGAATTAGAAGAGAATGATGAGACTGAGTATCTACCAGCACTGAGAAAGCACTGGATTGGAAAGAAAGATAACAAATATGTCTAGAAAAGAAGCCAAATATAGATAAATGATAAAATATGGACAGGTGTTATCAAATCAAACTAACAGTCAAATAACGAAGAATAATTAGTTTGAATTATTCTTATTTTTGCAGTAGGCAGTGCGGAATGAGCAGTCATTTCAGAAATGTAATTCCAGTAACACAAGCTCCATGGTTGAGGACCAAGATGGAAACGTGTGTGCTATTACATTACCCAAGATATCACGATAGAAGATAAATTTCTAGGAAACAGATCATTTCCAGGACTAAAATCAGACAGTCTTTTCAGTATGGTACACAGATGGACCAGATGGTGGACATCGCCAGAGAAGGAGGAGCAAGAGATATTTCATGCCCCTGTACAGATGCTGACTCAGAAATCAATCAACAGTGCCACATAAGCATTTCTGTCCAATTGAGGACACCTCTACAGAACAGTCGTGACCAACAAGATGCATCATACTCACAAACAGAGTAAATTTATCTCCCTAAAGCGTGTGTAGACCATACAAATACTGTGCTAATTTGTTAATGGAATAGCAAGCTTTACTATGTACCGCCTAGGCATTCTAATTTTTAAGACCTATGGGAAAATGTGATGGATCCAAGACAGGCTTTTGAGCAAGAACTTGCCTCTCTGAAAAGCAGTCCCTGCAACCCATTCTTGTTCAAGGGACTGCTGTGATCAGCTCTAACCATTTCAGTAAACTTTTGGATAGTCAGTCTTGAGAAACATATAACCAGTACTTGGCTTCATACACATTCAGTTTTGCAGATGAAAAGATAAACAATCAATTCGTTGCTGAGATATAAAGGCTGTATTTCTCAATATAGTGATACGAGACTTTATGTGGTATTTCTAAAAGTGAGTAAATAGGACCAAGACACCAAAGTATTCCACTGCTGGGAAAGGAAGTTAAAGATACATTTTCCATTTCAGAACTTCACGCCCTTTTTAACACATCAAAAGTCACTGAATGTCATCTACACATTTACTGAATCCTGCTTTGTTTTAAAAGCCTCTCCAAACTTCTGAGAGATTGACACATGAAAAGAAGGAAAAGGGAACACAAATTTAAATCAACCCACCCAACAGGCATAACAATCAGAAAAAACACACTACAATTACAGCAGCAACTTGCTACTGGTTTCAACTGTGTAAGCCTTCAGTCAGGTCCTCAGTGCTTCAGGCTTATACTACCATTTCTAAAACAGAAGTGCTGATGACACACTAAAGTTTTAAGCATAAAATTCATTGATCTCTTCTGGAGGTAGAGTGCATGGCATTGATATGAGCACTCGTGATAGAGACAGCAAGTTGTGACTGATAAAAGCACTGTTCTTAAATGCTCTTGACAGGACTAAGAAAGCAAATGCAAGGTGACAGAAATTAGAAGGGATTGAGAGTCGCAAGTATATTTTGAGGTAGTTGGCTCAATAATTAAAAATTTTGTACAGCATTGCCAGATTCTTGCCTCATTCACTTGCTTCAGAGAGGGAAAAGCAAGCCATTACCTAGATACCCACTGGAAAGTTTAAACTCTTAAACTATGCATCACTGAACATTCTGTTTCCACTGGCTATCAAAAATCTGCTGCATTTGAATGTGAAAACAGATTATTTCCTCCCAGCGGCCAGCTGTGAGCTAGAGAGGTCAGTGGATTTTTTGCTATCATGAGATTATACACAATAAAGGTTTGGTAATCCAGAACAGACTGTAAGCATCAGGTGCTTTTGCTTGAGCCTCCCAGACGTTACTCATTTGTTGTGGGTAAGCCACTCAGCACTAGAAGAGAATTCTGTTCAGACAATGATGCATGGTGGTGTTAAACTGTGCTAGAAGAAACAAAAAAGTAAAACAAAATTCATCACTAAATGTGACAAAATACCCAGAACCAGAAAGTGCTCAATACCCTGGTATAATTTTTACACATGTAGTCTAGAACATAGAAATGGTGAGCCAGAAACGTATCATTTAATTGAGCATGGATCAGGCTTCCCAAGGGTAAAGATACCTTGTTTTCCTAGCATGCACCACCCTTCAGTCCCTTTATCTGGAGAGTGAGAGAGCAGAGTTTTGTGTTGTTTTTGGAAGAAGGAATCTAGCATGAACTGGATCATAGACATAAGTTAATTTCCGCATAATAAAAAGACATGAAAAAATAAAAGCAAATGCATGTTTGCTATCATTTTAGCGTAACAAAAAGAGCTATTTAAGATACATCACCTTATGTTCAAGAGATTTGCACTCCTTTAGGTATTTTAAAATAACTGACATCCAGTACACAGAGTTTGAGAAAATTAAGAGAATGTATTCTTTTTTTACTGACAGTAGAGATGAGAAAAGAGCAAATTCAGCTGCTTCCTCTAGTCAAAATTTCATATTTCTAATAAATCAAGAGACCATAATTTTTAGGTTGAAGGCATTATTTGATTTTTCAGCTCATTGATTTGTCTCATTCAAAACTTTCCAAGATTCTTGCAAGTTTTTATTCACAAAAGGCATTACTGAAAAAAATCACTGTTATTGATGTTTAACAAGACAGCAGATAAAACTCATTCTCAATACACAATAGATTACCCAAATACCAACATTCATCAGATCTCTTGAAAGACACGACCTTGGTTTTAAAAACCTTCAAAATAAACATCATCATCATCTGTGTCCTCTAACAGTCAGCTGCTAGATGAAGTTGATGAGGTAGAGAACTGAAAATGTAAGACCTAAGCTTAGATTTTCCTTTTCTTCACAAGCTTACCTGAAGATATTTTTCACTTAAGTCTCTATAGGAACATTTGAGTGTTCTCAGCTTGCAATCTAAATATAAGTGTATGTATAGACTTTGAAAGCAACATAACACTCTATTTGTGCTTTACATTTTAATGAAAGCACAACAATTATAACTTGAATTTTGGGGGAATAAAGTTTATGCATTCAGAGGGCACAATCTTTAATGTTGGTACAGCTTCTTATGTATTTCAAATTGCACAATAAATGTTACCTCTGTTTACCTCTTTATGGTACCTTAGCACTGCATTGCTTCCTGTACGCTACTTTCACAAAAAAGATGTATGTATTTAGAAGCTTATCCAATGGCCAGATACAAACACTGAATGTATTTACAAGGAAAGATTAAATCATCAGAAAAGTCATTAAGCATGCTTATGTGTTTAAAAACACACAAGTTTTTACAATGTGTTGTCCTGAGCTCTTAAAGCACAGACCATAAGTGAACATTTCTCATTATGTCACTAACATTGATTTACAACACTGCTCTTCACTTGATGATCACAATCACATAATTCACTAAAAACAAAAGAAGAAAAGTATCTAAATGATAATTGCTTTTTACAGATTGAAAACAACTCAAAGAACAGAGATGACATCCCCCATCTCACTAACGTTTAGATCCCCATATTACAAGTCCTCTGAATCTCATCTAGATCACCACAAAATTTGTTGTCTAGATGAGACAGCTGAGCCTTAAGAGAAGAGAGAGCCTTAGAAGAGAGAAGAGAAGCCTTAGAGAAGCACAAAACGACATGATGATGCACAGAAGTAACAACACTGCTATATGACCACTGGATTTCTGTATTACAGGGACCTTTCAGAAAGGGAAGGAGCAAATACTTTACATCTTCATTTCTCTAGACCCACAGAGTTATGAACAAGAAATCGGCATCTCACCGGGTGTATTTGGGTTTGCCTGGCAAGGTTTTGGTAGCAGGGAGGCTACAGGGGTGGCTTCTGTGAGAAACTGCCAGAAGCTTCCCCAAGTCTGATAGGGCCAATGCCAGCTGGATCCAAGGTGGACCTACCACTGTCCAAAGCCATCAGCAATGGTGGTAGCACCTGTGGGATAACAGATCAGACAAGGGAGAGAAGTTACTGTGCAATTGCAGCCAGAGAGCTGAGTGAGAATATCTGAGAGCAACAGCGGCTGCAGATACCAAGGTCAGCAAAGAAGGAGGCAGAGTAGTGTTCCAGGTACAGGAGCAGAGGTTTCCCTGCAGCCTGTGGTGAAGACCACGGTGAGGCAGCTGTGCTCCTGCAGCCCATGGAGGTCTGTGGCAGAACAGGTTTCCACTTGTAGCCCAGTAAGGAACCCATGCCAGGGCAGCTGAATGCCCAAAGGAGGCTATGACTCCATGATAAGCCTGTGCTGAAACAGCCTTCTTGCAAGACCTGTGGTCCCATGGACAGAGGACCCCGTATTTGAGCCTGCAGAAGGGATTATTTTAGTAATAAAGTAATTTCTCTGAGTTGAGTCTGGTTTGCTCAAAACAGTAATTGGTGAGTGATGTCCCCCTGCCCTTGACACTTCAGTCTTTCATTACGTTTTCTCTTTCCTGTCCAGCTGAGGAGAAAGGTGACAGAGCAGCTTGGCTGGGTACCTTGCATCCTATCAGGGCCAACCCGTCACACTAGGCCAAACAATTTTTGGACTATTTCAACACAAAATCCTCCCTCAGCACACTGGCTAGAAGTGCTTGCTGATAGTACTTCTCAAGCTTAACCTCCTGCATTCCTTCAACTCCTCAGGACACCTCCTTTGGAAGCAACCAATATCCTGTCCTGCTCTGAAGCAGTTTCATTCAACTTCATGCGACAATGACTAACTGACTTTTTACAGTTATAGTCTACAAAGTGATTGGGTTTTGGTATTCTTAGGTTTGATACAAATATTAATAAAGCCCCTCTGCACAGATGAGCTGTACCCAAAGAAAACCCTATGGATTATCAAAGTCTCAAATCCAATCTGGTAGATCTTGCCTCAAAACTTTTCACAAAAGCAATGACCCATGTAGTAAGGGCAATTTATAAGCTTCGGATGTAGCTCTTCTATCAACAGCCAGATGATACTGAGCAATCCTATTTTGGATACTAGCCTTGGTAATCAAGCCCTAAATGCCAGTCAGAAAGTCCAGATATACATACAAACTTTTCCCCTGTCCATTTGCCATTTTTTGGTTTTGTTTAGTTACACGCAGATGAGCAGTATACCAGAAGGTGCCCCTTATTCTTAGCCTAACACATCTTTGAGATTCTTTACACATCTTTTACAGCTGATCAAGGGTTTAGATGCACCTGAAAGCACTACAATTCATCTACATAGCCCTAAGGGGCAAATTTTTACTTTTACTGTGATTTTGACTGTCCAAGATTTTGCCACTTCACCTGATAGTTAAAGGCCATGATACTGTTCAAAGCCTCAAGCAATATAATTAAGAAAGATAAACAGTGTGATAACTTTTGGTAGGCACATCTGGAACTGCACACAGCTGGTAATGACCTTTAAGGGTCTTTCAATACCTCTGAAAACATGTGTATCAAGAAAAGTCATTGATTTTTTTTTTGGACAAAGGGAAATATTCTAGCATTCTGGTTCTCCTACTCAATTATTCATTTCAAACACGTGATAATGTGGTCAATATTTAGGTATCATAAAAATGGCACAAAAACATTTTTGTCTTGGTGTTTTGGGGGTTGTGTTCAATAATAGTGTTTGCAGTTCTGTAAACGGTACCAACTAGAGATACATAGATATGAAACAACTGTATATCATACAAAAAAGTTTTTCTGGGAAGATTATGATCATCTTTCCAAGTCTAATGCAATTGAGTTTTCATATATACAAAAGTTACAACAATATAAATTGTCATGACAAAAAATTGCCATAAATAAAAACCTTTGCAATCTTGATGATTTTGATAATATGCAAATTATGTATCCATTTACTTTATTAATAAAACATCATTGTATTACATAGAGACACATTTTGCACTTCTGTTTTTGAGCTATTTTTAAATTAGGTTAGATTTGACAAGGGACTATTTGTGGTAATGTGGTAATTAAGATTTGAACAGATGTCAGCATTAATAAGGGATTTAAATGAGGTGTAGGGAGATAAATGTACTCTTTTAGCTGCACTGGCACACCAGGCATCATTGAGAGGAGATGACAGCATGGATTCAACAGTTCTTTTTTCAGGAAAGCTTCTGGAAAATTGTCCAGTAACTCAGGTTTTCTGATATTATTCAGCCATTTTACATCATCTTTCAGAATGTCTTAATTTTAAAATAAATTACTGTTCCATCAATATTTATGACATTATAGAATTTGATCGGTATCTTATAATTGCAACCATTTTTTAATCACAAAAATCATTATCTTTTGTGCCCATCACTTTAAAAAATACTCTGTGCCTAGATTTTCTTATTCTCTGTTACAATAGGTTGTGTAAGTACACAGTCCTGTGAGCAGCACCTTTAAGAACTGACAAGCTGAATTCACAGACAGGTCCAAGTTTTAAATTCAGTTCAAAGAAACCAGTATTTGCATTGTGTACACTAAACTAGAATAAGCAGTACATAAATTCACCATTAGCTAACAAAGATGAACAAAGATGAGCTGATTATTTCATTTGCAGTCACTCATTTAACCTGTATCTACACTGGTAAGTAAACCTGATCAGATTAATACACCATGTGCCAAACTCTCCAAGCCCTCAAATCAATACAGCCGTTTCCTAACAAATTTGACAGTGATGATCAGCCATTCTAAGCCCTGAATTTTGTTGAAGCACTGTTTGAACGAGTGGTAGCTGACATAAGCAACACCATATTCTGGGTGCCAGCACTCTGAGTCATGCCTTGGCCCTTTCTTTACATAAAGTCAGCAAATCCCTCTGTCTGTTGACTGAAATACTGTAGATATCTTCCCTGTCTCACATAATAAACTAATAAAATTTTGATAAATTCCCAACTGGTTTCTCCATCACTGATCTTTTTCCAATGGTCACTTCAATGGAGTTTGGATTGAGTCAAGAGAAGAAATAATGTAAGAAGCTGTCCTGAAAAGTAAGGCTGGTTGGTTGTTTCTAAAAATTTTTTATTAAAGAAAACACTATCTTGTTCTCTCTTTGTTCCATTTCTCATAACACATTTCACAGCCACATTCATAGAATCATATTAAGAATCTCTTTCATTTAGAATGTCTCATTAGAATTTTCATGTCTCATTACAAACTCAGAAAGAAGATCCATGAATTTGACCCATAACAGTTTATGCAAATGTATTTCAACCTATCCAACATTCATTATACTTTCAAAATAGAAAAATAACAGATTAACATACAATAACAAATTGCCTCATTACCATGCAAAAACTGCCATGTGTCTAAGCAACAACCTCTCTGCAAACTAAAACAGTTTATACTTCTGACCCTATGATCACTTAGAATATAAGGCAAGAAGAGAACTATTACAAGGCTTGGGACATTTAAACTAGTTGTTGGAACTTGTTCCTGTCTAATGCAGAAATTATGATATGCAGATTAGATTACAGGCACTATTAAATCAAGCTTCACGGCTCTATGCAATTTCTGCAAATAGAAAGCTGAAACAGTATTCACTAAGACTATTAAATAAAAACGTCTTTGAAAGAACAGAAATTTCTAGGGAAAAAAGCAATTTCACATAGCACTTCAAATTATTATTGGGCATTAGTAAAAAAAATAATACTTCTTCTCAATGATCACAGAACTGTTTCTTACGCACTTTTTTCTTTTTCTGTTTTTTTATTAATGGGCAATAAGCTATCAACTTAAAAGTAACACGTTAAGAACGTGTCAAACTTCAAAAATACTGCCATCTGCCTAAAAACCTTCCAGACTACCAAGTACATCAAACATGACCAGACTGTTCTGGACCACAATGCTCAGAAAGACATATCCTGGCATTATGTGTCAAAAACTATCAGAATGTGCCAGACAAGTGTGCCGACATTTTCTAATCTTACAAGCAACCTGAGACCCTACGAGATAAGAGAAGGCTATGGGCAAAAATTTATGAGAGCTGTAAAGAAACCGTTTGGGAGTAATAGCATACAAATAGGCAAAGTCGAGAACTGTGTGTAGGAAATTACACAAAAATACCGTCCACATTACATTCCTTTGCTGCAGTTTACAGCCACTAGCTCTTGCATAACGTGTGTGAAGAAGCTGACAGGAACTTCACTGTGCTATGGGCAATGCTATGGACATATAACACAAAGTACTGCAAGAAATATTCCTAAGAAAAGCAAATAGGATTAAAAATCTAGATCTGAACCAAAAAGACCCAAGAAACAGCTCATGTATGACAAGCAACACAAACTGCAGCAAGTAAAACAAGTCCAAGCATCTAGACAGTGCTCACATTTGGAAGAAAGTGCAAAAAATGGCAATATGGTCTCATCTTTGCAATTTTTTGCAAGGATCAAAAACTGAATGTGAAAACACAGCAAAACAGGTACAGCACTGCCAAAAAGGATAAGAAAAGTAACATTAGTCTAAAGAAGTTCTTCATAGAGGACTGCATAAATATTGCAACAAAAAATTATCATTTTATCAGTGTGATTGAATCTGAGTAGTTTATTATTTTCAGGTTAGACAGTGAAACAGAGGCCCCTATGTGCCAGGTGCAGCAATATTAGGAGTGAATAACCATGGGCAAGCAGAAGTGTTAAGAACTGATAATAATCCTACTAATATACCATTTACTTGAAACAGAACATACATCCAAAAAATGGAAAAAGGCAAGATTTGCATGAGAAAGGAAAAGTCAGTACTAGGCTCAAACCCATGTAATTTCTGTCATTAGGGTGCTGAACACAGCAGAGAGAGAATGAGAAGATTTTTTTTCTATTTTCTGTTTTATAGATAGATAGATTTAAATTAAGATGCCAGTAACTGCTACCAAGTGCTAAAAATATGTCACTGTCCCTTTTTACTACCACGGCTGCAAACAGCAGAGATGTGACAGACATGCGGTCCTCACTCATGCAGACATCTACCATGAAAAGTTACAAAACAATTCTCTAGTTCCATACACAGGCAGAGAAAGAAATCAACAAACTGGGCGGTTTTCAACCAATCTCCCTCAGATTAGGAACAGCTATAAAAACATCAAGGAAAGCTGCCAGCCCAACTGGCATTTGCCAACAGGGACTAATGTTTCAGGGAGTCCTGAAAGTTCACACCATGTTGCAGGCTTCGGTCTTTCAAACTAAGGGTTTGAAGAGTCTCTGACATACAAATATTGGTCTTATTAATTATAAATATATTTAAGTGGGAAAAGAAGACACAGGGGACTGTTTCTGCCAAGAATGTGGAAACCTATTGCACGAAACACAGACCAGTTCATGTGCTTCAGATGCAGGACTCCTGCTTTGGACTTCAAGTAATTACTGAGCATTGCAAAAAGCAGGAAAACACTTAAACTGAACAACAGATTTGAATTAACCAAGCAACAATTATTCTGGATTATTCTGTTGCATAAAGACGTAAAAATATTTCAGAAGTTGTTATTACTACTGCTAAACAGTAATTCAGCTAAAAGATAAGTTAGTCCAGTACTGCAGCACCTTTGAGTTCAGTTTTAGGGTCTGCAACATACTTTCTTTGAAGGCTAGGTCTCCAGTCCAGTAAAATAATGAATTAATTTCAGAGCCAAATTTTAAGATGTTCTAAATTTTTGCATCTGAAGTTCTCCTGATTACAGAGGAGCAAAATCTCAAATATTCAACAGGGAAAAAATTCCTGAAATCTCAAAATAAAAATATCCCTTCACACACAATCTACTTGTTCTTTTTTCCTTATTTACAGCTGTGATCTGGAGTATCACACATTGCTATGCCAAATCCTGAAACTAGTTTACCTGTTGATACCCAACACAACATTCTCTGTTGGGGTCATTTAGATAAAGTAGCAGCTCATTATCAAATTGAAACACACCTTATACAGAAAATATTGTACTGCTAAATTTTGACAGCACTTGAGAAAATAACTGAGAAATCTGTGTGTAGTTCCTTAGTGAGTGCTGCAATACAATTACAGTTTTTTCTCAATCATTTCCAGTGGATTATTACTCACACTCTGGACTCCCAACAGATTACTGCTGTAACATCTGTTTCCTCAGTGTTCATTTCACTGCCCTTTGCTAGGTAATTATTCTACCAATCACTCTGTTTTCAGCAAGGTAAAGAGCTGTTTTACATTATTCTTGTTTCTCTGGCCTCGCTTATACACTGACAACCTATCTCATGTGGGAAAGGTGGTATTTATACAGTTATACCTTTTTATTCTCGTTCACTCTTGCAGTTCAATTCAGGCAGACAGATTTCCATCTTGTACCATTTAGGCTGGCACAAACTGCAAGCACACTGTATCGCATGCTAATCCTCTTGTCCTGCTTCCTCCATGTGTTTTTTCCCGTCACATTATTTTATTTCCTGTTAATTACTAGTAGCAAGAGTACTGATCTCCCTTCTGCTCCTCTTCCAAGCTGCTTCAAGTACCACTGATTATGAATACTGTAGTTTCTTTTAAAGAGGGCAAAAACACACCACAAAGCAAAAGCCCTACTACTTTTTGCATCAGCAGTTAAAGCACACTTATTTAAAATGTCAGAAATGTCAAGATATCGCTAATGCAGAACTTCATTTATCATGTAGTATTGCATTAGCCAGATTCACAAACATACTTTCTGCATTATCCAAGATATGCCCAAAAAAACCTCACCAAAGAAACAAAAAGTCCAAGAAACACACACCTGCAACCCCCACATCTAATCATCAAAATTACCACTCTCTCCAGGTCCTGAAATGTAAAATAATTTTAAAATCATAATTAAAAACAAAACAAAACAAAATAATTATTTTAACTTTGTTTTCCCTCTTGCCACAGGTTTAATGTAACATTTTTGAAAAATTCCCTCAGTTCTGTGATTTTAAATAAGTCTGCTAACATCAGCAAATTATTCCCACAGAAAATGCTACTACTGCTACATCCCTCAGAAACATAAACTTTCCTTGCTTTCCCAAATTTATCTTGATCTTCTCATATGCCCAAACACAGTGGGATCCTCTTTGACCTCAAGATTTCTGTTGCATTGCCGGAATCACAGTGATGTGAACCTGGAGATTTCCTGGATCACCATTAGCAGGATTTTCTGACTCGTCAGTTAGTACCTAGGATCCTGAAGCAACATCCATTCAGTGTGGGCTGGAAAAAGCTTTTTCCCAGGTTACAACTTTAGTGTCCTTCTGTATATCCCCAGGTAGCATTTGACCTAATAAATCCCGTCTCATAAAATGAGCAACAAAAAGTGAAAAACTCTGTGCAAAACCTGAGTAAAATGCACAGGAGTTAATTAAGTTAAAGGATTTCCAGCTGGTAATGATATATATATTTGATATCGTTTGCTGAGACTAATATAACATTTTTTGAAGTAAGCCAAAAAATGAAAGCTGTGAAGACAGCAAATGCTCTTAGCAGTGAAAAATGCTGAACTAGAAGAATAGAAATAAAATGTGTTTGCAGTTTTAATTACACGTGACGTTGCTTATAAAAAAATCAGAAATTCAGTGTCTATGTGACATTTCCACAGGCTGAGTTTTAACAATTCAATATACAATGTTGCCAGGTATTTCAGGATGAGCACTATTGTTATGAATTACAAGATTAAAGATGATTCTCACAACTTCTGGCAAGCACAGATAATTTCTCTGCTTTGCTCCTTGACATGCAAGGCACAGTGCTTCACTCTCTCTCTTGCTATAGCCACCTGAACAACCTAGGAAGCTTGCCTTAATCTGCTATCCAAATATGGCACAGTCTGTCTATATTTTCAACTGAATGTGGCCCTAAGCGATTAAAACATCAGACCATCTGTATGTAAAACACTCTCTCACAAACACATCATACAGGAAAATTATTTGTTCTGATCTACATTTTTATGGTAGTCAGAATAATGATTTAAATTATACATTTTCAAATACATCCACTAAATGGTCTTTTCTGTGAAACTGTCCTTGGCTGGAGGATGCCAGATAGAGCAGAGATGCAGAGAAACAGGAAATACACCTATTTCATATGTATGTTTGCTGCTAAAGAATAGTAATGAGCTACAGAAATTGTAAGCTTCAGGCTATGTCCTTAGTCACAGTGGTTTACAGCTTCTACCAAAACAAAAAACCCAGCACTCAGACAGGAGAGAACTATGCTGAGCACCTCGGATGGAGAGAAATGAAAAAAAATTCAGAAAAACTATTGTAATCCTATTTACTAATAAAGAAACAGAAAATATTTTCCTGTTACAGAATGATGACAATCTACAGTTCTCAACCATTCACAGCATTACTTTAATGTGAATGAGAAGGAGGTATTAATGTTTTATTAGGTTAAAGGAGTTTATTCCTGCTGACAAATCTAGCTATGAGCCTGACAATTCCTTATTTATATTCTGGTAAGTGTTTTCATGTTTTAAAGAGCATTTCTTTACCATTCACAATCTTTTATATCCTGTGGAGGGTTTTGTTGTAATGACTGGTTATAACCACTGTCCTTTAACAGCCAATATAACAAATACATAGACCCCACTGATCTCACACATTATTTTGGCAACGCTACATCAGGACCACAAAAGGCACTCAAATTGTCACACACAGAATGTATACGACGTACATTTTTGCAGGTTAGCTCTGAGAACCTATTTGTCCTCACAGAACTACTGAAAATGGGAATGATTATATCGGCATTGGTATAATTCATTGGAGACACTGATGGAGTAAGAGACCTCACCGCAGCATTTACCTGGAATTGTCGAGTCATAATGTTGGTTCTTGGCCTTGTTAGGCAAATACGGGTCCAGCAGACAGAAACGTCTAGAAAGCAGACATGCAGTACCACCTCTATTAATCATTACACCATGTATGTATTACAGAGCACCATAAAACAAGTTACTACATATCTTCTGAACAAAATGAATAACTTAAAAGACTAGTAAAGGTAAATTTCATCCATCAGAGAAGCACGTAAGGTGGCGTTCTATGTAATGGTGTATAGTAAGTGTTGGCTTGAACAAAGTTGTGTTTGACAAATATACTTGGATTCTTCGAAGTACAACATTACAGAAAGAACAGGTTGGTCTTATTGGAGAATTGCGAAAATTATTTTAGTTTTTAAAAATTACTTAAAGAAACTAACTTATCATGAAATAAAATCAAAAACATTCTTACGTAAGATTATGTATTAGTGATAGGAAACCAAAGTGAAGAACCTATGGTCCTTTCCACAATAAGCAGAATTCCAAAGTTTTACAGTATCTGTCTTGAGCTCTGTATTCTTCACTAAGTTCAACAAAGGATATGAAGAAGGAAAGTGCAATGTCACATCAAAGTTTAATAATGATTTGAAATTATTCATAATAAAGAAAAAGCTAAATGGAAAAGAGGGGTTCAGTAAAGAAACAAAGTTTACTGTTGCTAACATAGTCAGTTATGATAATTTTATGATAAGTTGCAAATTTGTTACTATCTGCTAGGAAAAAACAGAAATTGAAATCTTTTTTCAATAGAAGTCAAAAAAAGAAAAAACTCCTGGAATTATTATAAAGGAATAGAGAATAAATTATTATGCCACAAACTATATAACTATCGTGGCTGAGCACCTTCAGTACTGTAGATTGCTCTAAAACATGTGACTAAACTAAAATTAAGCTAAAAACCTTGTATAAAGGAAGGGAACAAAGGTGATCAAAGACATGAAAAGCTGCCGAGAACAGCTTCACGATTCTTCATCTTAGCAGGCTACAGAAACCATGAATTGTATAAAAAAGCGAATGAGGAAACATTATTTACCATTTCTCATAACACAAGCTATATGAGAGCATCCTTCAAGTAACAGAAAAAACCCAATCAGCCAATGACAAAATACTTTCTCAGACATCATGTGACTTGTGAAATCCATTCTATTTTGCAGATTCTAAGTGTTTCTGGAAATCTCAGCAGAAGGACATTAATCAATGAACATTAACGTTAAAGGATTTCTCAGTAAAGAAAAATACTATTTCCTTTTTGCCCCTGAGCTAAAGACAAGGATGGTGCCTGTTCATAAAAATTTTGATTTGGAGGAAAGATTCCTAGAAGGCTCTTAAAGGGTTACTAAATATTGGATATTAGTAAAAGTTCAGTAGAAGACAGAAACCTTATATTTTGTAGAATCTTCAGATATTTTTTCAGACATTCTTAAAAACAAAAGAAAAGCTTTCTGATTACAGAAGGCTACTCTAGGGCCCTTCAGTGCAGCATTCCCATGTCAGAGACCTGACTTTACATTCTACTTTTAAGTGTTTCTACCAGTTGCTTTTCTTTCAGTGAAAAAAAGAAAAAATTCTCAGAAAAGATTTCTCCTACTTTCTATATCGGCATCTTAAAGTTGAGATGGTAAAAGATGATCCACATAAAGCAGTGAAGTAAGTGGAAGTGAATGCAGACAAACTTCAACACTAAATTGGAAGAAGTTAATTATTTGCAAATAACCCACCAAAAACCATCACCACCACCACACAAAGGAAAAAAAACCAAAACACCCACACAAAAAAAACCCAACAAAACATAAAAGAAATAAATTTATCGTTTCATGTTAGCAATTCTTCACTTTTAGGGTGAAAAAAGACCCAACACATTTATCACTACACTTGGTAAATAACAAGTCAACTGTAAATCATCGAAGTCGCCTTGCATAGCACATTTAAGTTAGGATCATAACTGAATAACTCTTGATCTGCTGCCATTTAAGTTTCCTAAAACTGCAGGGGAAAAAAAAAAGTCACTGGGCCATCATACAGAAATTATGAAACCCAAAAAAATTTGTCCAAACTGAGCATTGCTTTGACAAGGAATTAATCCAACTTACCAAGCAATCAAAACTGTTTGAAAATATTTTGAAATTAGTGGTAGATCTTAACCATAATAATGATAACATTAAGTAAGTTGACTCTGAATAATGGAATTTTACCTACTGCCTGCTTACTTCTACTAGTAAAAGAAATCAGCAAACTACAGCCTCTACAGCAGAACTTGATACTGATGTGGAGCCATCTGCTCCACTGCACTTCTGCCAGCAAAACAAGAAGCACTTAGGGCTGTTTTATTTGTTAAAAAAAAAAAAAAAGAAAATTGAAAAAAAATTAGTTTTCTCTAAAGACTTTCAAATACATCAGGGAAATTGATGAATTTTAAATTATACCTATTTTGTCAGCTAAAAAAATATAGAGTAAAAATATCATTAGATATTTTGGCACAGTGTTCCTCACTTTGCAATACTAGCACACAAGTGTACAGTAGGTAAATGCTTTAGTTTACAATATATACATGAAGTTATAGGATTTACAAAAGTCTGTAAAAAAGAACATACCATCAGATAACATGAACAAGCCTTGAAATCATCTTTCAGAGAGTATTATCTAATTTATTTTTGAAAGGACAGTAATAAGAATTTGCTTTATCTGTGTTCCCCTCATTATCTATTTTAAAGGCATTATGACACTTTAGTTCTCAAAAAGCTTTCCCTGTAATATAAATGGTAAAATAAAATACATATATATATATATATATAACTTCTGTCTATGCCAATGATATTAAATCAGTGTGCTTATCTTTGAAGAAAAGACATCTGTAAGAAACAGATACAATTTTCAATATCAACATCCACAGAGATAGTAAAAAAAAAAAATCACAAAATAAATTCTGAACAAACCCTAACTTCATGAAACTTTTTGACCTCTCACAGCTAAAGTGAACAGAGAACTCCAAGGATCCATCATGCCTATAATCCAGAGACTTGCAGGGGCTAATGCCTAAGATCTAAGGACTAACCTTACATTACAGGCCTGGATTCCTATCTCCTTTTATCACCTAGCACATGACCAATTTAGAAAACAGTGCAAGCAAACTCTAAATTTTATTTAAGCACAACATTGCTCCTAAATTTGTATCTGAAAATACGGAGATGTTTGGACAGCCCACTGAACCCGAGACAGAACTGAGTGCCATTGAAGTGGCAGACTTCATCCAAAGAGCAAACATTCACAACAACACAAGCACTTGGGGAAGAAGGGTCGACTCTCTGCACAGCAGTTCTAGCACTGGCAGCAACTCACAACAAGAAAAAGCAAAGCCTTCAGAGGGAAAAGCAGTTTACAGAGAAGCCAAACCAGTTTCTTCTATTAGTGTGGGAGAGAAGAATCTTGCTGCTTCAGACACACATTGTGAAATTAGTTCTGCTCACAAATTGGGTAACTGCTCCCTAGCTGCAAAGGAACACACACACACGCGCATGTGCACATGAAGGCTTTAATCACTGCGGATCCTACACGGAGCCAAGTACATTTAGAAACTGGGCATGTTTTTTAAAAAGTGCATTCCAAAACTAATATTCTCATGCATTCTTCCACGCAAATAAAAGACTCAGGCATTCTAAATGATAATTGATAATATCAGCAAATTTAAATGAATGAACATTTTAAAAAATTCTTTTATTCAAAGAAAAAAGTCTATGTTAGCAAACTTTTATTAAAGAGTCTAGCCATTACTAAATATACCATACATTTTTTGATCTCAGTCATAATTTTTCAGTGTTTCAATACTGAAGGCACTGGCATACACAAATTAGTATATATGCTACTTAGTTTCAAATTGAAGAATTCTGTAATGACAGAACAAATAAAAATAATTTATTGCAAAAGTTTTAGTTCATAAAACAAGTATCACAAGCTGATTCAAAGTAACACTTTTTTGTTTATGTCTCCTACTGGTTCAAAAGAAATAAAGTATCTTTCACATTTACTGTCACTTTCACAAGAATTTGTATTTTATTCTTAACCCTACTTTCCTTGTAATGCCTTCACAAGCAAGATGAGGAAAAGAAAATACTCTTATTAGTTCTTCCCCATGGAGAAACGTCTCTCCCCAGCTTAAAAAAAGAACAATAACCATTAAGTAACATCTAACAACTACCCCCCGTCAACCACATACACAAAAAAAAGAAAAAACAGTGGTCCTCAAAAATTAATACAAATTATGAGGCTCAATTCTGTCTACACAGTTTCACAGAGATTTGGGATATGCTGTTTTTTACTTGCTCACTGGATTTCTGCATTTGTACTGGCCATATCTAGATCAAAACCTCTACAAACACTAAGAATGGCTGGAGCATTGGTTTTGATTTAGTTTAAAAGGGATTCTGTTGTAGTAACAACCACCACCTATAAAAATAAATTATGTTTCATTTGAACCTTTCTCGGGCCTACAAAAGAGCTGACTTTTACCTTGATATTGTAATACAAAGCACCTGGAAGATAACAGGGAGCTGACAGTGAAAGCTCTACCTCCTCCAGGAGGAACAGTGTGGGTGGTGCTCTGCTGTCAGCTGGGAGAGACTGGTTCCCACCAACAGGTGGGGAGAAGGCAAAACAGGAGTAGTACTTTTGTCATTTCTAGACACCTTTGTATGGCATCAGTAGTAAGAAAGCTGCTACAACCCCAATGGAACTACTTTTAAAAAAACTAAGCCTTCATCACAGCATTTGGTCCCTCAGAATGGACCAGAGCTTAGACACCCATCCGGCAGCCACAGAAGCAAAGGTCAAGAATGAAAATCAACAGGAATCAGATGAGGAAAGCTGCTCTGCAGCCACAAACTGATGCTAATAACGAAAAATACCTGTATTCGTCATCTGGAAAGTACATACCACAGGATTCTGGGGGGTGAGTGGGTGTGAGGAACAAGGGAAATTGATTTCATTTGCCCTCATAAACAATATTGAAATATTTGCAAGAAAGCATTTT
Organism: Atrichornis clamosus; assembly: GCA_013400975.1. Taxonomy (NCBI): domain Eukaryota; kingdom Metazoa; phylum Chordata; class Aves; order Passeriformes; family Menuridae; genus Atrichornis; species Atrichornis clamosus. The sequence continues at coordinate 67,119 of WBMZ01014268.1, read as the reverse complement.
CAGTTATTCAGTAGCCAGGCACACGGGCTCCTCTGCAGTTTTAGGCACTTGGAGATAAGGTTTTCTTAGTTGTTGGTAAGAGTAGGCCTGCAATGTAACATTTTTCTGTTAATGAAAACTGAATTACTAGACATGAAAAAGGCAGCACTCTTGAGACAATTTACTAATGTGAGAATAAAACTGTCAGGTTGAAGCCAACAAAATTTTTAAAAGAGTATTCACACCTCATATCCAATGATGAGACACGGTGTGCAGCAGTCACTATAGCTTAGGTAGTCAATACAGAATTATGAGACTGGTATTTTTCTTTTAAGGGTAACTTTGTAATCAGTTCCCTGGCATTCTACCCAGTGCCCTGCAAAATGCTTCACAGGAAAGATTCTTTACAGAATGATTAAATGAAAATAAACCTACCTGCTTATATTAATGCAACACTGGAATTTTTTTCTTGTGGAGAATTGTCAGATAACACCGGGAAAGAACTTTTAAAACAAAATGTCACATCTTTGGAATCCACAACTGATAGTAGAGGGATTGGTGACCAGCTCACTGCTTTTGAAAAAGTTGTGTAAGGTATTTAATTTGGCAAATTTATGAAAAGAAAATCAGCATATCTTAAATACAGGTTGAAATCTGCACATACTGTGATTTATACAACGTTTACAAGATTCTTCACTTTAATGTTTTAGAGTGTGCAGATGGCACTGTATTTTGGAGTTTACTTGTTCCTAAATCACTTTCTAAAGTATACATAAGACTTTTATGAATACACACATTTACACTTTAAGTCCAAGCTGGGATTTGTTAAGACAGTTCAGCATCACGTAGGAGCCTTGCTCCTGTCTCTGTCTTGTCTGCCAGATAAGATCGTAGCCAAGAAGAAAGTAGATTTTGTTACTATGTAGTACTTAAGAGTAGCTATAAGGACTCTGCTTCACCTTGTGTAAACTGTTTTGCAATAAAGAACTAATGCTAGTGGTAAAAAGACCCTGTCATCTATGATTTGTAAACCAGGATGTTACAAGGTCTAGGGAAATGAAAAAGAGTAATAATTCCAATGCTCAAAGATTATTGTCTTTGTCAAATGCACAGCATTTCACCAGGAATAACATTACAATTGAAGCTTGACTTTACTTTTCCAATAGTTTAGTTCTACAACAATAAATGAAGGAATCTCCTGAGTAGAAAAGGACCTATTATAGCCTAGGATGCATATATGTGGAACAACATAGCTTTTCCATGTAAGGATTTTAAAAAAATTAAAAATAAAAAAAATCAGAAGAAATGAAGTTATTTTTACATATTTCTGTTACAGGTACTACTCCTCTTATAGCCACCTTCTGTTAATGAACTGCACGTTCACAGAATCATGGAATCGCTATGGGGAAAACAGCGAGCGTGATAACCATTCATAAATTACAAAGCACAACACCATGTTTTAAAGAATACAACCTACACGTGTGCAGAACTCAGCCAAAGCTATACAGACAAACATGCTTCCAAAAACTTTATATAATTATATATGCAACCTCAACCATTTACAGACATTATACGGAAAAATTAATGAATTTTTAAATTAACATTTTTTATGACTACAGTGAGCATTTCTGATTATAATAAGAACTTCTTGCGTAAAAAGTTGAAGATATGTTACGGTTTCAGAACATAATGATTTTTAAAACCTAGGAGATTTTTTTATGTTCAAGTGAACACCTCAAAACCTCTTCATAGATATAACACATTTATTGATTCATTGCTGTAGGTAAATTGCTCAAAAGCTATTCCTTAAAAAATACAAACAGAATTTCCCGCAGTTATTATACATAAATCTTGTCAGTATACATGTTTATAGTACGCAGCATTTTTTCCATACAAGCCCTTTTATGTCAATATTTTGACATTTTCCTAGTGAATGATTTGTAGATAAAGGAAAAAAAAGCCAGCTGCAGGAAGTGAAACATATTGGGGGGATACATATTTGCATATGCAGTTACAAAAGAAGAAGAAGGTACTTAGGCTACAGTGTTTTACCCAACTTCTATTCTGATACAGTCCATTTTGATAACAGCCCTACCTCCATCTGTTTTATTACTACTAAACATGGCAGGTTCATTTATATAAAACAGTGTGGTGGAGCTGCCTGAGACCAAAAAATCCACAACAAACCCTCTAAATAACTGTGAGCCACATCCTCAGCTACTTTGCTTCAATGATGCAAAGCCTTTCCACAGAGTTAGGCTGATCTTACAGCTGTTCTTTGTTCAAATTCTCACTGGCTACAAAGAAAGTTTACTGCATGGAGAAATCACATGGAATATGACACAAATTTCTGACCTAGTTAGGTAGAAGTTTTGAGATACAACAAAAGAACAGGCAGAGGAAGAGAGTATCATTTATTTTAGCTTGTCAAAACTGTTTAATTCAAATTCTGGTTATTTAAAGAAATAAAAAAAATATTTGGGGGCATAAACGGAAAAGGTGATACCTAATTATTCCCTGCAAAATAATGTTTGCAATCACTATATCAATATTATTGTATTTTTGCCAGTATGTATGTAGCATTTATTTGTATCACATTTGCAATTTTATACACACAAAACCACACAAAGAGTCATATGCAAAAGAAGATACAAGTTGCAAAGTACATATATTATCTACTGTATACTATCGGGTATTCTTTTCTTTTTCTTTTAATTCATTGCTTTTGTGGAAAAATAATTTGCTAGGAAAACCTTTTCTTTGTGTTTTGGAATAAAAAGATCGTGAAATAAATGTTGACCTATCTACCCAGGTAGGTTGGAGTAGTGAAAAAAAATTCTTGTTTCCTTAGGAAACACAAACCAAATTCAGTCTAAGATTAACTTAAGCTTTGACTCTACAAGTAACAGAGACTGAAGTGGTAGGGAAATGGAAAAGGAAAAGAAAGAAAAAAGTAAGCAACAAAACAAAAAAATCTACAGCTCTATTTCTTTCTGCAAGACTTCTACATTTGGGAGGGAAGAAACAACACTAACAACCACCAAGGAAAAACTATACCTTTCATTAAAATATTGAAGTTAACCAGAATTACAGGCTTGGCTCTGCAAAAATCAGAGCAGTGAATAGAGAAAGCACTGCAGGTAGAGGTGCAAGAATTAAGGGGGAATTAATGTGTGAACTTTATATAATGTGCATATGTTTCATGAAATAACTTACTTCTCAGTGAACAAGCTAAGAAGATGTAGCAGTCCAAATTCTCCAGAGAATAAATTACAGACAAGCTTCATGATTCCTTCCTGGACTGTTTGTGAACGTACACATTCTTTCAAGGAGAAAAAATATCATGACTTGGTTAACCAACAGGTGACAAGATAAAATTGAGGCTAATTCTGAAAACACCAAATAATTTTATTATAAATACAGCAATTTAATACAACCAGTTGTGCCATACATTTATTTAGTATTCTGCTTTTCCTTTTGAAATGGCATAGTTATCATCAATATTCTTGACATCTGCCATTGTTGTATTTGGAAGATAAGGGGAGAGTATTTTAAACCCTTATCACTGGTACAAATCACAGCCTCTCGTACGTAAGACCTGTCTGACAACTTATTATTAAGTTGTGGTCTCCCTGGGGACCCAAGAGTCCTCAAATGTGTAATAATCACACTATTGCATATTATATAGTCTATATCACTCACCTTTCTCTGTATATACTATTGTGTTTACAGTTACGGTGGGATGCAGATTACAGAGCTATAAAACTACATAACTCACTAATGTTAAGTATTGCTGTAATAAATGATTAATTTAATTATTTTAAAATATCTGTGCTTTATACATTAGATTTAAGAAACATCAAAACATATTTCACATATTACCTTCATGTATCTATCTACTAAAATATTCCTTAAATCTCCTTTTTCTTTAAATATTAATTTCATTTCTTCAGCTTTTTGTGAGTTTTAATCCATGAACAGAGCCCAAAAATTCGCCATGACCATTCTGCCTCCAAAGCATTTCCCTTTCTTGGAAAAGCTGTATAACAGAAGACCTTCATACAAACAAGACATTCCATTTACCAGCTGTTTGCCATGCAGGACAGATTTTGCCTTTGAAAGGTTTTAACAAGCCTGCTGGCTTTGGGCTGCCTTGTTCAGCTGCTCTCCATTGATCATGAACCTTCCCAGGGTGCTCTCTACCTGCTACTAGTTATTGTGGGGTTGCCACACCGAGAGAAAAGCAAATCCTCTTGTAAAAGCTCCAATTATATGACTCTTAGCCGGAGCTTCTTTATGAAAGCTGTCACCAGCTGAGAGCATAGACCATGCCTCTTTTTGTGGAACAGACTCACTAAAGCAACAAGAACAAAAGAAGTGAATTTAAATTCCATATTTGCTCCTGGGGTTTTTAAAAATTTTTTACCTCCAAGCATAGCCAGTGACTTCGATGAGAGAGACCAGATCCTACATGCAAGTGACCAAAGAAAAAGACTTGTTCTTATTTATTTGTGTGGTTTGCCTCTGCATTATGATAGGTCTAGTAGAAGAGAAAGTGAATGAAAACATCAAATGTCTAGATTATAACTGTTCATTCTGTTCAGAAAAACACTTACGCAAATCTCAGAAAGACTAGAAAACTCTATCTTCAGAGTCACCAACAGTCCCTATTTTGTAATAACAGCAGCTGCTGATTCACAGCGATTGTCTTTTGCAGCAGATTTATTTGGAAACAAGTATTCAATAGCAAAATAAAAGCATATGACCAATTTTTCAACTCTATTAACTGTGGATGCATTAATAATACTTTATTGTTAGGCATGCTCTGAGGCAAAGACAATGTATTATAATAGTAGAAAAGATAATGGGAGATTAATAAACTTCTCATCATTCCCTTTCCGTTTATAGTCAATCATCCAACTGTATTAACAAAGTTTAAATCTTACACCTTGCCATATCATTAGTATTGAAGAACAGAATTCAAGTTTGAGCAAGTCCAAAGTTAGATTAAGCAATTTCTAATTAATACAGCATTTTAGGCCTATGTTTTAAAACATTTCAACTTTATTCCTATTATCTGTCTTTGCTTCCATGCTATCAATTCATTGCATTTCTCTTTGGTTATTAACCATACTTTAATTTTTGTACTTTTGACCTTTGCTGATCTTACAGCAAAGATTATACAGATACTGGACATAAATCTAACTTTTATTTCTATTTAAGAATCAAAGATCTTTACTGGGGATTTTCGGGAAAAGGTCCCTATGCACTTTTGGAAGGCAGGATGTATTTGTTTCCCTGCTATTCTTTCACGAACATAAAGATAATATCTTTGTTGCATCCACTATGCATATACCTAGAATTACACATTATTGCTTGTAAAAAATACGGTAACTCTGTTTTATAAGTTCTTTATTTCCCCAGTTTAGAAAGAGACATTCTGTAAGATGATACGGGAAATAAAATTATTTTTTAATGTTATTACTACTGCTTTAGAGCTCTATAGTTTTAAAAATAATTGTACAAAAGCTTTTCATTCATTGAATTCTCTGGAATGGATACTGGCATACTCTGTCACAGTCGATACATGATAAGACATTTCTTTAATGTCAGCAGTTTAATGCAGATGAAGACAGTATTTAGTGCAAGTGTTTGACAAGAAAAAGGTATTTTTTTGTTTCACCTGTATTTATTCAAGAAACATCTGTTGCTATCCACTACATCATAAAGAGAAATTAAACACTAGCATAGGATTGATTTCTGCTTGGCTTTTCTGTAAGGACACAAGAGGAGGGGCAGGAAAATATTCCAGTTCTCCATTGTTCCTTTCTCAACTGTCAAGTGATGTAAGACATCATCATTTCTCTTTCAAAGGTTATTCCATATGGTTATTTTCACTGACTGAGCCTGTGGAAAAGGACATAGACATACTAGGGAAACAAAGGGATAGGCACAGAGACTTTACAGTTAAAAAGAAGATACCACATGGAGTTTTGTTTTACAAGAGTATGGAGACAGGAAAAAAGTAGAAATTATCACAGAAGCACAAAATTGTTAGGGTTGGCAGGAACATCTGGAGATTGTCCAGTCCAACCCCTCTGGCAAGGCAGGGTCACCTGGAGCAGGTGACACAGGAACATGTCCAGGTGGGGTTTGAATTTCTCCAGAGAGGGAGACTCCACGACCTCCCTGAGCAGCCTGTTCCAGTGCTCTGCCACCCTCAATGTAAGGAAATTCTTCCTCATGTTGAGGTGAAACTTCTCGTGGTTTAGTTAATGGCCACTGCTCCTCGTTCTGTCATTGGGCACCACTGAAAAGAGTCTGGCACCATCCCCGTGGCACCATCCTCTGAGATGTTTATATGCATGTCTACTGTCATATGATAACATATGATGGTCTGCTTTCAACTCACTGGCGTAATCATGTCTTCTTCCTAGCTGGTTCAGGCTCTAAACTTAACTGGTGCAAAACTCTGAGCCCAAGAAATGGCTTTCAGACAAAAAGATCTAATAAAGATGCTACTTTTTGCAACTTTACTATCTCCATCATGCAATGTGAAATGAGAGCAAAGCAAAGCTGGAACCTTTATGGCTTTTCCAGAGCATCCTGTGAAATGTAACAAAAACCACTGCTAGTGGTTTGGTCTCTCGGGGGAGAGAAAGTAAAATAATGGGAGGCATCTAGACCAAAGTTAAATACTAAATCACTTTAATAATAACACAGTACAAAAGGCAAGCAAAAGCTGTTATCCATTTCAGTTAAATTAAATTTTAATTGACAGTCAGGTAAGAGACAAAGGAAAGTATGTCTATTCTGTGATTATGATTTTTTTAACCATAAAAGTTATCATGGGTACAACAATAATAATAAAACCAGATAATACTGCAATTAAACACTGATTTTAAAGGAAGTTTGTAATTTATATGGTATTCTGCCTTAAGTCTTTTTTTCATTTGTCCAGTGAGATACAGAATTGTATTCAACTAAATATTTTGAAAGGTGTAGTTTTTTCCCCTAACTAGTTTACTCCTGGTGCAAAAGCCAGGGACTGTAAACTCCTTTCAAAAGATCACTGCAAGCTAAAATATAAAACAGAGTAACAACTCCTCTCCTCTGTTATCTCCAAGAGAGAATGCACAGTCATGACTATGCAGAATGAATACATTTCTTATGCAGGTCATTACAAAATCCTCCACAAAAATAAAAAACCCAACACATAAAGGGACAATAAAAGTGATTAGATATCCCAAGCTTCCCTATTAAATGTGCTCTGTCTGGTTTGGGCACAGCTTCTGTATTCTCTCAGTGCTCTCTATTCATTTACCAAAAATCAAATCACATGAGACTGGATGAAAGTAAAATTTTCCCTACTTACTAGAAGTGTAGCATTGAGTTATTTAGAGAAAACCTAAAACTTCAGGATAAAAACCTCTCTTTTAAGAACTGAAGACGCTAATGCATTTTTAAAGGGTGAAATTCACTTGTATGTGGAACATCAGTTAAAGGACACAAAACCCAATTGATGCATGCAATGAATCTCATTTTATCTTGAGGACAAAAGCTCAGGTTCAGATAGCATGAATCCTATTTATGTTCCTGAGACCTTTGGTTCTGGAGACTCAGAGGCAGTCAATAAAGAAAAAAAGACGAAGTGGAGATCTGGGCAGAATTGAGGTCATCCGGATTTACATGTAACATCCCACCCCTGCAAGCTGTTGTGAGCCACCTTGCTGGCTTTGAGAGCTCTGACTGAATGGAACAAGCTCAAGGACAAGACTGTTTCAGCAATGTGTAAACAAGTGATCTACCACAGAAATCAAATTTTCCCTAATCAAATACTTTGCATTAACCCTTGGAGACAGAACACTTTAGCGTGTGATAAAGTTACTTTACAACCAATACCTCTTAAAGATTACTAATTGATATAGACGTATTTTATCTAAAAAATGTCCCAACAATCTACCACATAATTTGCACATAGTTTTGACAGGAATTTTGGTGTTTTTAAGCCTCCAATTTTGATATAAATTAGATTAAATGTTTTTAAAGTCATGGATTATACCACAATGTTTTGTAAAACTTCTTTACTTTTTTTTTTAAATTGTACAATATGCCAGTCTTTTCTACTGTAAAAGAAGGCATATCTCTCATTTAGCCTAGGGCCAAAATAAATTACTAACCTAAGAACAAAGACTTCTAACTCTAAAGCAAAATGCAGCATTGAGGAAATAAATTCCCTGTTTAAGAAAGGAAACATTCTCGGCAGATGCGTTTACGTATTTACATTCAAATAGAGTTACTGTCCAGCAATTAATTGGTCAGAACACTAGTGTGGTCTTGATGGATATAATTCTTCAGATATTGGGCAAGGAAGGAGAGCAAAAGAAAACAGCAAGTTATCACATAACAACTTAATATACTAACACACATTTAATTAACAATCAGAGACACTACACAAAGGCAACTCACAGACGTATATTCAGATATGCAGGCATGCTTGGTAGTGGTCAGAAAAGGCTAGATCACGCAGACAGGATCCTGGGTTCTTCTTGGCAACTGTAGAGCTTCAAAAAACCCTTGACCTCAGCTCACGTGTGCTTCAAAAGGAAAAGCAGTGAGGCCCATCTCCTTTGAAGCTACACATCACCTTAAGAGAACCGGGTCAGCACGATGTTCTTCTGAATCCCCCCAAGCACTTTGAAAGCTAGAGGGGAGGTCTTTAGAACCAACTCTGTCTGCTTCCAGCAAGATGAAAGCAACTAAGTGAAGTTATCCTGAAATACAGAAAATTCTAATTTTTTGACCCCTTCTTCTAGAGATGGAACTGTGTAACTTCATCAGGCTCAGGAGCTCTGTTCACCAAATCATTACCCGAGTCAGGAAGAGATCCTGACAGTTTAATCCTGTGTTCCCTCAGATTTTCTATTTGTGATTTAAAAAGGCATGTTTTAAAAGGAAAATAAAGAACTACTTCTGCTGTCAGAAATGGCCACAACCTCAACCCTTTTCAGTAACAGAACGATACAGCTGTTCAGCTCCAGGGAATACCATCTGAGGATACACAGCACAACCACAGATACACCAAGTCAAGCACAAACTATTCCCCTGCTCAATGCCCCTCTGAGATGACATTTAAAATTAAAAGACTGTATAATTCTAAAAACCTTCCAGTGCCTGTCAACTCTGACTAGAACCTCATTTTCTTTAAGGATACAGATTTTTGTGTAGTACAGTGATGCTGATTAGAGTTATCAGATGACTAATGAAATCACGTCAGATGCACAATTTAAATAAAACTAACTATAGAGCCTAACTTTATTAAATATTATTTATCAGAATTAATTATCAGAAATTCCCATCCAGATTCATCAGTTCCACAGTCAGTCCCCACTGAATGTACTGAAGGGGAATTAATCTACTGCTCACCTGTTTTGGTTTTTTTTTCTTCTGACATCTGGATAGGCCCAAAGTACATCTCCCCTCCAGCTTTTTTTACATCCCATACTACAGGCAACTTATGGTTTGTTGCATTCTCCTCTTTCACTGTTATGGGACTAAGTTGTATCACTCAGCTGTGATCACCTCCTTTCAAATATATGCCCCATTCTAAAAAAATTCAAATACCTATGCCCATTAATTCTTTATGTATTAACACTTCACATACATTAAAAAAACCCCTATGCAAAAGTCTTTCCTCTTTCAAACAACTGTTTTGTTATGCTCTTTTTGTTAAGCAATCTACCTGGAAATAAAGTTATGCATAAATCTAGAGACAGCATGAGAAACGTTTTCCTCTTACAGGAAGAATCCATTACTTATCAGAAATATTCACTGTCCTGGACTGCCAACTAATCCTTGAAGCCATAAAGCAAACCATTTGACAATATTTTGACGCGAGTGAAGACTGAAACAGTTCAGAATTTTGTTTTGAAAGCTATGGGGGTTGACTCTTTGATTTGGACTGCCCCTGCGAGCTGAGGTGCTGCCCATAGGGATGTGAGAGTTTCTTCTTATGTTTTGGAGGCAGGAGGACACCATCTCTACAGATGGTTAATCCATTTGCAGGTAATACAACGCTACCAAGCTGCTGGAACATGATGCAGGGGCATTTTGAACCACCTTCCTCCACATGGCTATTGAGCAACAGACATCCTCTGGATCTTTAGGGACCTTATCAATTTTTAGATTACTATAGATGATTTCCAGCACTGCTAGTTCTCTCAAGTACTGGATACTTTCATCTGCAGTGGTCTACTTTTCTGGGAAGTTCACAAGATCTTCCTAAAAGGGATCTCTTGCCTTCACACCTGAGAGGAGCTGTCCGATTCCTCTTTCAATTCCCTGATCTCTTAACGAGGGATCCCAGCTGTTGGGCTTCATGACCTTCCAGCTGCTGACTGTCAGCCCCGTTATCTCAGCATTGAAGCAGCCAGGCAGAAATCTGCTCACCTGGCTGGCAGCTGTAATCTTTATGTGAGTCTTGAAGTTCTGATGAGGTCAGGGACCAAGTAACTTCAGTTTCCTGTTTGCTTTGTCTCACTCCTTTCAGTTTTTTTGTTGAAGGATTAGCTTCTTGGTCTGACCCCTCTTCTCCTCATTTTCCTGATTCTTCTTCCTCCCTTTCTAATGGATGATATGGACCTGTAGCTCATCTTATCATTTATTCTTTTTCACTACTGAGACAATTACTGTAGTAGTTGTTTGAGTCCTTGTCTCAGCTATAGTGTCCTCAAATGCAGTGTGGGTTCCTGCCTCAGCTACAGGCCTCTGAGAGCACAGAACTGTGGCTTGATATGCTCAGGCCAGGCCCCAGTACACAGCAAGAAGCTGCTGGTTTTCACTGGGGTAGGCAAGGCAGCCTTCTCTCAGGTTATGTGTCAGTTTGCCAGAGTTGATTACCTGTGCAGGTGTAAACTCCCAGGTAATACCAGGTGATAACTGCCCTAAAAACCTGCCCAAATCCTTCCATGCACCCTGTTGCCCAGGAACTGGATGCCTCAGGGCACATTTCAATATCTCCTCACCTAAAGATTTTTTTCTCTTACACCAGGATGACACCAGATTTCACAAACCTCATAGTGTGCCAACAGTATTAGTGTTATTAACAGTATTAAACACCTTACATAAGGATGAGCAATGACCACAGGAAACTGAATTATAAACCTGTTCACATTGATCTCAGGCAGATGGAGAAGAAGATGTAATTCCTCATTGTTCACAGAAGACAGCTCCCCCAGCATGAGGTCATCAGTGTAAGGGCAAAGCACAGAACCATTGTTTGCATAACATGTTCCCAAACTCAACAAAATAAAGACGTAAGCAGTGCAGGTGACAAACTCCGTGTTCCTCATAGGAGTTTGCTACTCGGTAACTACTATTACTATAGCAAGCAATATATATATATACACATAACTTTGTTTTGCCTCACACTGGGCACCAAAAAGGACTGTGGTGGGTTGACCTTGGCTGGGTGCCAGATGCCCACCAAGCTGCTCTGTCACTTCCCTTCCCAGACGGAAAGGGGAGAGAAAATAAGACAGAAAACAAGTCGCAGTATGAGATGAGGCAGTTTACTGGCACAAAAGCCAAAGTTTGCATGCACAAGTAAAGAGAAGGAAAAAAAAAAAAGGTTTTCTCTTACTTCCCTTCAGCGATGTTCAGCCACCTCCCAGGAAGAAGGGCTTTAGCACACATAGCAGTTGCACCAAAAGGCAAGCACTAAAAATAGCAAATAATACCCCTTCTGCCTCCTTTTCTTAGCTTCTAAATCTGAGCTGATGTCATATGGTATGGAGCATCCCTTTGGTTAACTTGGGTCAGCTGGCCTAGTTGTGTCCCCTCCCTGGATCTTGGCCACTCCCAGCCCCTTGGTGGGGGGAATGTTGAGAGACAGTGCTGATGCTGTGCCAGCACTGCTCAGCAGTAGCCAAAACACCGGGGTGTTATCAACACCTTTCCAATGCAAGGCACAGCACTGTGAGGGCTGCGATGGGAAAACTCCAGCTCAGCCAGACCCAACACAAAAGGAAAAGTTCACAAGCCATCTCAACTTTCCTTTGATATTCTACAAATATCAAATCAAGTATCATTCTACCAGCTCATTTCCGCAAGAAAGGAGCATTTTGCTCACAATACAAAAATGTATGCAACTACTCAAAGGGTTTGAAATCAGAACTGTCTGCTTTTATTCCCCTCAGAAATTTACCCAGAGTAAAGAGGATAAAGACACAGCTTTATAGAAGCATAAGCACAGAACTAGCTGTGTGCTAATAGCAAGCCCCAACATATCCAAGATGACTTTACTGTGCAGTAATATTGCCACCTGCATATTTAATCCAACACCATCACAACTCCTTAGACTTGCTGGGCTCAAGCAGCAAACCCAGACCACACTGGGTTAGCAGCTATGTGCTAACACACTCACAATAAGCCAAGAGCACCAGGCTCACTGTACAAATGCTGCACCGATTAGAAATGGGAGAATCCTATGCCATATAAAGAGAGATATGAAAGCCAATAGGCATAGCTGCAATTAGATTCACACTTCTCAGCCCAAATTTCCACTCTGTTAGTTAAATAGTTCAAAAAGTAGAAGCTATATCCCTGCTTGCTTCTCAGTTTTCAACTCGCATTATTTCATCTAAATTTAAAGTTCTTGAACAGTCTTGCATCGAGTACCAAACACACGCATTTATTCGATCCTCTGGCAATGGGGATCCAGGAGAATACTTCTATGGAAATCAGTAAGATAAAATAAACAGTATATCAATCAGGACTCCCCATATTTAAATATATTCTTAAAAATATGAACGTCTACCATTCTCACCAAAGAGAGAATTCAGAGGGCATTTCATTAAGGAGTTAGTGTATGAAAACAGACACTCGGTCTTTGCTGAAAACCAAAAGCTATACAAATATACTTCGAAAGGGTAGAAAACATTAATTCTTTACACAGAAATTCTGAGTTTATCCCCTCACTTACAAATGCCTAAAGATATTCTTGCCTGAAAACTGACAGTACGCAATAGCCCAGTCTTCTGTTAAAACTCTCATCATACATAGTTGTGCTCAAACCAAATAATGAAGATATTAACTTACAATAACTTTCTCCTATATTTGACACCCAACTTCATGAGTGCCAGATGGCTTTTAAACATTAAGTTTATGACCCTTTGCTACGCTACCTACCAGATAATCTGGCACTTTGGATTTTTTGTTTCAGGAGTATCCACCAAACTATATCCATGTTGCCATTATGCTGCCATACAATGACGTCATTCACTTTGACTTTACTGCAACTGTAGTCTGAACATGCAAAATGTACTCTGGGCCTGAAAATCTTTTGTTTGCATTTATTTTATTCCTTCTTTTTTCCACCAGGCAATACAACATATAACAACTATAGCTGTATTAGCTAAAGGTAAGGAGCAACTTAGCACCAGTAGAAAATCAATATTTAAATTATTTCAGGAGTTATAATATTTTAATAATGTTAAAATATGTATTATATAATTTACTATTTGTATTATTATATAATTTTAAATTTATTATTTAAATTAATTATCATTTAAATTTATTATATTATTTATATAATACAATGTAAAGTTTATCATATAATAAAATGTTCAGTTACTTTAATTCATAAACTCTATCATTTTGATACATACATACACAGAATTATGAACACATATCCACATTACAAATAACTAAAATGGTCACTTTTTCTCACCTAACAATTACTACTACAGAAAATTAAGAGAACTGCACATATGGGAGAAGTATCTGAACCCAGAACAGAAAACCCTTCTCTATTTGATGTCTCTGTCTAGTGAAGATTTTGCCACTTATGCAACCAAATCTCAGGTTTAATTTAAAGCACTGTCAATTAAGATTGAACGCAATATCCTATAACTGGAAATAAATGGCAACACTGGTAACGCCCTCATTCTATCTTAATCCTCATTTGGCAACGATACTTCTTAAATAACAAATCTGGTACACCAGCCACACCAATCTTGTACTAGTGATGAAAGTTGCCAGCAGTATGAAACCTTTATCACAGTTATTTTTCTGCCTATCCAATATAAAACCTATGAGAGACATCATAATCTCATTTCTCCATTATTTTCCTCAACAACAGGCAACTTTGGAAACTCTCCAATTTAAAAATTGTCCTCTTTACAATACTGTTTTAAAATAATGGGACTGGGCAATACACAAGTTTAAGCAGACTAAAATAAAATAAACGTACAAGAAGGAGTGTCAGTACTCTGGAAGAACAGCTGCTTCAAGTGGCATTTAAAGCTCCTATGAAATTTATTGCAAGAACCCAGCAATTTGAGAAAATTAGAAATGTAAGAAATAGATGGTTATAAAAATCATTTCAGCAATAATTTGTAATCAACTGATGGAATTCGTAATTCAAACTCTCACACTGCAAATTGCATGGCACAGTTTTACACAGCTAGAAGAGAATGATGAGATCTTTTAACATACTGTATTAACCATTATTAACAAGAACTGCATAAAAAAATTTGTATTAAATGAGTTAACATGATTTCAGATTTGTAAAACCTTATTTATGAGCTACCAAACATATTCAATCTTTCAGTAAATTTTAAGATAAATGTATATTGTCTATATAAAATATAGAAAAGTATTTATAAATACAAGTGGAAGCACTTAAAATGTTAAGTCCTATTGATTTACATGTGTATAGAGAGGGTGATTCATAAAAACTTTTTTTAAAACTTTGCCAGAGTTGTGTTTTTCCAGTTTATAGTGGATAATATACAAGAACCATTACAAATAATTCTAAAGCCTATATTAAAAAGGACTGTAAAGATTCATACTTTATATACTAATCTGTCCCTTGCATTTCAAATCTGATGTTCTGGGCGCTTCAAACATTTAGGAAGATGGCTGATATGCATGTGTATCAATTTACAACAAAAATGCTGAAGTCCATCAAAGTTACCTGGTTATAAAAATGACAGATCTAAGAAATGACAAAAACAAGTCTACCCTATGTCAGGAATGAGGAAATTTTCTTGAGAGTAAATCTTATTTTAAGACATACAGTGTATTCTATTTCAACAGAGGATTTTAACTGCAGTGGCATTCACTAAAAATTGGATATGCTTTTTCCACACAGCATTTTCTCCCACTAAAATAAATTAAATAAATTTATTAAGAAATAACTCAATATAATTTCCATTAGCTGAATTAATTAAACAGTGGTTTAAAATGCTGGAGCAACGATTTCTGAAGTTTACTCTGGAAGACTGTAAGACTGTGACAGTACTTTCTTGTTGGAGATCTGGCTTTTGCACTTTATATTTGTGTATTTCTATGGTCTTGAAACAAATATCTGTGAGGGTTTGAAATACCTCTATGCTGAAGGTCACTATCTACAGAGTGAACAGCTGAGCACATCCATCTGGGTAAACTCTGGCCATTCGGCAGGAAGACACATTATACCATCAGAGACATTGGACAGATACGAGAAAGCTTATGAAAATTTGGCTTTATCTTTCTAAAATTTTAGTAGATAACTGTGTATGTATGAGGTTTCTTTTTAAATTATATTCAAGCAAGTAATACCTCTGAAATAGATTTTCATTTGTCTAGACAAAATGCCTTATGCCACCAATTACTTTGTCTGATTAGATCAGATTACTCTGTGGTACTTTAGAACCAAAATACTTTCACCAGACTTTGCACAATCACTTTTTTTTAATACACATATACCAAGGAAGTATTGCTATTTTTTTTAGTAAAAAAAACCCCCAACACTTACGTTAAATATTTGATATGCAAACCGTCCCATACACAAATAACTTTGTTGTTTTGTGTATCTCCATTGCCTTCAATTAACAAAGAATACCAATGGTCACTTTAGAGGAGATGGTTACATAATTTCAGTGTTGGCAGGGTAACTTCACTATGACACAAAGACAGGAATACCATTGGAAAACCACCATCCTACTCAGTAGTACTCAGAAAGTGTTTCCACTACCACAGATCTTGTGGTTCTCCCCAACCACCTCGGAAAACACACACAGTATGTATGTCCTGCTATAAAATGACATGCTCACATGCAGTTATTTGGTGTTGCACCTGCAGTAATGCTCTCTGTCCTTAAGATCAGTGATCGTGGTTGTTTGACTGAGCAATACTTTGGTCTCTGCTGTTCCCATTCAGGTGAGGTTTACAGAGTATGGTCCCAAAATACCAGAGCTTGAGCTAAATGAACTGGTGGCTCCAAATGACACCATAAACAAGCAGGGTAGATGCAATTTCAAACCCAGAAGCAGTTTCTGTTACACATCATTACTAATCTCTAGTCATAATTACTGATGTCAGTTATATTTAGTTACTTGGGCAGTATCATCTCAAGTATCTCTGACATTTTAGGTGGGTTGCTGAAGTAAATAATTCTTACCTTAATCAAGTAGGACATTGCTTTGAGCTTGTTCAAGTTGTAACACTCCTGTGCTACAGATCTGCCCTTATCACTAGGTTAAAATGAAAACATTGGAGAAAGATTGTGGCATTTTACAAACAACACACAAAAGGTTTTGTTTTCTTTGCAATACAGCACACATACAGTTTTGGATCCCTCTCAGCTGCAACAATGGTGCACTGCTCATGTCAAGATCAACGCTCTGAAAGGAGCCTCTTTCAGAACCTGAATAGGAGGTAAATTGGTTTTTACTCCCTTTTTTTTTTTTTTAACTTAAAACTTCTCACGCCTCATTTTATCAAAATTGACACACTTTCAATTAGAATCTGGTGCTTAGTGGTAATAGGCTTTGAAATGCTTCATCAGATATGAATCTCAAAGAGCTCTTGCTTCCAAATGGCACATACATGGACCAGCTGCATGCTAGTGGATGTCACCAGGATTTTCTTCAAATGAAAAAGATATGCCCATCTAGAGAACCTTATTATGAAGGAAAAACATACTGTTACAAGTCTAAGTCTCTGCAGCTACTAATATTTAGAAAAGTTAAAGATCTAACATTCCTAATTACGACAACAAACACAAACTTTAAAACACCACATTTGACAAAACTTTTTCAGGTATTCCTTGCTGCCTTTACCAGTTGCTCTAGCTAGACCTTCTAGCTTCTATTTTTGAAGTCCCCTTTCAAAGTATTCAGGAAAGAGCAGAGGCTTCCATTACAATTTGGTTTAAGATAAATTGCTGATTACTAGAAGATAAGCAGTGTGTCACACTTGTTAGACCTTAACGCACAGGAAACATACTTTTTCAAATTTTAAATGCAGTATTTAATTAACAAATTTAGATAAGCCCAAAATGTGGAATGTACTTCAATAATGCTAGAGATCACTGTACTGATAGTATTGCATTAGCATGCACAGTTAATGTAGTCACAGCATGCAAATCTCTTATACTCTTTTGGGGTAAGTATTATGGTTTGCAGAGATTTTATTTTTCCTTATATCTCCAAACACGAAGGTTGTATTTTTAACTTTTACTAAAAGCACTGTGCAATTGCATCTCTGTTGATTTTCTCTAAAAACCTATTAAATCTTAGCTACTAGAAATAAGGAACCCAATTCTTATGGGGATTCCCATCCAAACCTCTCTCACTGACCCTCAGGTCAAGCTGGAAGTTTTAAGACATTTCAACAATAAGCAGGTCAACTTTTATGGATTCCAGGTTCAGAACTCTATTCCCATACTATAATCACAGAGGCTAGGTGCTGCCTGGCCTGGGGGTTTTTATTTGTTTGTTTTTGCAATCTGTGCAGCAATGTAAATTCATATTCTCACAGAACTGCAACAATCTGTGCACAGAAAAAACCCCACATGCTTGTGTGTCTGTGTATGAATGAGGTACAGAAAGCACTGCCCATTTCAAACTGAAAAACACACTTTACTAAAAAAAAAAGATAAAATGAAGGAACCTTTACTTACTGAGTATGCTTCACAAGAGTATTCCATTGGGGGTGGGAGGGGAAGGTGGAGAAGAGGAAAACCACACAGCAAAAATACCTAAATATTAAGTGTTACTCTTTCAGTATTTGTATCTTCGTTCATGGTAAGTTACATTATACCAGGTGTCTGTCTCCCCCCATTGTCCTTCTACTCTCTGAAAGAAGTGGCATGACCATGAAAAGATCAAGAAAGAAAAGACAGAATGCTATCAATTGCACAAAACTGCAGGGCTGATACTCAAAATAAAACTGTTGAGGCATCCCAGTTGATATCTTCATAAAACCAAGAACTACACCCTTACTCAGTGTCCTTGAAAGTAGTGAATGCAGCCCCAATTAAAAGTCTTACATATGTGGCAACTGTAAGTTAGCAATTCTTTCTGCCATTCTCTCTCTTTCAGAGCTCATTAATGCACTGCTGTCACTCCCCCTCCTGTGGATCATCTTTTATTATCACAGCATCCAAAATAACTGCCTGATCTGCAAAGTCCTTTTTTCCCCTTCTATTTTTGACAGTTTTTAAAAATAGTTTATGGTTTACATTATTTTACTATGAGCAGCTTGACTTACTTCCTCACTGGAGTTTCTATGTAAACCAGACTACAAAGAACAAATACAATAATCTGCTTGTTTCTTTCTTTCCTCTGTTGACTATCAGGCCTAATCATTCTTAAGATAAAATGAAACACTCTATGGCTTAGCCACTGACTATAAAAATGAAAAAAAACTCCATGACAAGCTCTTCATGGAGGCATACAAAATTTAGTGCTTCTGTTGGACCTTCTACTTGAGTGCTTTCAGTTGTAAATTTACTTTATTTAATTCTACACAAGAGAAAACCCACTTTATTCTTACAGATGTAGTCCTCTTTCCAGTCTGTAAACTGTGTATTTCACTGACCATTTTTATGCCCCTACTTTGTTTACTGAGTGTTCCACACATAGCATCTTATACCACATAGCATCTCTGCCTAACGTGAGGAAACACCTTCTCATAGGCTCTGCTTTCAGTGTAGAGGATTCACACAATAGATTCCTTCAAATCCACACAAAAGCATGCTTCAAATACGTTTGCTTTAAGTCCAACAACTCTCCAGTTCGTCTCTTTGGAAGGGAGCAATCAGCATCACATATGTCACTTACTGAAATTTCAGGGGGAAAAAAAGAAGTTTTATAATGATATTCATGCTAATAATTTGCTTCAGTGATAGGCTTTTTTAATAGGGTGTATCAAAAATCATATTGCAACAGCGCATGAATCTTTAAAGAAGCTGCTACTGAAAGACCTAACACTGAAGAATTCTGAAGTCCATCTGAGTTTTTAAATAGAATGCCTTTTCCATTATATAAACTGCATCAATAAACGTTTTTGCTCATGAGCAGGATGTTAAATGTCAATTATTGTAAACATTCATTTGAATTTTTTTTTTCCACTAGAGATTTTGCATTTTCTTTCAGATTTGTGGAATCTAGCAGTAATTATCCCTGAACTCAGCTACTATGATAAATTACTGAAGATTCAAAGTGAAGAGACAGTTTCTCAACACATTAGAATTAAAGCTGAAGTCAGTAAAATTACAGCACTTTATACCACTTAAAAACCCAAAATCTGATACAGGTGTTTTAAGTGTTTGTCTGCAATTTTGTAGCTCTCTGGAGTATTTTTTTTTTAATTGAAAGTGAATCATGTAAACTGTTAAGGCTGTCATAATCTTTTATATGGCTGGAACTTGCAATTTTGCAACCAAACTACACCTAGTAGATTATTACAGTATATTAAAAAAATAAGATTTCAAGATCAGATAGTCTTGTGACATGCTTCCTATTAACACTTTTCTCTTTTATTTCTCTCTTAGCTAAAATAAAATGTATTTATAAATGAAATAATTACTAGACTTATACACACCAACATTAATATCTATCACAGACATCTTACACATTAAATGTTTCTATCTTTTGAGTTTCAGTTCCACAACAGCTAGAATCACCCTTGTCTCATACCTCCCCTGTGGAAATAAATACTATGGACTCTTTTCGTTTGGATGTTATGATCACAGATGAACATAAACACATCTAGTACAGAAATACAAAATCTACCATGGTTTTCTGCAGAAAGATGAATGGAGAAGAAGGAAATGGAGAAATGGGGACCAAAAAGAGAATGAAACACTGCAGTTACTCATCAGTATAAACTGGCAAATGCCGGAAGTACCACTCTGAGGTTTCAGATACACTATTAGAATCTAACAAAACAATAAATTTTCAACAATTAGAAAGAATGCCAGTAAGAAAAGCATGATTTTGATTGCCTAACAAATGTAATTGTAAGCTTGGGTCTTGAAAATACACAATACTGCTCTTTCACACAGGCAAACGTTTTCTCTATGTTATTACTTGTAGTTAGTTTCTCAGTAAGATGTGTCCCTGATTGCACATTTGTATACTTTTGTATTTTCCTACAAAAAGTGACTCCTATTTCCTGCCTGTTTCAGTTCTCCTCTGATTTATAAAATGTCAAATTGTTTTAACATACACTATCTGCAGCACTTCTCTGAGCTAGATGGAATTACATTTAAAAACCCTCACCCAGATAGACACTGCTATCAGCTAAGAGACAGCAGCCATTTTACTTGGGCTCTGCTGTGCTGGTAGTTTCCAACTCCATGCTGAACACCAGCTGTTGGCTTTGAGAACAATTCCCCACTCTGCTTCAGTGTAAAATCAAACAGATTACATCACAGATTTTTCTGAGGTGTATCTAAGCTCACTGCACATTTTCACAGTTGGCAGCAATTTCTGGTAGTAGAAGTAAGTGGCTGCTCAGGCCAGGGTGGCTCACACGCACGCTGCTCCCAGAAGGACCTTCATGGCACGGATCTTGGCCCCAGCTGGGAGCCTTCTATGGCTCAGGACACAATTCTGTGCTTCTCAATTTGATGTACTTGAAGCACTGTGAAGGCTGTGGTGCAACTTGTCAGTACATTGATAACACAGTGCTGAGGACTTTCATTGCACACTGTAACAGTATGTAGAAAAACTTCAGGACAGAAGATGTTTATTTGGACAAGACTGAAAGACCAGAGCAGAGAAACAAACTGGTGGATCTGAGAGTACAGAAGACCAATTTCATCCCACGTAATACCAATTTCTTATTTGAAAAATTTATCCCACAATTTATCCCAACATTTATCAATGTTTTATTCCCTTCAAATTGCTACTGTTACGCTCTTTCCTACTAAAATACACATTAATACTGCAGAACCTTTATTTTTTCTGTCTATCTTTACATTGTACAAACTTAAATACCTTCAAATTCCCTATCATTAACCACATATGAAACAGCTCTAAGGATATATCATTACATAAAGCAACAAAATATTCACAGTATGTCTCCTGTAAGTTCCTATCATATGCAACCTGTGTTGCAAATGTTCCTATAATTTAAGAATAATCTAACAATTTTTTAGGAAAGAGTGTTCACTCTAGTTTGCTTGAGCTGACTTTAAGTAAAAATGATCAATGTGTGATATATTCAATTAAAGTTAAACCGACTTGGAAATTATATGTGCTTTAGTATATTTTGTGAAGTATTATGTTCATTAATTCTTAAATTCCTGTTTCCTTTATCACCTTCCCAGATTGGTTTGGAGTAAATGTATCACAGAAACCTGGCTCTTGATTTTTGTTGCTTATAACAGTAACTCGCAGTAACAGTGAAATTAGTGTATTTGGTGTGTATTTTAAAACACTAAACAGAAACAAGCAAAACAATTCTGAGAGCAAATTTCTTCACCTTTCTCTTGCTTTCTTCTTCATGTCCTGTGATGAAGGTGCTGTAACCTCCTTTGTAGCAGGAAATTCAAAGGTGCTGTGATTTTCTTTTTTTTACACTCTTCTTCAGGCCCAAGCACCTTTAGATTTTCACTGGTAATAAATGTTTCTTCTTTTTAAGGAAGGATTCTTTCCTGCTACTGTCACGTCACCTTTCTTCTGAAGTCTCCTGCCCCCACCCCACTACTTTTTTCCTTTCCCACTGCCTCTTTTCTGTTTCTAATCCACCCTAACTGCACCAGAAAATTAGTCAAACTCATAAAGAAAATCACAGTAGATAACCAGGTTATTTTGCATATAAATATATAAAACACGCAGAGTCTAATGGAAAGTATGAAGCCCAGTTCCAAACACTTAATTCTTACTAAGTGCCATACAGTTCCAAGATCTTTGGAGAAAGGCGATGATAAAGGAATGGAGACATCCATTTGTGCCTCCAGCTAGTTTCAACTAGATTAACTTTAAATATCGCACATATTTTATTTTTGTAAGTACAGTGCTAAATGTAAGTCCACAAATATCTCTATGTCACACACACAAAAAAAGATAAATAAATCAGTCCCTTCCCTTGGCTTGGTTTGCCAGCAGCTCCTCTATTCAATACTTAAGACAAACTACAAGATTTGCCTTTTCTCTATAGTGCTTCCTACCCATATTCTGCTTTTCCACATTCTGGTATTAGCACCGCAAAGATATCATTAGGTACCTTGAGAAAACAATGTACATTCAGGCAATGTCCCTTCTATAATCTAGTTTACACTGTACAATCACACAGATGTATTTCATGCATAAAGCAATTGCACAATACGAACACTTCAAACAGACATAAAAGAGGTTTTCTGTAATACTGCTCCATGCCATGGAGGGAAAGAAAGGAGGGCACAAATCAAGGTGAGTGCAGGTTACTCATCAGCTGAAGCAGAGAAAATCCAAAAGTCTGGCTACCTTGCAAATCACATCTATAAAAATCAGTAACATCAAACTTAGCTCCTGTGCTCTCAACAGTAATTCACATCCTTTGAAAGGAGGACTTACATTCATTTTTCTTAGTAGAAAACGTATTTTTCTAATAGCAAAACTGGGAAAAAAAACAGTTATTAGTTGACCCAGCTTTTCAGTATGAAACTCTCTCTTTACAAAGCTTGCCACATATCCAGATTTATATCTCTTCCTATAATTGGATCACCCAGAAAAAAAAGGCACCAAATGGGCACTGTTCAATTTCTGTTAAACATCTTTTCCATGTATTTAATAGGTCATCAACACACAAAGAAGATTTTCAAGAGGGGGAAGAGGGGGAAAAAAACTTTCTGAAAATTTGTAACTTCCAAGACCTGCAAAGAGTGCAGAAGATTAGTGTATTTCTTGTTGGGCAGGTCAGAGAAGTGTTCTCCTTCTTCCCTGTGACTGAGCACATAGCTCTCCTAACAGAGGCATGTCAGTATAATAAACACTTCTTGCTCCAGTCTTATCATTGTTCTGCTCCCTGACTTTTGTACAGTAAAAACCAGATGATTCAACTTCCAGCTCTGAAGTCAGTCCTTTTATTGACTCCACTTACAGCAGGAGCAGTAGAAGATTTCCTCAAGAAGGAAAATTCATTCTATGATGCTTTTATTTCTGGCTTAGAGTGGTCTGAGCAGCCACCAAGGCACACATCACCTTACGTGTGACAAGTACTAAAGCCTTCAGCCTGAAAAATCAGAAAATTAAGCTGCTACACCTGAGCTTTACCAAAAGATAATCTTGCCTTCTTTCTGCCATACTTTTTCTTGAGAACAAGACATTTGTCTAACAAGACCTTATATAATAAGTCACAGCTAAGAATTTGTATTTAGGGCTGAATTAATATTCCATAGGGGAAAAAAATGCCATGTAATTGCTTTCAAATTTAGTCTATTTGTTTCTGTATCTTTGAGGACACTTTACTAAGGTACTAAGGCTACAGCAGACAAATGAGAACAGCAAGAATAACCCATCAAGAAGAAAATTCTCTTGAAAACACCACTGGGCCCTAGACCTGTCTTCTTGTTGCCTATATTTTGTACAGCAATAGCTGGCACTTGAGACCAAGTCACGGTAATGCCAAATCAGTTTGTCATATAAAGGATTACACTTTTTTGCCAAAATTGACATCACTTGCTCAGATTGGTTTGAAAAAATGGTGGGAAAACTAATTTTTGTAAACTGCGAAAAACACTTCTTTCCTTGCAGGCTCTTGTGAGTTTGTGACCTTAGAGTAAGCAGGTCACAGCATGCCCTGCAGAGCTCCTACTTATCAGTCTATATCTGCTGCTGAGTGTTTGGAGATGAATATCCACTGTGATAAATCGCTGTGAAAGGCAGTTAAAGTGCTCAGAATGTGGAACTAGTGCTACCTTTTTTAACTTGTTTGCAACTGTTTGGATGAGATTGATTTGTTGTCAATTTTTCATCACCTTTCTTGAAGAGTATCTAAAGGACCTGAGGAGAAAAATCTCTGTAACTATGGATTAAAGGATTAACCATTATGAATATCTCACAATAATGCACGCTCCTGTGGATGTCACCATGATGTGGATCCTTGTGGGTGCCTTTCAACTCATTCCACAATTATACAATTCCCTTCCACTGCAAGAATAGTTTTGCTTAACCACCTCCAGTGACTGCAACTACCAAGCCATTCCACAGACCGCAAGAACATTTCTCACGTTGCCAGGACAATGAGAAGTTCATTCGGCTACTTCCAGTAACTGGAGCAGAGCAAGTACATTTGGAACAAAGTGGTAAACCTCACACTATCCCTGTTCATATAGTTTCCCTAGAAACTGCTAACTGTAATTAATGAGGAGAAAGAATTACTCATTTAGCTCATTGTTTGAGATGCTTCTGTTCTCAACAAAATCCCACTATCATTACAGCTTCACTCTTAATTTTCTATAATGTTACTGTCTCACTGGAAAAAAGATAAGAAAACATGGAAGCATCCCAAAAAAAGAGTGAATGATATCCCAAAATACTAACATTGTGAATAATTGGTATTACCGATCATTTTTAAGGGACTGTGTTTTTTTCCATATCCAGTGGTATTGTGTTTCACCTAACTTCCCTTTGGTGAGTTACATTTAGCAATATTTAACCTAACTTCTTCTTCATCGCTTTCATATTCTGACATTCCAAAGCTCCCAATTTGAGTGAATGACTAAGAAAAATATAAAATAACCAGATTTGTCTTCCTTTCTTACTATAACAAGGAAAAAAAAAAAGCCTTAAGGTATTAAACTAAGCTTTATTTTATAAAAACACTGAGTTATCAATCACTCTGTCTGACCCAAGTATTCTTTCCATCTAGAAATTTTTGCCATTGTATTGCTTAACATGTTAGAAAACAAACAAAACATATGAATCATTGTTTCAATACCAGGCAGCAACTATCTTTCAATCCCTGCTAACACATGGGAAATGAATTCATTCTTTACTGAAAGCACTGTCTTACTCCACCGGGGCTGTTTGTCAGTTCCTCCGGGGTGACACTAAATCAAGTTGCAAAGCACTGTAATGTAAATCACAGCCTAATTTACTTGTCACTGTGTTGTGACACTTGGTTAAAAATGCTTTTTAATTGCAAAGATAAATTATACATTAACAATTCTTAGTGGCAGTTTCAATACTACATCAGATTATTTCACTCTAGAGGAAGGAGCTGAACAACTACACAACCACAAGCTATGACAGAATATTTTTAAATTGTCGGGTTGTTCAGATTGATGGTGTTGGTAGTATTGTGATGATTAGTTCTGTCCTCCACAAAAACAAAAGACATAATCAGTCTTTTATATTCAGTAACTCATAAAGAAAAAGTACTCTCTTTTCTTGAACCTTTCAGATCACTCCAGCTTCTCACGTGCAAATTAGTCAGACTCCCTATAGTAATATGAACTAGTTCTCAGTCATGCTGAGTAATATGCCTCTCTCACTTCTATAATCTAGGACAAGGAAATGATTGAAAATAGCACGAACTATGGTTAGAAAAAACAACTGAAGGAAGTTGTTAAGTAAACTTTAGTGATTTTTGAGTATCATCACCTTTGGAATTGCAATTGCCTCCACACAAACTAGGTTTTTCTTGTTGGAAGGTGGACTGGATCTGGCACCTCCTGCACCTAGTAGCCAGCAAGCAATGACCAGTAGTCAGTGCCCTACAGGTAAAAGGCTTCACACTGCAGTTACTGCTATTAGACCAATACAAAGCACACTGCAGAAGGTGAAAGTCAATCCTATGGCTCATCTGTACATACTGCATTTTGTGCATGCAATTCCTCAGTCATGTGCTTCCCACAGGTCACCAATCCACTAGTATGTCTATTACAGCCTACTATAGTGTAGGCTGCTCCAACAGATGTGTCTGTGCCCCCCACAAACTCAGAATCACAGAATGCTGGACAGAGCCGCAGTGGGTCATCTGGCCCCACCTCCCTGCTCAAGCAGGGCACAGGGCGCAAGACTGCATCCAGATGGTTCCTGAATACCTCCACTGAAGGAGACTTCACAATCTTTCTGGACAATCAGTTCTGGTGCTCGGTCACCCGCACAGTAAAGAAGCTTTTCCTCATATTCAGGTGGAATTTCTTGTGCATCAGTTTCTGCCCACTGCCTCTTGTCCTATTGCTCAGCACCACTGAACAGAGCCTGGTTCCTTCCTCTTGGCGCCCTCCCTTCAGATACTGATAGATATTGATGGTGTCCCACCTCAGTTGTCTCTTTTCAAGGCTAAGCCAGTCCAGATCATCAGCTTTCCCTTTTAAGACAGATGCACCAGTCCCTTAATTACTTTTGTCACCATCCACTGGATCCGCTCCAGGAGCTGCATGTTTCTCTTGCACTGGGGAGCCCAGAACTGGACACAACACTCCAGGGCTGAGTAGAGGGGCAGGATCACCCCCCTTGGCCTGCTGGAATGCTCTTCCTAACACACCTCAGGACATCACTGGCCTCTTGGCCACCTGGGCAATGCTGGATTATGGAAAGTTTGTTGTTCATTAGGCCCCCCTGGTCCTTATCCACAGCACTGCTTTCCAGCAGCTCAGCCCCCAGCCTGTACTGGAGCATGGGGTTCTTCCTCCCCAGGTGCAGGACCCTGCATTTGCCTTTGTTGAATTTCAGATTTCCTCTGCTGCTCTGCAACCCATGGCTTGATGTAAACAGAAATCTGCCAAACACAACTTGCAACATACAAGCTAAAAATGTTCTGCCAATAAGGTATGGATGCATTACAGAGCTTATGAAAACGTGACACTATCAATAGAGACATCAAATCACACTTTCACGTTAACACCATAGCAGAAAGGTTTTGAGGTGGGTGGGGGTTTTTTGTGCATATCTTCTGATTGCATTGAGCTGACAGTCACCTCAATTTTAATGACCTCAACCCTCAAGGGCAAAGCAAAGAGACTGAAGAGAGCTCATGAAGAAGTGGAGAGAGAGTCAAGAGGAGGATCAGACCTCTCTCGTGACTGGAATCTTGTCCTTTTGTCAGGCACTTGATTTTGCAGAAAACTGCCACCCCTTGGCTGTACCACCTGCTATAAGGTGCTCACCAGGTGTTCCTTTCCCAGGCCACAGAAGCTGCCTCACACTGCTGTCTTGGCTAATACTCTTCAACAAAGCCAGCCTTTTCCTAGATCTCCAGGGTGCTCTTTTCATTGCCCATCAGCAGGGCACAGGGTCTCCCCATGCTCCTGCTTTCAAAGCCTTTGCTGTTACCCCAGCCCCTAAGCTATAGATCATCCTCACAGCAACTGCGTCTGCACAACAAGTCTTCATAACTAATAAAAAGCCAGGGCTGGGCCCTGCACTGTTAGAACGTCTGTTCACATGAGGCAGTTACCAGCAAAGGCAGCACTGCTTTTACTGGGTACAAAAATCCTTCAATCACTACAGCACATGAGGATAGCTATGTTTAGAACCAACTGTGGCCCCTCAGGAGCCCGTGCCTCACTGGCACTGCAATGGCCACACTGGAGTGAAGCCTTCACGGCCACTGCCAAAGCTATGCTGTAGCTTCCCCTGCCTACACAAACCAGAAACTGCCAACTTTGGATGCTTTCCAGCCCTGAAACGTGTATGAGGGATCCTTTCACATAATACAAGTGGAAACATTTTAATGAGGTATTTCTGTCAGAATGGCATTGTGAGCTTCAGAAAACATGCTGAATCTTTCATCATAAAAACACCTTAGACTATTTCTTATAAATTAACTTCTGTGATTTATACTGCTAGCAAACTGCCCTCCTCTCTTCTGACTTTTCTTAATGACAGTGAATAGATTTAAAAATCAGGAGGCAGATTTCCTGTAATAATTAAGTATTTAAACAGCATGTAGGAGCTTAGAAGACTTCTAAAAAAGTACATAACCATCACTGAAATATGCAAGTGCTGACACCTAATTCACTAACTGTGTCCTGAAACACAGTTGGTTGGTATTAGGTTGTAAATTATTGTTCCTGGTATGCATAGTAAATCTGCTTATTAAAATTCCCTTTCTGAATATTTATGCAAAGTCTGCAACACCCTATGCATAAGAGACCTGTATTATCACACAGAGTAACTTGGCAGTTTCAAAGAAACCTAACATAATTAAATCAAGCCAAATCAGAAATGAAAGAAAGTACAACCGTGCAAGGGGCTGACATCCTGAACTTCCATAAAACTGCAGCGTTAGAAGCATCCAGAGTATTACAATACAAAGCTCCAAAACACTGATTTAGAAAGTCTTTCCAATATTCAACTTGTTTGTATTTTGAATTATGTTGTCCAACTCAAATCTTTAATATGAAATAGATTAGCCCTTTAGAATTTGTGATATGTCTACTTTTTGGAGTATATTTTGAATGTATCATCAATAAAACTTAGTATTTTGTAGGGGAGAAACAGCAAGGAAACCCCCAAGACACTGACTCCTGCTGCCTGTTACTTCAAAAACTGTTTAATCTACTTCATAAACTAGTCAAAAATAGTCTTCAAGGATTCTTATCCTTTTATTATTGATGTGACAGACTATTTCTGCATGATTTTTATATTTAAGAACCTCTTTCACATTTTCAACTTGACCTATTCCTGAGCAATTTGTAATTTTTTGGAGTCTGCAGCTGTGCTGAATGTTTGCAGGTGGTTGTGGTTTTTTCCTGGGTATTTTTTTTATGCTTCCTCAATGACAGAACACAAGGGGATCTCTTAATCTCCTCCCACGGGCTCCATCTCCCCTCCTCTGGTCACCCAGGAGGTGTCAGCACACGTGTTTACATTCATCATTCAGGAATACAGTAGTGTCAGCAAAGTGTAGGGTTGTGGAAGCACTTCCATTCCTCTTTCCTTATATAACTGCAGTGACACATGCCTTTTCCTACTGAATCACATTAGCAGATTGCAATTATTTAATGATCTGACGAGACTAGGTTTGTTCTTTTTTCAGCTGACACTTCCACACAATGAGCTCTTTTTTGAACAAATTCTTACGCTTGAGATAAAACACCTTATGTATCTTTGTAGAATATGATTCCATTTCAATTTCTAGTCCCTTACTTTACAAGAAAATTAAGTTCTTCGTAGTGATGAAACACCACAACTTTGCAATGAAATTATTAGCATGATACAGTTCTAGCTTATCACTATCACGAACAAAAAATTTGTGCACATAATTTTCAGGTGTACTTACTTCCACGTTATTAATTTTGCAAACATTTGTGATTACAATGTACAGATGCTATGGAGCTTGTGCTATGTAACTATAGGAAAAAATGTGGAAAATTAGAACAATATTAGTAGAATTAACAGAATTTGTAAAAATCAGGTAACTCTCCCTCCCCACAATAATTCTGAGGCTAATAAAATTTATCAGAATAAGCTACAGATGAGCTCTACATACAAGTATGTATCATCAATGGCATCTCAATACCAATTTGGTAGTATTAAAGGAATTTGAAAATGGCTGCATATGCATATTATTAATAGCTTTGTAAATATGTATAATGAAAGAGATACAAAAAAATATGAATTTAAACGGTAGTTTTCAAAATGCTTTCCAAGAAGCTGATTTCTTTATCCTACAGGGAAAATCTTATGTTGATGCTGCACAAAGTAGAAAATTTACAGTATTTTTTTCTTAATAATGGTTTTGAACTCAAACCCAAGTATTTCAGATCAAGCTACCTGAAACATTTTGTTTGAAGTCACAGCAACTTCAGTTTCTTTCTTGCAAGTCTGAGAGTACTGCCAGATGCCACAGATCATTAGCTGATGCTTTAAACTCATTTTTTTTAATTCTCTCCATTTTGAATGAAAAAAGTATCATTTTTCCCATTACAAAATTTATGAAAATTTTAAGTACTTAATTAAGTATTGTTGACAAGCTGCTGCTGCTTTCTTTTCCTCTCCCTCCCACTCCCTGCCTTTTTCTTTTTTTTAACTTAGAAAGCTTCATTTCTCAAGGGCATACGTAAAATTCTGTATACAGTAATTCCGGTGTTCTGGTAAGAATTCAGTAAGAACTTATAACACAGCTTTGCATCTTTACTTGAAAACATCTAATTCTGCATATATATGGACGTATTAGTTACAAATTCTGGCAGCTTTAAGTTTGCAAATGCAAACCACACAGTTTGGGTAAAATGCTGCAGTTAGACTGATGCAACTGAATTCAGTGTGAGAGAGAAAGAGGCAGAGAACATACATATATATAGGTGTATTAACATCAAGAAACACAGCCAAATTAATTTCATGCCTAAAGTGCCTAAATATGATTTTTATTCTGAAGTACCCATCACATCCAGAATTCCCACTGAACAGGTTTTACTTGTTTAGTACAGAGAATCAACTTACACTATTCTTATTCCTGGCTGCTGAAATACTGTATTTACAGAACTTAGTGCTGCGGATGTACTTTTAAAAATTAAGAGGTTTCTCAGCCAGCATAAACTTTTATAGCTCCATTAGCTTGAAATTACAAACTGCAATAAGCTACAGTAAGTGAAGATCAGTCATGGCATAGGTTTGTTGTTTCTTTATTTTGGTTCTTAACTTCAAGCAAAATTCTTCTAACATTAGCAATGTACCAGTAATTCAATGGGACACTTTTTTCATATTGTTAAATCTCACAAATTTGAATTTTCCAGCATTAACAGCCATTATTGTAGAGAAAGTTAATATTGGCCTCCATGAACCATACAGCCAGTGCCTGTTGGCCTTAAATGACTGCTATCTCAGCTGAAATTTGCAGTTCTCAACACAGAGAGAACTTCTCTTTGTGGTTTCGGGTGCATTCACTCATATGATCTATCACTAATACAACAGAGCTCTGTAAGGACCCACATGACACCAAAGTAAAGAAGAATCTTTCTACCCATATTGCCATGAGTAGGGTCAGGTCACAAGGGTTCAAAGATCAATTACATCTGAACTCCAGGGTGCTCTTCTGAGCCACCCAGCTTCTCCCAGCATTTCCCTCTGACAAACACCTCTTTATGGTTCAGAGTGAGAAATGAAAACCTCCTCCAGATCTGCTGTGAAAAGTCAAGGAGTAGAATGAGAAGGTGGGAAACCCTAAAGCTGACTTGATCCACACTAACAATGTTTGTGAAACCCGCATTTGTCATCTCCTAGAGCACCAGCTCTCTTGTGCTGTATACTCCCACCTTACACAGAAGACATGCTTTAAGGGCTGACTACTTTGAACAGTGTCAAAGATTCATAATGTACAAGAAACTATTAACAGGAGGTATGCCGTTAGTGTTTGCCTAGTTTAGTAAAGTTTAAATTTAAAGTTTAGAACTGGCCTGATACATCAGTCTTCTAAACACTCTCATCACAGCAATGTCTAATTCCTTATCTGAGATAAATACATATATACTCCAACTCAGTTATACCAGTCTATTAATTGCAGTATTTTATCCAAATTCCATGGTTTGCATTTTTACCTACCTGAAATCATCAGTGCACTAACATATTCTCCTCAGTTTTTGCCCAGAATAACAAATCATATGTGACAGGGAAAAGTAAAGTTCATACTACAGACAGTGCTCAGCAGGCATTCCAGAACACAGAAAGCCAAGAATTACTAGAAAAGTAATAAACATCACTTTGCTGCTGTGTAAGTCAAGGTGTACCTACATTTTGAAGGATGAATGAAATTTTGGTTCTTCCTAATTTGATAAGCTATAGTAACACTGGGAACAGATGATCACAAGCACACAACCTTCCCTCTTAAAAGGCAAAATTAAATAAACTGGGATTCTCCAGCTTGGGAAGATAATGACCAAGGAGAAAAGACACAGATGTTGAAAATCTCTAAAAATCGTTAATGATATGGAGAATGAGAAGGGTACAGGATTATTCACTATATAAAAACTCATTTAAATTCCTACTTTTTCAGTTGCTAACAAACTGAAAAGGATATATTCTCTAGAAAGCCCTCAATACAGCAAATTTCAGTACAGCAAGATCAATCTCACCAACTGAGAGAAATAAAGAGAACAGAGAAGTCCTCCCAATGCTGAATGGCAAACAAGGATCCAAAGCAAACGTGGCTCTGAAGAGCAGAAATTCAGACTGGTTCTATGTAACAAAAAAGCAAATGTAAGAGAAAGTGACAATGAAGGCCAAAGACAGCATATTTTTCTGATCAGGATGATCACAGTCAGCTTATAAAGGAAGAGCATCATCAAGATTTGCTCATGTGCATAATTTGTGTTGTCCTAAATATCCTTCCCAAAAGCTCCAGAACATCCTGGAGAAGAATTAACAGCAGGAAGAGGAGTAGCTGTTAACAAGGGCAGAGCACTCAGAGGGAACCAGGGGCAAAGAAACGACCCAAGACCAACCAGAAGCAAGACAGAGACAGGATTTCCAATGTCACTTCAGCTCACAGAGGAGATGATGATGGTTTTGGGGGCAGCGGGAGAAAGAGAGAGACAACAGTAGTTCAGATGGAATTGAAGGGAAAATGGAGATCCCTAGGGGAGAGAAGTAGAGAGAATTTTCCCATGATTCAGAGAAGTGCCACAGAAGCTCTGAAACTGGTAAAACACATAAGGGCATGGAAGCAGGTGGTAAGTTCAGTAGAGGAGACAAGGAGACCCTGAGCTGTCAGGCACAGGGAACTGGGGAGAACAGGGAAAGAAAACAAAGGGCAGCAGGGAGGATGGCAACAAAAATCACATGTGCTTTAATAAAGCATGACAAATGTTTTATTTAAGGTGGAGGTAGGATGAATCAGAGCTCTCTAGAAAGAAAGACACTTAAACTCAGTCTTCCCACAGCTTCAGTTCCTGCAAGGGAAAACAAAGAAAATCTAATGAGATGTAAATTTGAAAGAGAAGTAAAATACCGGGTGTGCAAACACTCACACAAGACCGCTGCAAAATACATGAAATAAAAGCAGAGTATCTATTTATTGTTATCTTGGAGTAATGACCAGCAATGCTTATATTTCCTTCCTGGCCAAGTTCCTTTGTATTAAGTGTTCAGATAGCTGGCTCTTTCTTTCCAGATCTCCCCTTCCAAACCAAACACAGCATATTTCAAATGAGCACACAGCCTTAAGTTTAGTTCTTAATTAGAAAATACAATGATTCTGTCTCATCCCTAAATGAACAGGAACACCTATTAGTCTGATGATTAAATTTAGACAGGTTAATTAAATCTGCTTAAACATACCTCACCCTTTAAGCTACAGTTGGGGAAAAAAAGTAATATTTCTGAGTCACAGGAGTTAAACGAGTTCATTAGTCAGGGTTTGAGTCAAATTCTCATGATGTATAACAGCACAAGTCTGTTGAAGACAATAGTGCTGCTACTGTCTACGCAGTTGAGGAACTGACTCATTATTCTGCTCTAACTGCATTTGCATCTTCAAATTTAAGTGCATTATTCTGTTGGCAATGATTAAACCACTACAACTCTCCAGCAGGTGAGGGCCACACCAGTGATGAGCTCTTAAGCACTGATGTAGAACCACAGAAAAAAACTACATGTGTTCAATTAAGACAATTTTAAAATTTCTTTGTAGTGCCAGGATGATTCCAAGCTATGGAGCAGAGTTAAAGACCTAGTCCCCAATGCTGAGTAATTTTCAGAAAAAAGGTTTTGTTTAAAAAGTAAACCTGTAGTGACAGCTCGTCAATAGCTGGGCAAAATGCATTCATTGCTGTCATACTTTAAAAGGAGAAACCTGTAAAAACTGCAAATTCAACCCACTCAGTACACATTTAATGAAATGCTTCTGTACAAGTATTTATTGCCTTCCAATACAAGTGTACTTAAGGACTAACTCAAGCTTCTGCATTTTAGAAAAAGTTTGTTTTATTTGAAATGGGTTTTATGTATCACCAACTCTTGCATTGCCTGCAGAAAGGCAACTCACATCTTGCTGATTATTCAAGTTGGTTGTGATATTTCATACCTGATATAAATGACCTTGGTTGGTCTGTGTATGCCTAACTTCAGATGTTTCTCTTGCCTGGCACACCAACACATAAAGCCCAAACAGCTTCATGGACAGCATCAGGCACAGATCCTGCTTACCACCAGTTTTGCATGGTTGATGACATGCTGTGGATTAATACCCCTTAACACCTCCCCTCCTTGTCACCTCAACCACTGGTAGGGTGCCACAGGGAGGCCACAAGACACACTCCCTCTATTTCTCCAGGAGCTGGTCAACAGCTGTAAGTTATGGATACAGCACTTTCTCATCAAAACCATGTTCCTGACAGGGCACTTTCTGCTTGTAAAAGAGACTTTCTATCTTCAGGACAGCCCATAACTACAGGATTGAGTTAGGCTTGCACTGCAACACTGTCAGCACAACTATTTCCATTAGAATAGTACAAGAAATCGCCCACAGTCAAGCACCACAGGCCGGGTGACAGCTAACAAGTAATACTTAAAAATATCAGTGATTATACTGAGTTGTCTGACACCAACTAAATTAGTTAATTCCCAGCTAAACACTAGAAGCTTGGACTATTAAATCTAGGGTTCAACACTGACAAATCATTTTGTTAAAACATGGAAAAATGCAAAAACAAGAGGAGGGATTGTTGAAATGGTGTAGGGATCCATCTGTGTAGATCCTATGAAACTCATTTTTCACAAACTCAGTAAAACATCATCACTGAAAGTCAATCTAAAGTATTTTAAATTTTTTTCTAGAGGCAGTTGTGAAGTACCCTGAACCATGATTTAAAAATGCCTTTAGACACCTGCCTAATACCTATGCAACAGGAAACAATTTTTTTTTTTTTTCAGGCAAGCAGAATATATCAAAACATGGGCAAGCGCAGGAAAACTTAACATTGAACACTAAAGCAATATCAAACTTGTATAAATTATATAAATCAGTAATTGATTTTAATCAGTTAATAATTTTAACAGCATATTTCCAAAGTATTATTTACTCAGAACTGTAAGTGCAATAAGTCTGCAGCCTCATAATCAATAAACCCCAAAAAATCTACAATATAGAATGAGCAAACTGTAGTTCACACAGGTTAATTTCAAACTGTCCCACTGAGATCTTTCCCAAATGCTTTCCATGTTTCATGGAGTTTAATGACCAGCAAGCCAAGTTGAGCAAACAGACCTCAAGTTCAGAAATTTGGGCTAGATTGAAGGGAGGGAGATACCTTAATTGCTTTGTTATTGTTAATGTTTTGTTGTTGTTGTTCTTATTATTGTTATTATTATGATTTTAAATGCTGAAAAAATGTGAAACAAAATGTCTCTGAACAGTTGTGCTGGAAATTATATTCAGCAAGGTTTATGGGTCTTTATGCCCCTTTGGATCAATCTTTCATTCAAGTCCTTTAGACTGATCATATGGAAACCCAGGCATACAGTTAAGTGTTTGTAGAGCCAACACTTGAATTCCACTTCAATAGGAATGGATGCGTATATCTATATGTACCGATATATGTGTATATATATATTTACATGCATATATATGCATATATTTATACTTATCAATACAAGCTGGGAGATGAACACATGGAGTGCAGTCCTGCTGAGAAGGACTTGGGAGTGCTGGTGGATGAGAGGCTGGACATGACCCAGCCATGTGCACTCACAGCACAGAAAGCCAAACCTGTCCTGGGCTGCATCCAAAGCAGCGCGGCCAGCAGGGCCAGGGAGGGGATTCTGCCCCTCTGCTCTGCTCTGGTGAGACCCCACCAGGAACACTGCATCCAGCTCTGGGGTCCCCAGCACAGGAAGGACATGGACCTTTGGAGCAAGCCCAGAGGAAGGCCATCAGGGTGATCAGAGGGATGGCGCACCTCTACTATGAGGAAACACTAAGAGAATTGAGGTTGTCCAGCTTGGAGAAGAGAAGGCTTCCAGGAGATCTAATTGCAGCCTTCCCTCAGTATCTGAAGGCAATGCACAAGACAGCTGGAGAGCGACTTTTCACAAGGTTATGTAGCGTTAGGACATGGGGGAATGGCCTGAACGTAGAAAGTAGATTTCAAACAGATATTAGGAAGAAGCTCCTTCCTGTGAGGGTGGTGAGGCACTGACACAGGGTGCCCACAGAAGCTGTGGATACCCCATCCCTGGAAGTGTTGAAGGCCAGGTTGGATGGGACTCTGAGCAATGTGGCCTAGTGGAAGGTGCCCCTGCCCAAGGCAGGGGGTTTGGAACTAGATCTTTAATTAAGGTTCCTTCCAACTCAAGCCATTCTATGATTATGATATATTTCTGAGAGCAGTCAGAGTAGAAGACACGTAGCTATGATGCTGATCACTTCTTTTCCCATTGAAATCTGACACTGCATTATTTTAAAAAATATCATATTTGACATATTACTGTAATCAAATAATCCGTGACAGAAGGATATGAAATACACAGAAATACTCCCACAAAAAAGTTAATTTTTTAAAACAACAGAAGATCTGCAGACAAAATACTTTTTGTGCCTCAATCTTAACTAATCCAGAGTTATTGTGACAAAGGACATTCAATTCTTCAGGTGCTACACAGTATTAATAATACTAATAATATAAAAACTGATTTTAAAGGAACTTTATTTAGAAGAGAAAAAAGCATTCGAACCTTGTGTGCTAGCTAATGATGTAACTTTCTCTAATGGTGCCAAGTTCATTACAAAATTAGAAGAGGAAAAAAAAGCAAAAAAACAAGTACAGAAAATCACTAACGATAAGCAGAACTTTAGTTACTAACTTCAGTTGCATAAATTCTGACTTTAAATTAAAACATGAAATTATAAAATGAGTGAAACTAATGTGTGTGGTTTTTAATTTAATACCATATCTAGCTCAACAAATAATGACTTATTTTTTCTCATGAGAATCTAGTATAAGCTGCTTTGGCAACACACAATAACATTAGAAAATACATTCCAAATAGGTAAATGCAGGTCTTGAACTTTCCTCCAAACTATTTTGATTAATATGTTGTCTTGCACTGAATGGTAATACAAAAAGCCTAAAATAATGAGTTTTCTGTATCCTTCACATTATTTCTAGTCAATCAGCAGCAGCGACGGAGTGAATACACTTAGGTTTCCTGAAATATGCAATTTTGTTTACGATTTCTACAAGTCATGGACATGCACACAGCTGAGAAGCTGCCCTTCAAAGTGGAAATAGATTATTATATTTTGTTCTAGGAGGTCTGTGGGATCATAGTTTCTTTTTCTGTTTTTTTTAAATCAAGGAGTGTATCTGGCTGTAGACAGAAATGGCATTCCTCCCACCTTTTATTTTTGCTGCAAACTAGTGGCATGTCAGGGACCAAAATTAAAATCTAGCCATGTCTTCTCTTAGCAGTTACATCCCCTCCCCTTATGTGCTCTTTCAAGAACTTCATTTCCCTTCTGTTCTTCTCCACCAGACAGGTTTCTCTGTCATGTAGATTTTTTCATTTCACATAAATTTGTGAAGTGCACTTACTCCAACTTGCTATTTTGTTTCCTTTTCACTCCAATACCTGAATAACCTCTTACTTCTGCACAGATGAGTGTAAGGGATTACCGCTACGAAAAGGTGACAGACACCAGAGCAGAACTCATGGACTAGCCAAATCCATCTGAAAACAAGAGGCACAATACCCCAGTCTGGCAAGAGACTGTCATAGCCCGTAGGAGAGAAGAAAATACCAGCTGCTGTCTTCCAAAAGGTAATGCTGTGAGTAACGTTTCAGGGTTAGTCTGTCTAGAGAGCCAGATACTACCAGAAGAAAGATGACTGCAATCCTCCCATATTATCCTTACAAAAGGAATAAAAAAATTAAAACTAACTCTATTGCACTGGATTCTAACTGCAATATCTGAATGTAGCAAATTCCTCAAATTTGATAAAATGCCAGGGTGTTCAGTCTATACTTGATCTTTAATAGCTCTGTTTTTGTCAGCACACGGTGCAAACAGACAGTATGTCTAGATATCAAATCATGGCATAAAAATGAAGCGTTGATTAAAACTGCGTGTATTTTGACATCACATTTCTTTCATCACAAAAATAAATATGAGACTCTGTATTCGAATCAGATTGGATTTTATTTATTTTTAAAATATGTGAACTTTAATGTGAGCAAAAGCAAAGGTCTGCCACTATAGTTATAAACAAGTAAACATTTATCTGGCAACTCCTTGCAGCAATAAACAGAAAAATATTTTAAGTTGCTCTATTTTCCATTTAAAAAAAAGAAAAAAAAATCTGGTGAAGAATGAAGAATAAAAGCATGGTATGTACTATATGTTAAGATTTATACCTTCCTAACCAGGTGCAAAGCAGATGTGAAACACTGCTGTTCTATTTCCATAGCATTTTATTCCCACTTTACAAGGACACAAGTGACATCACAAGGTTAAAAACTAAACCAAAACAAAATCCAAGCAACACACAGGAAAATTGGTCCCTTATGTTTAAAATGCGGATTAAAGCAAATATGAAACAACAAAAAAATCTCAAAAAAACCCAAAAACCCCACAGCACAAGAATATTGAATCATTTAGTCCTTGAAAAATACACAGAAATGTCTCAATAATGTAAAATCACCTTGAAAACGAAACTTGGAAGCACTAAAAAAAACCCCAGAATCAATCATCTTCACTACAATAGGCTTACCGCCATTTGCTGGATGAATCTTATATTTCGTTGTTTTATATTATTTTCCAACCAACTACATTGCTTTATTGCATGTTATTCAGATTCTGAGCAGAAAATAGTAAACTTAAACAGCAACCTTGATGACACATTAGCTTTTTGTGCTAAGTCTGAAACTTTATTACATTTCAATGTATATATTTGTAGAACTTATGACACTTTAAGGTTGTTCCTTCAAGTACTACCAAAACAGTAATGCAGAAGATACGAATCACATTATTCCATTTCCAAAGCTGTTCCCATTGTAGGTTAATGATATAAGCATAGCAGCTGAAGCACAGGGCACTGCTCAGAGATTAATCTGCCTCTGGAGGGAGAGGCAGCCTTAGCTACAGTCAAGCCCTGCAGCTGGGCAGGCGGTCACTGCCCTCCCCAAACCACGCAGTCTCCCCTCAGCCTCCTTTACTCCAGGCTAAACACCCCCAGCTCCCTCAGCTGCTCCTCACAGGACGTGTGCTCCAGACCCCTCACCAGCTCTGTTGCCCTTTTCTGTGCACACTTCCGTGCCTCAGTATCTCTTTTTGTAGTGAGGGGCTCAAAACTGAACACAGAATTCAAGGTGTGGCCTCACCAGCACACTTCAGATTTTCTCCCTGAGTAACCTCGCAACAGTCTCAATGGGATTCAAGTTACCACGGCCTTAGAGGTCATCAAGGTCCAATGACAGGACCTTACACCCGGTGCGAGCGAAGCAAATCTCATATAAGTAGGAGGCAGCAGATTCTACGTAGTTCAGACCATGTGTTATATGCTGGTAGCAGTAAAATAGCCCAGTTACAGAGCTGAATGCTCTTAAGCACCTCGGATTATGCTCTTTCATTCTTTAAGGCATTTTACACATACAAAATCTTCAAGATTTAAAGAGTACTTGTAGTCCTGCAAACATGGAAATATCAGTCTTCATTTTCATAGAATAACTCTGGACATATATAAAGTTCAACTTGTCTTCGTTTAACATGGGTGCCTATTGACTTAAGGGAATAATTTCTCTTTGTACCTTTAAAATGTTTATCTATTAAAAAAGGCAAGGATTATATCAATACAATTTTGTCTAATAGCACCAGACTCAGCTCTTTCTTGTTCCTTGTAAAAATCCCAAATATTTCTAACCTAATAAAGCACATTTTTCCAGTTTCCAAGCTTCAGTGTTAGTGACAGATATAGACACTATAAAAGCCCAAAACTCCAAGTTAGTTATATCCGATGTCTTAGCAGAGCCACCCATGAGTCCTGCCAGTTGTCACGTCACCAGAAAAAAAAGAAAAGCTGTATTCTTGAACCAACCAAAAGCCCCTACAACTGTTTAAAATTTACATCGTCTTTAACAATGAAAAAAAACATTGCCATTATAGTCCTCTACATATGACTTCTGGTTTTACATTTCCTGGTTCAAGTTGTTCTTAGCTACAGTCATATGTATGCCTTTGTTAGCATTGCTGGGGATTACACTGATGAAACAAAGACCAAACTCAGCTAACGATGCTACCCTGCTGGCAGAACACAGTAGAGTATCACAGAGACTGACTAATCTTCAAATAAATTACTAAATTTATGCCTTTTCTAAACCATGATGACAAGATCTGACAAGCCCATTTTTGTCAATGAATTAGTCTAAAAAAGTATCTGACAAAATACACTGCAGAAAGAGAAGTAACCAGGAACTCTTGACACGAGATGTCTCAGTAGAAGACGATAATGGTGTTTTAAGAAAGGCTTTGTCGATACCTAGCATTTCACAAAACCCTGTAAGCGAGCTAATGTTTTTGTTGCCAGACTAAGAGATTTGATACTGTATTTCCAGAACCCATGTGGAACAGGGTGACCTCATCTGCAGCCTTCCTTAGTTCAGAAATCCACCTACTTCTCGACTGCTCAGCAGCTAACCCAGCTGCATTGAACCTCTCACTCCCACACACAGCATGGAAGTTGACCAGTAGCCCCTGTTTCTTCAAACACTTAGGGAACATGGATACTGAGAATAACTTCAAGTAAGAACTTATGACACAGCTTTGCATGTTTACCTGAAAACATCTAATTCTGCATATATATATCTGGACGTATTAGTTACAAATTCTGGCAGCTTTAAGTTTGCAAATGCAAACCACACAGTTTGGGTAAAATGCTGCAGTTAGACTGATGCAACTGAATTCAGTGTGAGAGAGAAAGAGGCAGAGAACATACATATGTATGCATGTATTAACATACATTAAGAAACATAGCCAAATTATTTTAATTTCATACCTAAAGTGCCTAAATATGATTTTTATTCTGAAGTACCCATCACATCCAGAATTCCCACTGAACAGGTTTTACTTGTTTAGGGAACATAGATACTAACTGAAAGTTAAGCCACTTGAGAGACAAGACACCGAAATAACATAGTTTCCCTGGATGATAACTAACAAATGATGAACTCTCTTCATGTGTACCTTCAGAAGGGAGAAAAGTCAGCATTCTTACCTCAAAATTGCCTGGAAATTGTAGTTTCTCTCTCCAGAGATCAAAATTGACCCTCAGTTCCCTTCACACAAAGGAGGGAATTGAACCTGAGTCTACAGGTGTTCTCGTTGCTATGTTAATGTCTGAGAGAAAAATGCTAAGGAAAAAAAACCAAAAAAAGACTGCCACTACACCTCCTTTAGATAAAGGATGTTAAAATCGGTTCCAGGGTCACCACTGAGGAAAGCTGTCTACATCTCCCCTCAGTGTGGCTTCTTAAGAAGGACACCGTGAAGAAATCACATGTTGAGCAGTGTTGAGCAGCACTCTTTCCAGCTACTTCCATGCAGGATCATTCCTCCCCTCTTCAAGGAAGCACATGATCAAGACATTTAACCCTAAGGGTTAAACAGGCTTCTAGATAACTTTGAACTTGCCTTAAGCACTAAGTGTTGAAAAATCCAGCACTTCTAACATTCAGACCTCTTTTCAGACCAAGCCTTAAGTCAAACAAATCAAAGTATAAACTCACAAATTCCAAAGGTGGATTTCATTGAATCATCATCATAGATTCATAGATTTATATGGCATTACCAAAGTCGAGACACCACCCTAGGGTCTCAAGCTGGTTAAAACCCAAAAACAGGTTTCCAAGCTGACTTTTTTGTCATGAAGTCCCAAAGTAAGTCCTATTTGAGAAATACTTAGAATACTCTATGCAGTGTCCCTACTTATCTCCTGAGATTTTGGGTGCATTAAAAAAAAAAAAAAAGAGCATAAGCAAATCACATTTTCTTGACATGCTTCTAGTAGGTATTCTCCAGTATTCTTGCCCATGTCCTCTCTGTTATTCCAGGGGGATTAATATGGTTGGTATTACAGTAGTTACTGCACCCTTCTGTCACAGGTTACTACAGCAAATTTTATAGAGCTTGGATGCAAAATAAAATAAGGAAGGAGAGAAAAAAGCAATCTAGACAGACAGTTCCATGGAAATTTGAGACCTTACATGCCAAAAAAAATTCTAGTGGTTTAATATATTCAGAAGCAGAGACGAGGTGGGGGAAAGAGGCAGAAAAACAGATCCACTGCTTTTTCCAACAAAGCATCATCTTGCAACACATTTACTTTTCTTAGTAGCTATGAACACAGTCTTTTGAG
Organism: Atrichornis clamosus; assembly: GCA_013400975.1. Taxonomy (NCBI): domain Eukaryota; kingdom Metazoa; phylum Chordata; class Aves; order Passeriformes; family Menuridae; genus Atrichornis; species Atrichornis clamosus. Next base: position 24,587 of record WBMZ01014268.1, on the reverse strand, counting down.
GCATGTTTTCAAACCATTAGCAGATTTCCAACAACAATCTAAAAATACTATACCCAAAATCAGGAAACTTCAAAGACATCAATTCTTTCTGAATATTGCACTGAATCATCTTTACCTTTTAATTGACAAATTCCATCCTCTTAATAGGTGTTAATCACAACTTCATCAGTATGCAGAGTGTCTTCTATTGTGTGGATGTTCATTACAGGTAATTTGGCAGCTGTTCTAATGTGTTATCTGTTTCAGCAATGTAGAATATAATGACAGCTTTACTTTCTGAATTTTTATTTAGTCACGAATCTCTTTTTCCCAATAAATGTTCATTTCATGTGAAAGCAAGACATTATGCTATGCTATTAACAGGGAAGAGGAGAAGCATGGTGTGTTTTACATGTAAATAGGATGATGTGTTCTTGTGTCATCTGACCAAAACCCAGTCTTGAGGACTGAAATGAAAGGATTGCAAAGGTGAAGTCACAGCCCCAGGAAACCACAACTCTGTAGTCCATTTAGTGATTACTGTATGAGATAAACCCACAAGGAACCTGAAAGGAGAAACATGACCACTGAAATAGTTACTGCATTTTTTAAACTAGTATTTTTTTTCCCTGCAAAGTAGTTAGCTATTGAAACATAGAAGAGGACAAAGAAATTGAGGTAAACACAAACAAAATGGGTGGCTTTCCTTGAATCTGTTTACCAGTTTGAAAAATACAGGAAACCTGTTGTTTACAATTTGCCTGATTACACCATATTCTGTTTCCAGTGTATTTAAATATGCTCTAATTGAAACTGGCTGTATTTTAGCTTTGGTCTATGATAAAACCAAAAAAATGTCATTTTCTTATTGGTTTATATTAAATTCCTTAAAAAAGGAACTAAAACATATTTCAATTCATTTAACCATTTAACCCTGAAAGGATATTTGCCTTTCCAACTGTATGATTATCACAAAATCTCAGAACAGTTTGGGTTGGAAGGGACCTTACAAAGCATCTAGTTCCAACCCCACCACCATTGGCAGGCACACCTTCCACTAGACCAGGTTGCTCAAAACCATATCCAGTCTGGCTTTAAACTCCTCCAGGGATGGGAAATCCACAACTTCTCTGGGCAACCTGTTACAGGGTCTCACCACCCTCACAGGAAAGTTCTTCTTCCTAGTGTCTAATATAAATCTACCCTTCTTGAGTTTAAAGCCATTCCCCCTTGTCCTGTTTCTACAGATCCTTGTGAAAAGTCTCTCTCCAGCTCTCCTGCAGGCCCCCTTTAGGTACTGGAAGGTGCTATAATGCCTTTCTGAACCCTTCTCCAGGCTAAACAGCCCAAACGCACTCATCCCGTTTGTCAGAGAGGTGTTCCAGCCCTCACATCAAATTAGTGGCCTCCTCTGGACTCATTCCAACAGGTCAATGACGTTTTTGTGTAATACAACACATTAGTTTTGTATGAGCTCTGTACATGAGCAGGATATTGAGTAGCAGAGTAGGCCAATCTTGGGGTGATAAGTAAGCAAAATTAGTTTGCTTACTCAGCACTTCAAAAGAAATTATTAAAATTATCATGAGATGCTGAAGGGTCTCATAAATGTTATCATGTTCTTGAGAAAAGGCACACAGGTTTTCAATCTGTATGCCCTAAAGCAGACAGTGATTCTCCTTATATTTTGGGGGGTTTTTATGCCTGCCGAAGTCAAATTTATTTTTAAAGAGATATTTCATGAAATAGCCCCTTTTATAACAGAAATATGTCTTGCTTCTGTAAGTTTAAGTTCTGTTTGAAAGCGCTATTGCTTTCCTCAAGTTGTAGAGCAGATTTAAAGAGAACAATCATCTCTAAAAATAAACATAATATATAAGTCTTTCAGGCAATGTCAAATGCAATGGGAAAAGAGTGATGAGAGTTCTCCAACATGAGTTTTAATGAATGTTTTTTCTCTCTTGTGTCAGTGCAAGTATCATTTATTTTTAAAGCAATCAGTCACAGTTTCTGTTAGAATGATGGCCTCTTGACTGATTTTGTCCAAGTGCAGAAAATAAGGAACAAAAATATTGCCAGGCTAGAAGTCAGTAATGAACAAAATTTGAAGGCAACTAAAATGAAGTACTGTATGAACTAGAATACGGGCTGTAAGTCTTCAGACTACAGGAAACAAGCCAATCACTAACTGACAAGGATTAGGAAGATATAATTTTCCTTGTGAGCATGATAATCCATAAACATCCATCACAGGAACTGAAAGAAAAAGTAATACTCTCTAACACCTCTTACTAGACAGAGCTGGAGATGGGATGATGCTGATGAGACAGACAAAGAACAATTTACCCAACACAGAAGTTCATATTTTGTAAATATACTGTGATTATTCACTGTAAATAAAATGGAAAAGGCAAAGACTTACAAGCAACAGCTAATAGTTACAAACAAAAGATAAGCAAAATTTCTTAAAATGTTTATGTAGTAAAATTGAGTAGTAGTTATTTTTACCTGGTTACTAATAATGCCCAGATTTTTCAAGGGTCTTTTCAAAAAGTGGGGAACTTTCCTCAGGAAACCTCTGCTTCAGAGGACTTCTAAGACAGAGCACATTACTAAGCTATATGAAGAAGCTCAGTCAGCTCTAGATATGACCTCCCACTATTAAAGGACTTGTCTTTTAGCAATTCCCTGATGACATGTATAATTGCTTACCATATCATAGAGTGTGTTTGAAATCAGCTGCTTTTGCAGAAAGACTGATTCATGGCTCTTAACTACTCAGCACCTGGTCTAAGAAAAGGGATAAAATGATGAAACTGTGCCGCCAAATAAGTATAATGAAAGCCCCCATACTGATAAAATGCACTTCAAGGGATCACTCAAGACAAAGACATCCAACAAAGTCTGAAGCAACAACAAATTCCTGTGAAAAACTCCCATGCATTGCTTTATTATAATTTCAAGCAGCATCATACCTGTATACATTTCACTGCCTGTAAAGAAAATCTGATCATATATGTGCTCCTTCTATATAGGTTATGATATCACAAGCTCACAGGTCACTTGAATGAGGGCTGTTCCCAGCCTATGGAACTTGACTGAGGAGAGGCAGGATAGTGGTTGTTACGCAGATTTTAAATTTTTTCCCCATTTCAGCTAGGAATGCTTGAACTGAATCAGAAAAATTCCATGACAGACCGAAAAAAAAAGCCGAATTAGGACCTTCTGGAGCTTTGCCTTGAAAAATACGAGTGTGGTAACCTACCAGAGCTGCTAAAAGCTGCTATACTGCAGCCCGTTTCTCATGCTTGCTCCCACCTACTATTGTTCCACAGAAAGACACTACAAGCAAACTTGGTGACACAGTTCAACATATAATTTCTTTCTCCCATATCTATTTGTCTGCTTAAAAGGAAAAGGCAAGTGAAGGAAACAAACAGTCTTCCACAGCAGAAATAGTTCAGATTGATTACTCAGGTAATCTTGAAAATTTAATGTAAGACTGAAAAGTATTTCAGTATGTCACTAAACTGAATGAAAAACCTCCTTAAGTTTTCTGTCAGACTCATTTCTTCACTTTCCTCTAAAGGAGGAACAGCACAAGAATAATACCATATAGTTGGAGATGAAAGATAAACACAACTATCTTATCCTAGGAGAAAAAAAAGCTTGTACATAGCCAGCTCTCTGCAGCACCTACCAGAGAGCAGAAAGCCTTCAAGAAACACTGCACTTGTAAGGTAAAGCTGACCAGTAACATCAGCCACACAATTATTGATCATTCGGTTCTTACGTGAAATTCTCATCTGCAACTGAGAACTGCTTTCCAGAGGAAGATTTCCTAGATATATTTTTAAAATAAGGGAAGCTAATCACACAAAAATGAAATAACAAGCTAGACATCACAAACGGAGGGACTGAAGAGTCCTGAAGAGAGTCTCAGTCATCTGGGGACATGACAATATTTGGTCATTCACGCCATTTCCCAGCAAAAAATGGATTTCATATTTGGAAAAAAGGAAAGTGTCTTATGCCAGCTTCCCTTCTCAGAAAGAATATTGCTTATTCTCATTTCAATACATTTAAACAAATCAAGAGTATCCACAGATATTGCATGTCAGTTTTTAATCAACCTGCAATGTAGTTCTACTTTTCCAACACAGTATTCCACTATTAATTTTTATGAAAAATAACCATGAGCAAATACGGCACGTAAGGTGTTGGCAAGCCTTGATCCTGTAAAATCTATTTGAATTATCTGTTACATAATTGTCTATTGTCACAATTTCTCATCTTTGAAATAGCCAGGGCTATTCCTCTGAGAATGAATACAATATGAACACATCAATTAGTTTGTTTCTACCGGTAGGAAAGCCTACTACTATAAAAGTAACTGCTTCTTCTATCTGTTTGAAACTCTAAATCATCCTTGTTTACAGTTCAAATCAAATTAATAAACCACAAAGAATTCACTCAAATTTTGTTTGGAAAAATCACAATCCTGAAATTACTTGGAAGAAAGGCTGCTGTTCAGATACATACACATCTCCTCCATGCATGAATATCATGCGTGAACTATATTTAAAATTCATTAATTAAACCACATGCTAACTACTGTTCTTTATTTTACTAAGAAGATGCATTCATGTAATTATAATTTCTAATATATTAAGTTTTGTTTTCTCTTTCAAACTGGAGGAATTTTAGAGTCACATTTTTTATTCTATTTGCTTATAAAGTGCCAGCTAAGTCGCTGGCATTTAACTGTGTCAGGGTGAAAACACTGTGGGCAAGACTGTTAGCAACCATCAGCTCAAAACTACTTTTCTTTTTTTTTAAGACTTCATAAATCTGGTTTTACTGAGTAAAAGCCTTTCAAAAACAGTTATACCATTAGATTAACGCTACCTGATCTTATTTTTAAACCTACAAGAGCTGATACTTCTTTAAGTTATTGTTCGGTTGACCGTCATACTAACCAATTTCTTTTACCCACAGAAAAGACTCAATCAGTGGTTCAAACTTCTCCCTCAGCCACTGCTTTGAAATAGCACTTGTAGGGATGAGTAAAGGGTTTGGGATCACCACCTTCCAAGCCTTAGCTTCCTAACAGACTTCCTTCAGATGATTGTGATGTTGCCCAGGGTTTAGTAATAGACATTATTGTTAGGGTACTTCATTGTGTTCACCAGTGTTCAAAAACATATTTTGAAAACAGCAGGGAGGATGAAGATTTGAGGGGTTGCTTGGAGCGCAAAAGAGAACATGAAAGAAGGTATAAAGGTTGATGCTGGAAACAAGTCAGAAGAAACTGTCTGACAGATGGCATCCCAGAAAAGACGGACTCTGTCTATGGCAAGATTGTGTCAGTCCAGATGGTGACTGACAGCACTGATTACAAACTCAGTTCCCATTGAAGGCAACAGAAGCTTTACTCCAGTAATGGCGATCATGGCAATGGAATCTAATTTTTTGAAAATCCTGGGTTTTTTTATTAAATACTCTACAAGAACTTGTATAAATCTTAATATCAAGCCCTAACACCTGGTCAACAGTATAGTTGCCTGGATCATATTGCAACTTGTATATGAAAGCTGGGACTACATAGCAGGTATTTAAGACAGAAATTAAACTTTAATTGAACATATTTAGAAAGTAAGTACGCAATGGTTCTGGGCTTGTGCAAAGCATTTCATTCACACTGCCCTGCATGAAATTCTTGTCTCTAAACCGGAGAGATATGGATTTGATGGACAGACCACGCAGTGGGTAAGGAACTGGATGGACAGATGGATGGATGCACTCATAGTTTTGGTCAGTGGTTCAATGTTCAAACAGAGACTGGTGACAAGCACCATTCCTCAGGGGTCAGTATCAAGACAAGGTGTCATTTAACATCTTTGTAGGCAACATGGACAGTGGGATTGAAGGTACCCTCAGCAAGCCTGCCAACATCACTCACCCATGTGGTGCACCCAGAAGGACCTTGACAGCAATCCCAAGTACAAGTACACGCTGGGTAGAGAATCAATTGATAGCAGCCCTGAGGAGAAGGATTTGGAGATGCTGGTTGACAAGAAGCATGACATGAGCCAGCAATGTGCACCTACAGCCCAGAAAGCCAACCACATCCTGGGCTGCATCACAAGGAGTGTGGCCAGCAGGAGGAAATTCTACTCTGCCCCTCTACTCTGCTCTGGTGAGACCCTACCTGGAGTACTGAGTCCAGCTCTGGGACTCCCAGCGTAAGAAGGATGTGAACTTTTTGGAGTCCAGAGGATGGCCATAAAAATGATCACAGGCTGGAGCACCTCTCCTATGACGACAGGATGAGAGAGTTGAGGTTGTAGAAGAGAAGGCTCCGGGGAAACCTTAGAGAAAACTTCCAGTACTTAAAGGAAGTCTACAAGAGAGCCAGAGGGGGACTTTTAAAAAGGCATGTAGTGATAGGACAAGGGACAATAGCTATAAACTGAAAGAGGGTAGATTTAGATTAGCTATGTCCTAGTTTTGGCTGGGATAGAGTTAACTTTCTTCCCAGTAGCTGGTATGGGGCTATGTTTTGGATTTGTGCTGAAAACAACATTGATAACACAGGGATGTTTTCATTTGTAAGCTAAGCAGGGCTTACAAAGGCCTTTTCTGCTCCTCATATTGCCCCGCTAGCAAGGAAGCTGGGGGTGCACAAGGAGTTGGGAGGGGACACACCTGGGACAGCTGATTCACACCAACCAAAGGGATATTCCATACCATATCGTGCCAAGCTCAGCAAATAAAGCTGAGGGCAGATGGAGGAAAGGAGGTCATATGGAGTGATGGTATTTGTCTTCTCAAGTCACTGTGATATGAGATGGACCCCTGTTTTCCTGGGCTGTTCCCAGCTGAACACCTGTGTGCCCATGGGAAGCAGTGAGTGAATTCCCTGTTTTGCTTTGCCTGCACAAGGCTTTTATTTCTTAACCTTTGTCTCAACCCCTGCATTTTCTCCACTTTATGCAATTTCATGCAATTCTCTTTCCTCTCCCATCAAGAAGGAATTAAGCAAGCAGCTGTGTGGTTCTTAGTTGCTGTTAAACCACAACAGATATAAGGAGGAAATTTTTCACAGCAAGGATGTTCCATCCCTGGAAGTGTTCCAGATCAGGTTGGATGGGGCTCTGAGCAACCTGGGCTAGTGGAAGGTGTTCCTGCCTACGGCTGGGGCATTGAAACGAGATGATCTTTAAGGTCCCTTCCAATCCAACCCATTCTATGATTCTAAAACTAAATTCCAGGCAATTGCTGAGTACTGCACTTGAATCGCAAATACCCTGTGCATCGCTGCAGGCTTGGGGAAGAGTGGGTGGACAGCTGCAGAGTGGAAAAGGACCTGGGGGTACTGGTTGACAGCTTGTCCTGTGCCCATGGCATCCTGGCTTGTATTTGAAACAGTGTGGCCAGGGCAGTGATTGTCCCTCTGTACTCAGTACTGGTGAGGCCACACCTTAGGTGCTGTGTCCAGTTCTGGGCTCCTCATTTCAAGAAGGACATTGAGGTGTTGGAGCATTTCCAGAGAACAGCAACAAAGCTGGTGAAGGGTCTGGAGTACAAGTCTTCTGAGGAGCAGCTGAGGGAGCTGGGGTTGTTTAACCTGGAGAAAAGGACGCTGAGGGGTGACCTTATTGCTCTCTACAACTCCCTGAAATGAGGGTGTAGAGAAGGAGGTGTTGGTCTCTTCTCCCAAATAACAACCGGGAGTTGTAGTCTGTTCCTACAAGAGGAAATGACCTGAAGTTGCACCAGGGCAGGTTTAGATTGGATATGAAGAAAAATTTCTTCACTAAAAGGGTCATCAAGCATTGGAACAGACTGCTCAGGGAAATGTGGAGTCACCATCCCTGGAGGTATTTAAAAGAAGATATGGCANGGTATTTAAAAGATGTGTAGATATGGCACTTAGGGACATAGTTTAGTGGTGGACTTGGCAGTGCTGGGTTAACGGCTGACTCAATGATCTTAAAGGTCTTTTCCAAGCTAAAGGACTCTATGATTCTTTAAAGAAACCTTTTCCATCTCAGATGTACTGCTTTGCATTAGCAACTTCACATTTTGCTATTAACTTAAAAAAGTAAAAAACTAAAAGAAAGAAAAGAGGTGAGCTTTTGTCTTCATCAGTTACTGTCAGAAAACTATTAAATGCTGTTCTGGTAAGTACCTGGCAAACCCCTGACAAGCACAGCCTATACAATCCTAATGAATAAGGTTTCCTGTAAGTAACCTCTATTAAGGCAGGGGGCAGAACAGATATTTTCTTTAGTCCTAGATGTTTAAGATACACATTCCTGTGATAGATTTTATTCCTGCTGAAATAAAAAATACAGCCTTGATATCAAACAAAGTTCCATACTAGAAAAATGAGAACCTTCTGGAAATAGCAAACTATTACTTTCAAATCTATACATACTCAAGAGTTTAGGTTATAGAGTAATGAATGTATAGCTCTGCAACATTCCTCAGAGTAATTTGAATATTTTAACATCAAAACCTCTTTTTTGTATGCAATGTATAGATTTAAGTAAATATTTTCCTTCAATATTAAAAAAAACCCCAACAAATCCAGAAATCAAAAACCGTAACTCCTCCAAGCTGTTTCACATATATTGAACAGCACCATGATCTTAGACTGAATATATTCTTTATAACACTTTACCATATTCAACATGTCCATGTTCAACATTTCAACCTGAGGAGAAAAAATTTAACATTATTTTGGATACAGAAAAGGTTGCATAAAAATTAAAAGCAAACTAACTACGTAGAAGACTCTAGGATCCTACTGCTAGCAAGTAACAGAAGATGGAGTTAAGTGCTCCTGTAAGTATCAATTGAAGTTTCGAATACTGAAATTGCATCTTTAGTCTTCCTCACATATTAACTCAAGACATATATTTATAATAGGAAAATGCATACTGTTACAGTTATACTTAATCTAGGGTGTGTGCTTTCTCAGTGTGCCACACCATAAATTCATTGTGGAGCAGCAACATTGAACCTGTCTGGCAATATTACCCTTTCTGGCTTACCAGAACATTCTCTGTCATCAAGAAACTCATTCAAAAATCATCTCCTGTTCCACAACTTGATTCCATATCAGCAACTACTATGGATGACTTTAACTTACATATTATTAGTTTAAGAACGACGTTTGTAAGTCATACAAAAAGGTCCATCTAGCTAAATATCTGTTTCTGACAGTGAACAGCAAATCCTAAAGGAAGATATAAATACATGGCAAATAAACAACTTCACTTTCCTACAATACCCTTCCAGACTCCAGCAACTCATGGTTCAAGGACACTGCAAGCCAGAGGCACCATCTTTATCCCTAATGTATTTTTCCTCCAAGAATGTATTCAATTGTTTCTTGAAGACATGTACGCTTTTAATATCCACAATCGCTGGTTCAGAAGGTTCCACGGCTTAATAACCTATTGTACACAGAGCTGTACCTGCCATTTGTTTTGAAACTGGCACAGTATTTAATTAGATGCTATTATTTCTATTGAAAGAAAGAGTCAATAAAGTGATCCCTGCATATCTTTTCCATGTTACTCTCTTCTCAGGTACTGCTATCATATTCTCACTCCTTTCATCAGTCACACAACCATGAAGCCTTTACTTAATTCAGTCACCCTCAATAGGTTATCTTCTCTATCCCATCTGTGATGATTATGATTGCACAAGAATTGTACAATATTTGAGAGTACACAATGAATTTACGCAGTAGTCATAACAATGCTATTCTCTTTGAAATGAAAGCTAACATTTTCATAAAACTAATATAAGCATCAAGAGCTCCTTCCTGAGTAGCAATTACTGTGTCAAAAGTTATTGCTGCATATGTAAACCTAGGATTATTTACTTCCCCATAAACATTATTTTATAATTTAGCCACATTTTTTCTTTAGAGGGCTAGACAAAGAAAGACAGAAGATTATATGGAGACATCCTGAAATACAGCAGCAAAATTCTGCCTATATTCTTCCCCACATTTCCCACTTCCTTATTTCTCTCTATTCTGTTACACAAACTCTGTTCACTATAATGTATCTTCCAAACACTGGCCACTGAATGCACAGATCATTTGTTTATCCCTCTGTTCCTAGGGGAGCATCTCAGTTTTCAAGCACCTGGGAAGCACCTTAGCCTAATAGCAACCCTGAAACATAAAAAGGTCTTTATTTTCCCTCCTGTGATTCTCCAGAAGCAATTGGAATGAATCTTTCTGATCTTGTTTTACATTTTGTTTCACCTTACAAGTGGCTTGATGTTCAAGATCTATGCTCATCTTGAGCATCTCAGTCACTGACAAATCATTGTTCTCCTAAACAAAGTTGGAGTCTTCATTTTAAAAACTGGTTTTACCCCTCTTCAAATATTTAATAGACCACTAAACTATTTGAAAACATTGTTCTGGGGAAGTGCATCTTCTGTTTATTTTTCTACAAGTTCTGTATAGATGCAATTTCAGGCCATGAGAGGAGTCAGTTTTCAGCTTCTCTTCCTGAAGACCTATTTAACAAAAACCTACAGCCACAGCCTAAAGTCACTTGTAAAATTTAATGAGCAAGTCAAGTTTCCAAAGCACTGCCAAGCCTATGAAGTCCAATGTTGTTGAAGAGTGGTCAATACCAGTTTTACTGATGTAAGGTTGTGTTACTAAAATTTTGTTATATTGAGCTGATTTTTGTTTTTTAAATTTGCAGCATGAGCTGTCCATAATCCTGGAATCTAATAGAGCAACTACAGTGCCATTTTGCACAGAAAAACAGATTAGACTAAAACATAGAAGCATATTTGGGGTGAGAAAAAACACATCCCTGCATTTTGAAAAATATATTATGAGCCCACAGCTCAATCCTAAAGCACAACACAACAAGTAACACTTTACACTTCCAAAAAGGAAAAGAAATATTGCAATAATTAAGGATGTGACTTTTACAATAAAAAAATTAAATGCACCACTTTTACAAATGAAGTTTTGGGAAATAACCGGTATAGCAGAATTCTCCCACTCTGCACCACAAATAACAATAATATGTTGAACTGCTCAGTCCTCCCAACCTTCAGGCTGCAGATAGAGTACAGGTGTAGCAGCATGGTTCTGTGCAAACTTGGGGGGATACAGGAGGGGTGACTGCAGTGACACCTAACACGCCATAAACAGCACCCACGCCTCTCTACGCCATCCCTTTATATCAGAAAGATGACCCTGTTTTCTGAGAGCACTTGCACAAAAAGGTGACCCCATGTACAACAAAAGAAAACAAGATTATCGAATCTTCTCTCAAGAAGGAGCCTTAGTTTGCTACATAAAAATATAAAGCATGCTTTATTCACACGTTTCCAATTCACTACAACATTAAAAGCCCACAGGTCATGTTTGCACGATGTGGTTAACATAAAACTAAGAGCTTACTGCAATCAAAATAAAATATTCCTCACTGGCATTACTTCAATAATTGACCTAGCCCAGGGTCATTTTAAAACAGTTTAAATGCATCATTAATCCAGGGTATTCCAAAGCAGCTTTACTAATATGCTATAATAAATTAAAACAGAGAAGCAAGGTTGCAGTTAGTAGGCATTTAAAAAAATAGTATGTTATCAAAATATGCCAGACACGCAGATTAGAGCAACATGAAAGAGAAGGCATAAGAAACACGACAGCAACACGACTCAGAAGTTCAATATATCTGAAGGGATATATTTTCTTTATTATTTTCCTTGGTGTATATTTTCATTACTTTCATGTTTCCTTCCTACCACTTCTATCCTAACATTCTGGCAGCTTCTCACTCTCTACTATCGTTAAAAGATAGTAGCTGGTCTCTTGAACAACCAGATCAGTAAATTGGAGATTAATCTGCAATATGAAGAAGGTTACTAAATGGAAGAGAAGGTCAGTTGTTTGATTCTTTTAGATCACATGTGTCAGGAGACCAGCAGGTTAGCAAAGTCTATTGTAAGGACAGCAGCCTTGGGCAAGTATTTTTGAACAAACTTCTTTCTGGTTTCCTAAAATAAAAAAAATCCATATGTGAGTCCACTGTCTAAAGAGTAGAAATGACTCACAGGAAAGACCGGAAAAAATCAAGGGCATAAATGAAATGAGCCAACGACATTATTTACTACGTATTTCAAGACAGAAGTAGAGAGGGAAAAAACGTTCAGTAGACTGTTGAAAGTTATCGCTGTTCAAAAACTGAACATAAAGTCAGCCCACATACAATCTGTTTTTAAACACGGACGAGAGACAAAAACAAAAGAAAAAAATCCAAATTTATTAAAAAAACACCCCAACTTGAAAATGCCAAAGACACTGTAGATTGTACTGAATTAACATATGCTTCACCGTGTACTTGCATGGTGTCTTTCACAAAATTGTTCCATTTCTCTCAAGAAGAGGGTGGCATGTTGCACTAAGAAAAATAAATTCCCTCTCCCTGTAGGAAGCAAAGACGGTCTCCTCACCTTCTGCCCACAAACAAACATACATGAGTGCACGTATGTATGTGTATACATATAAATAAAAGGGAAAACTCAAAACCCACACTAACAACTATCTCTAAATAATCTATTCTACTAACAATTTCTTTAAAATGTATTGAAGAAGAGTTCCACTTCTCACTGAATTTTAGTTTTAAACTTAATTCAGAAAGATTTTACTCTCACAAGTCACAGAACAAACATAACCACAACACAAGGAAGTGGCAAGTTTTTCTAAGACCTATGTCTTTGAAGGGGTTACAAAGTGCACAGGCAGTAAATACATATCCTGGCCTTGATCTCTGTCATGCTCTTACTCCAGCCAGCAGCCAAGCCCCACCTGCTGCTTGCTCACTTCCCCACAAGCAGGATCAGGGAGAGAATCAGAAAGGTAAAAGATAGAGAACTTGTAGGTTGAAAAAAAGACAATTTCATAGGGAAAACAAAAGCCACACCCACAAGCAAAGCAAAACAAGGAATTAATTCACTGCTTCCCATGGGCAGGCAGGGATTCAGCCATCTCTGGGAGAGCAGGGCCCCATCATGTGTAATGGTTACTTGGGAAGACAAACACCATCACTCCAAATGTCCCCCCCTTTCTCTTTCTTCCCTATACATATCNTCTTCCCTCCTCTATACATATCAAACATGATGCCATATGGTCTGGAATACCCCTGTGGTCAGTTGGGGTCACCTGTCCTGGCTGTGTCCCCTCCCAACCTCCCATGCAGCCCCAGCTTCCTCCCCAGCGTGGCCGTATGAAAAGCAGAAAAGGCCTTGGCTCTGTGTGAGCCCTGCTCGGCAATAACAAAACATCTCTATATTACCAACCCTGTGTTCAGCACAAATCCAAAATACAGGCCCATACTAGACACTATGAAGAAAATTAACTCTAAATTGTCTCAGCTGACCCCAGCAGAATCTCCCATGTTCATTTGTCATTCACATCCATTCCAGATGCAGAAGCAGGTTGCTGCTTAGCATGATGCCATCTTCATTTCCTTGTTCCAAATATAAAATGCAGTTTTTCTTCATTGCTTCTGAAGGAGACATCTGTTGTGAGTCTTGAGCATTTGAAGAAAAATGTCTCTCACATGTTCACATTGAAGTTGCTTCAAACAAAAGACCTTTATCTTCAGTGACTGCACTATTGTGGGGTCAGCACATGCACTACAGCACTTGAAATTTCTGAGTATTATTTTGCTGAGATACCACCTCAGTTTCATAGAAAGTCAGTCTCACATTAATTACAACTCTCTGTCAAGCAGCTTCTCTGAACACTATGTATATGAATGGTTTAAACAATGTCTCAGTATCTTTACTATTCTTAGTGCATCCTCTTCTCAGTGAGCAAGAAGACAGGGAAGATGGGCAAAGATTACTGAAGTAACGGACTGTGCTTCCAGTCAAATTTATTTCCCATCCCTCTACAGCTTTGCCGCTTTCCCTGATGGAGTTCCAAAAGTTTCCTGTCCTCCTCTGAAGCTCTTCCTGCTCACATGGCATGTGTTTCCATTGCTGTAGGTGGAAGCTTTCAATTCTGCTTTTAAAATCCCTAGCATAAGCAGTTGGTGGAGGTGAACATAACGACACCTCCACGTTATCACAGCATAGGCTAATATGCAGTCCTGCTGCACTTTCATCGGGCTTGTACTTCTTCAATGGATTACTTTAGGGGAAATGGAGATATAAAGCCACACTCCTCTCAGGCTATACAGTTCAAGCAATATAGCTCAAAATAAAATCTGACCATCAGTAGGAGGAGCGTCTCCATGTGCTTGAAGAAATTCCCACTGCTTCATCATTACTGGGAATTATGTCAAGGATGCCCAAGGGTGCTGAAAAAGTTAATCTGGTGTGAAACACAGGTTAAATATGCTGCAGGAATATTTTGCTGTGAGGCTTTTGCATGTCATTTTTTTAGTTTTCTGCTAATTTTTACAGCCATCACAAGTAATTTTTATTACCATCTATGTTGTGTCTTTAACGATTCTGTAACTTTAGTGGAGAATCTGCTGCTCAATGTCATAAAAGTTCTGAATTTACATTTTTATACTGGTGTTATAATTGTAAAATTTGATCAGCAATTTGAATGTCACTTCAGTTTATATTGAGCAATTTTGGAAAAACAACATCCGTTCAAGCCTGTCATTCATTTTGTACCCATAACAAATGCAACTTAATATGTAGTCATTTATCAGAGTCTGAGAAAAATAGAAATATATTGCTTGTTGGATGGCATTAATGTGTCTTTTAGGTGCATTCTCCATGCTAATATGAAACTACTTCTCTATAGAGAAAGCAATCTAAAAATTTCCACAACTCAACCCAATATAGTAATTTACCCAGCAAACAAATGAGATATCAAGAAGATCAAAGAAAGATATGGGGGGTTTTTTACCCCAAGAAAAAGCAAATAAAAAGGATAAAAAGAGGCAAGAGATGAAAGTGTGCTGCTCTGTTGAAAATAAAGGGTCTTCCCCACTGAAAAACGATATTAGGCATTTTGCTCTCATATTAAAAAATATGTATTAAAAAAGTCAACTATTGCATTAAACCATGTATTAATTTTCTTCCAGACAGATAATTCAGAACTGAGAACCACTGAAGGATTGTGTTTCAGCACAAGATTTGGTCCAATTTACAGTCTTTCCTCAAGTTATCTAGCTCTGGCTAACTGCAACTGCATCTGTGCAGGCTTTGGCAAGCACTGGTAAAATTTTGCCAAGGGTGAAGTTAATCTGTGCAGAAGAGACTTCAGTTGCCAGTATCTGCTGGAGCTACCTCTTTTGAGTGGGAATGTCTCAAACCTCCCTAGTCCAGGAGCGCTTACCCTCTTGGACACAACCACAAAGTTTCAGCAAAAAGTTACCCAAAGGTTACCCAAAAGTTACATTACAGACGAAACTTTTAGCCTAGGGACTGGATGACAAAACAGAAAGACAAGCTGCCTGTGACAGAAAATCATTTTATCTAATACAAAATTGGGAGATTTTAATCACAGTGAGGCAAAAACGTATGGGATAAAATACTTATCTCACAGTAGAGGAGCCAGTAACATTGCAGGGCCTGTAGTTCCCAGGCATTGGCTCCAAACAAACACAAGGAGTCCTTCCTCTTCCCCATCTTCATCTATAAACAGAACTTGTCATAGGTTGCTATAAAATGTTGTTTGTCCTAAATATTTGTTTGCCTTCTCCTAGTACTTAATTTATAGAAAACTATTTTCAGAGAGCAAAAATAAACAGGCTAAAATTTCCTAAATAAACTCATCTGTTATTCTAAGTGCAAGTATGAAAAATTATGCTTCTTTAAGCAAATGAGCACCTTAAGTTAGTCTGAAAAATCTACACTTACACACTTCAGTGAGCAATCCAATTTCTAAAGCACCCTGTACTAATACTGGTGTCCTGACAAAATTCTAGTTCAGATAATTACTCTGCCTAGCTAAATCTCTTAGCAGTATTGTACGCTGTCATAAACTGTTGCGTAGCAAAGAAGAAAACTGTTCAATTGCCATTGCTTCTTAAGCACAGAATGAATGGTTTATCGCTGATCAATAAAACACTTAAGTTGTATAGGCCAGGTTTTGTAGTCTACTGTATCAAATTTGCACTGTAAATTCAGCATCAAAAAGAAACAAAAAACAACAACCGGCAAAGCACAGAAAACTGCACTGGACATGGTAGCTCTTAGGTGACACTAACATGACAGAAGTTCACGACATTGCACACTCATGGTACTGCCAGATGGCACCAATCTCCAAACTTCTTGTTGCTGCAGCTCTCACAGGGGTGACTGATCACACGGCTCTGAAGATGACACCAAAATATTCTTCAGCTTCTTCACAGAAAAGTCTGGCAGATAGGCTTATACTGCTGTGGAGGTGGTTTCAGATGACCTAATGAAGCATCTGTCAAACACTGTTGTGTCCTGTCATCAGAGGTTAGGCTGAAAATTTCAGGCACGGGAAGGTAACCAACAGCTGGAGGTGTTGGTGGGGAAAGGCACGCTGCAGCTATATGTGACTACATGTGACTAGATGAAAGCCTCATATTTCAGCTAGTGACTGCCTCCTAAGGGCACAGGTCTTCAAAAAACAGGATTTGACCAGAGAAAGTGATAACAGGAAATTCCTTCAGTAGGATCTGCCAAGAGATCTAAAATGACAGCATAAGAAAACATTGTCCCTGTGAAACAGGATCTTGAACAGAAACATGACAGCTCTGACCCTGCGGAATACAAGCATCCAGAAAAGAGTGGGATATTGTAGCCTACATATTTCTATGTTAGGTGGACATACGTGTCATCATTTTTATTCCTGCAATTCTCTTAGTATACCGTTATTAGTTTGGTAATAAAATAGCTGACTTGAGTCAGCGGGTGTTGGCACAGACTTGGAGCCATGTCAGCTTGTTGATGAAGAAAATTGTGTGAAAATCATGAGAATAAAGAATCTGAAAGAGAAGAATTAAGTCCTGTTAAATTCCTGCAACAGATTTTCTTTTTCTTCTTTACCTCTTGAGCAAACCATTACAAATAGGTCTCTCTCGTGGTGTTTTTTTTATAAAGAGGGAAAGGATTTCTCTGTTGAAGGCACATTTTGAGAAAGACCAGTGAAACCCCTCCAAATGTGACAATTGCCTAAATCAGCTTGAAATCAATGAATCACTACAGAGCTTGACCTTAAAAACCAGTTTACATTATGTGCTGATTGTGGATGGGATAAAATTATTTGTCTTCACAGTAGCTGTGTTCTGGATTTGTGTTGGAAACAGTGCTGATAACACAGGGATGTTTCTGTTGTTGCTGAGCAGGGCTTACACCAGGTCAATGGCTTTACTGCTTCTACTGCCCTGCCAGCAAGGAGGCTGAAGGTGTACAAGAAGTTGGGAGAAGACACAGCCAGGAAGCTGAAACCAGCTGACCAACAGGATATGCTATGGCATCAGACTAAGCAACAAAACTGAAGGAAGAAGGAGGAAGTGGCAACAACAGGAGTGATGGCATTTGTCTTTGCAAGTAACTGTTATGTGTGAGGGAGCCCAATTCCTGGAGATGGCTGAACACTTCCCTGCCGAGGGGAAGTGGTGAATTGATTACGTGTTTTGCTTGTGTGGGGGGCTTTTGCTTTCCCTATTAAACTGTCTTTACCTCAACCCACGAGTTTTCTCACTTTTACCCTTCAGATTCTCTCCCCCATCCCGCCATGATGGGAGTGAGTGAGCGGTAGTGTGGTGCTTAGTTGCCCGTCAGGGTTAAAACATGACACACTGGAATTCTCAGACAGAAGTTGGCTCAGAAGGTTGATAGCTCCTAATGAAGCCTTCTCATGTTTTAAAGAAATCTTAAAAAAAATGGGACTGCTATTTCTTTCAGTCAGCGCAATTTGGTCTCTTGACCACAATGAACATTTACAATACAGGTAGAATTTTTAGCTTGGGATTCCTGAGTTGTATTGCATTTAACCTGTCAACCTCTGAGTTAACTTTTTTTCAGACTAGTTTAAAGCAGCCAACATGTGTACTCCTGGGCCAAATGAATCAAAATTGTTAGTACATGCTCAGTTTTGCTGCAGCCAATTGCTATAAATGTATGCATCAGCACATTGCTAAACAAAGACCATAAGTTACCTGTCTGAGCATTAAAAACAAGAGAAAAGCTGAATTGTTCTTTCTTCATATGTGAACAGACGCCTGCCAACACACACAGTTGCATCTCCACTGCACAGTACACACAGTGCAGTCTGTGTCCTGATCAGAATGCACCTACAGTACCGCTGCAATTCTCCACAGCCAAATACAAGAGGGAAATTCCATGCACAGGGAGATGAGGAAGTTCAGGAAAGAACTGAGCATCATATCCCAGTGAGGGGCCAAAACACAGTTTGAGTATGCCTCCCTAATAATTGAGCAATTTTGCACCCCACTGCTTCAATAACGCCATGGAATCCCCTTCATCACTGTAGTCTTTCTACAAGTCCAAGTGTTGGCATGCACTGAGGTTTCTTGACCTAATGTTTTGATTTGGATTAAACAAAAATGACTACGCACAATGAATTAGCTGAAATGCATTACAAATGCTGAGTTAAATAGAAAGAAAATTAAATATAGAAACCAGTCTATTTTATCCTGTAAGATATACTCTATTTAGTAACACTCCTGAAAATTGATAGGTATTAAATTAACCACAGGAGGGCTCCCTCTGGTATACTGAATACAACAGAAGCACACGGTTTTAAGATACAATACTATTTTTGGCAATAAAGTAACAAAGGTTTTAGAACTCAAATGGTATTTTCCTCAGTAGGCACCAATATATACAAGAGAATAAAATTATACAGGAACAATTTAGATAAAAGAACTGAATTACATACGTGTTAACTGTAAAACATCTAAAACTGTTAAAACATCTAAAAGGCAAACTCAGGTTGCCAATGCTCTGCATTTTAAGGCACTAAGCTCTGTTTTGTCATGCCAAGTAGAGGGGCTCTTGGAGCTGACACACCAGCACAGCAACGAACAGAACTGTAGAATAAAAGAGGATTGAACACATCAGGTCTCAGCTGCTGCTCTGAGGAGAGAAATGAGGACTTGCTTGGAACAGCATATGCACAGAAACTGAGCAGAGAAAGAGAGGTTTCATATTATCAATAATTTTTATGGTCTGACAGGTACTCTCCCAAAATAGTACAAATGAATGTCAGCAACAGTCAAGCAGCTACTTTTGTAGACTTAAGCCTGTTTGTCACTCTATGCTTTATTTATTCCTCTGCTAAAGAGAAACAAAACTCTCTTGCCTCATAAGTTTGTGGTGAAAGCAAAGGTAAATAATTGAGACAGTGGAACTAAATACATAAGTAACTGACAGCGTCCTGACAGTGCAATAATAGAAAATTGGTGCATATTTGTGTCCTAACCAAACCATACTTTGTACAAGATGCTGCAGCTGTTGAAATCAACTGGAAAAGCAAGGGAAATACAGCTAACAGGAGGGGGGAAAAAAAAAATAATTTTGCTCTCAAGATACTGCTTTTATGCAGCACCAGAAACAGAATTCACCAACCTAAGCTTTGTATTTCACTGCCATCAATAGTGAGTTCATATGGTTAATTGTTCTGGAAAATATATGATTATCAGAACCTGTGTGCTAAACAGTGGAAACATTGCACTGAGGCAAATTTAAACTTTCACTTCTTTCACAGACTTCAGAAACTAATGATTCTCTGCAAGACAGAATTCAGGCTGACTCGCTTTCTGGATTCAGAAGACAAAATCAGTACTTTCATAGTCACCACGTTTAGAAGGTCGATTTTGTGCCTGTTTGCCAATCACAATACAGGCTTAGGATTTGTAAGGACTAAGTTCTCTTTATCCTAAGGAGTTCATTTAAATCCATACCTCACTATCCCAGGAGAAAGATGTAATCTTGGGGCAAACCAGATAGAAATACAGACTTCACAGGACAACAGAAAGAGAGCGTGACTATCCCACAGAACAATGTTTTCCCCTCACAGCACAGGTGTATTTTGCTCTTTGTTCTGGACACCATGCATGCACCAAAATAAAAAGGGCCAACACCATGGACATTTTCTCCAGTAGAAGTGCCTCAATTGGGAGGTTAAAACACCACGCCTCACTGTGCCAAAGTACATGTGAAACAAAGCCAGAGTTCTACCTTCTTTCCTTACTTTACACATCATAAAGCATTTCAGTAATACACTTATAAGTATTACAGAGCATCTGTGACTAAGAGATGCTGCTGTTCAATCCAATTTTAAGTGAGATTTGACACCAGGAAGCAGGGAGGTGACAAATGAAGAAAAGTACAAAATGAAGTTGAAATGTATTAGCGGCTACTTCACTAGACTACCCTCCTTTCAGTCGCTCACATTGGCCTCCCATACAGAGAGAAACATATCTCACAATACCTACATTACAGACACTGGAAAGCAGCTGCAAGAAATTTGGTACTTATACATGAAGTTATGCTTCATATACTGACAGTGGATATACAGACGAGGATAAAGCCTTACTATACCCACACAAAGTAGCACTAACTTTAGACAGCATGAGATAAGCAGGTTTGGACCAGGATTACATCTGGCTGGTTGCACTACATTGTTACTTTTCCTCCACAGAAAACAAAACTGAAATTAAAAATTTTATCAGCGTAACTTAGTATCCTGGTTTTGGAATTTTATCAAAAGATCAGACAAGATGCTTATATCACATACATAACATATCAATGACAAAACAAAAACAAACAACCCCTCCCCCTTCAAAGTTAAACTAACTGTAAAAACTGTAATCAAAACTAAAGGACACCATAATGTCTTAATGAATTTATAAGACTTATTTTTAAAAGGCAATAAAAATACCCTATTCAATTTTCCTTATTCCCACAGTATAGCAAGTAAGGTGGTCTTAAAAAGATTAAACTAGAAATTGACTACATTTTTTTTCCTCGTGTCTTCCACTTAGGTCAAACTATTTTTTATGGGAATCTTGTTGCACCACAAAACCTTTATATGTACCTTTACCCTTCAAGCTCCACTTTAAATAATGTGATAAGCCAAAAAGAAATGACAATAATCAAAATATAAAGATCAAGCCTATCAAGTTCTCAAGTGAAAACATAACAGCTTAAAAAAAGTAAGTTCATATGAAACAAAGGTTCACAGAGATTAATAATGCTTATGAAATTAATGTAAAGCGATCAAAAGCCTTAATATTGTCTGAAACCATAGCTGTCAATACCGTTCTCTCATTTCTTAATTTTTCCTAAAGAAGAGCTTCTCTGCTCAGAAACAGTATTTGCACAATGAAAAAAAAAAAACTTTTATGTAACTTATTGCAGTACTATTTTCATGAATAAAAAAGCTAACTTATTTTGTCATATTTGAATTTCTAGATAGCAGTAAAGAACACAAGTGCCTCTCCTAGGCAGCGGGAATGACACAGTCCCCAGGGGACACTGTTCTACCATTGATAGAAACACACTGTTTTTGCACTCTGGACTGCTTTTGAACATCTCTGCTTACTGCTGTCAGGATATCAATACCTCTTCCATCAGCCTGCTATCCCTCCTTGGTTCCGGTGCTGTGGCAAGAAGCTGAGGTGGTGGGAGAGGCTGACAGAGCCCTCACTCACAAGGAAGTTTGGGGATGTTTGTTTCAGCAATGAATGGGAAAGTTTAATTTATAACTAGTGAAAACACCATTTCACCATGCCATCACCTCAAAACCACCTGCTGATCTATAATATTAATTTAACTGTTCTTAAAACAAGATGGCACATTTATAAACATTACTGTCCATATCAGAGTACGACTAGACACACATTTTACCCATGAGGGCAAAACCAGCCTGTAACTAACTTATTGAAGTCGCAGCCAGCTCTGCCTCTCATCCGTGGACAGCACACACCACAGCAGTCCTACTGTACCTCACGACCATGTGGTGACTCTACATACATATCTATGTAACCTAATACGATCTTAGAATATATAAGAAATGTCTGCTGCAGTTTCAGTAGGACTGACCTCTAAACCTGTGTTAAGTCACATTAAGTATCAAGTAATTGAACACCTCAAGGGCAAAGAATGACTGTGCTAAGTGTTTAAATTCCTGCATCTCCTACTAACTTAACAGGGAAAAAGAAGTTACATTTCTACTATGATACTATTTCTAATGCAGTCTTTTCTAGTATGACCTCATTTCTAGTGTACTCGCAAAGAAGTCTTAACATTTTCTTTATATTTCAGGGAGTTGAACTCAAACTTGTATTTCAATCCCTGTTCCTTGTAAGTATTTTGGGCTGTAATGTGCACATCAAAAGACATTAAGCAACCTAATTGCATTACTCGTCTCTACTTCAACCTTCCATCCTCACTGGGTAATGACATTGCCAACATGATTTCAACACTTACCGTGATAACGGAATTACATTAGAGTCAGCCGTAAGGTTCAAACTTTGACTGCTCGTTTTTATTGGTTTTCCATTAAACAGTCCCATTACTGCTCAATTAGTATTCAGATTGGGAGAAAAGGGAAGGGAAAAAAAAATGGGGGCAGGGGGAGGGAGCTAGTAAAAGGACCTTTTCAGAAAACTTAGGATTTAAAATTTTCTCACTAGTCCTTCATGTATGCTTAGCTGCTTATTTCTTACACCACTTTATCCAGAACCCTTTATTTCTAAAAAAAAAAAGAAAAGTTATCTCCCTTTCAGTGCTATCAAATCATGCTCTACTTAGAGTGCAGTCTTGAACACTAGAAATTTCATCTTATGTCAATGCGTGTGTGTTTTAAAGAGCCATGCAACATACATGGAAATCATTATGTCCATTGAATACCTCAGCTTCCCTAAGTCACAAAGTAAATTAGAAACTGCAAAGACTGCAGTGTGCACCTTGTAAACTAATGACACACACTTATGATCATGTATAATTTTCTTTCAGCAGAAATTACTTCCAACTAAATTTTAGCACCTGACACATACTGCATTTTAAAACCCACAGAAAGATAAAGTAAGCTTCAAATTAAGAAGCTATCCTTCACTTCCTCCTCTAGTAATATTCAGCATATTTCATTAACCAAAGTTACGATACTTTGGAGGACTAACTTCTGTAATGGACAGCCTTATTAACAAGGAACCAAATATGTTATTACTCTGTTGAAGCCATTGGCTTAAACACGCTTAGTATGTGGAAAGTGCATTACATACCTGGGTGATGACCCTTGAAATGAAGACTACTAATACACAAAAATGATAAATGATACCATCTAATACACTCTAACGTGAAGACTATGTAAGTGGTAAACAAGCTAAAAGATCAAACAATACCATAATTTCTTACTAATCATCTATGAAACATTCATATTATATTTAAATTACACTGCCAATTACAGTGTAGGAACATTGCACTGTTGAACAGAACAAACATAAGCTTTGGTAAATTACAGGCAGGGTTATAAAGAAGTGCATTACAACAACTCCCTAAAACTAAACTTCACTTAATGCAGGTCATACTGTGATTTATGAGCCATACATAAACCCAGCAAGCTGAAGAAAAACTCAAGCAAAAAACTGCTTATGTCAACTGCTCTTATTAATAATGGTGATTGAGGATACTGTAAACTGAAAATACTTGAAAGTTCATTGTGACATCAGTATGACAAGCAGTTACACACAGCGCTGCAGCATCAAGTCACAGTAGCAATATTCAGAAGAGAAAAATACTGCCAGTCACTTCAGTCGAATTATGAAGAGAAGAGGAAACAAAAAATCTCGGTGGTAAGACATCTACATGGACCCCAAGCAATTTCAGCAGACCTACAGCCACACACCAGTCCGAGAAGTACTGCAGACAGGCAGACACACAAAAGTTGCGGTAAAACCTCCACTTCTTGTAAAGAAAATTAGAGCCCAGCATCACCCTCAGCTCACCAACGACGCACACAAAATCCCATGTCCTCCTAATTTCACAGGCAGCCTCTGTGCCTGCTCACCCCATGCCCTTTCCGGGGAAGCCCAGCCCGGCGGGCTCAGATGTTCTCTCACAACTTTCTCGGCGCGGCTGTAGGACAAGCACACGTGCTGCCGCTCCCCGCTCCGCTCCGCACCCCCGGACGGCGCCGGGCCCCCGCAGCCCCGGAGGGGGCGAGAGCCGGGGCCGTGCCCCGAGGGGCGGCTGCCCGGTGTCCGCCCGGCGCGGGGCTGTGCTCCCGGGCGACTTCGCACCTACCTGCGGCTCGGCGGGTTCGGGCGGCTTCACCAGGTGCTTCTCCTTGTAGAGAGACCAGAGGCCGATGTCGGGCAGGAAAATCAGAGCCGCGGTGAAGAGCAGCGTCATTTGCAGAAACCTCTTCTGTTTCCTCTTCATGGCCAAAGCCGGGCTGCTCTGCTGGCGGCGGCGGTGGCGGTGTCAGCTCCCCCAGCACCACGGGGCCAGGCTGTTCCCTGGCCGCTGTCCCTCGGAGGGGCCCGGCGCCGCGGAGAAACTTCGCCCGCCTCACGCCTGCCCACCCGGAGCCCGGGCGGGGCCGCCCCCCGCAGCGGCGGCGGGGCCGAAGCTGGCGG
>WBMZ01014267.1:0-80259 GCA_013400975.1 Atrichornis clamosus | reverse complement strand
TTTTAAACTAAGACACAAGGGAAGATTTTGTTTCACCTTGGAAGGCTGCAACACCTTGAAATATTTTCCAATGGAAATGACATTTTGTTTCTGCTGGTACACACAGGAGTCATCCCAACACAGTTTCCATCCTCCTCTGGCCCTTCCCACATCATCAGGAGGGATCCACGGAGCCCCATGCCAGAGCAATGGAGAGCCATCCAACCACTGCATCCAGGGGGATGGAGAGACATCCAAGGAATCACCATGGGCATGGCTCATGAAAACACCTATTTTAATGTGGAAAAGGGAGGGGCAAGGCATCCAGTGGGATCTGTTTTGGACTGGGGAGCTGTAAGGCCTTGGGGGAAGGCAAACAAATTAGGGAAAAAACAGTGCTGAAATGTGACATGTCATAACGTGGGTAACCAGGAGACCTGGAGATGGTTTGTAAAGGTCTTGGTTTCTACCTGACACGAGGAGGAGGCCTCCTTGCATCTCCTCCATGTGCTGTGGGAGGAGATGAGGGTCCCTGTGGACCCACATCCAGGGCACCAGAGAAGCACAGGAGAGGAGTCAAAAATCCTCTCAGTTTTCCATAAAGAAGTGGAAGGAAAACAGTAAAAGTTAACAACTGAGAAATCTGAGCCCTGCTCTGGTGCAGTCTCAGGCTTCTCGTACCTGGAGAACTCAAGAAACCTTCAACCACTCCCATCTCCAATCCGGACAAAAACTCTGTTCTTGAAAAGCTTCATCAGCAGAGGAAAGTTGCAATCTCAGGTTGGCTGCAGTGTTATCCTTTCACAATTTCAAAACATTTCCTTTAGATCATGGCTTTTTTAGCACTATGTGATTAGCTCACATTCCTAAACAATCATTTCAGAGCAAAGTAATCTGCCACCGTTTCCTTTCAAAAATGGGCTGAGGACACTGAAACATCATCGTTTTTTTTTTCCCCCTCATTTTCTAAATGATTGTGAAAGTTCTGGGTTTGAAACAAAATGTGCCCTTTTTTCCTTCCTCTTTTTTTTTTTAATTTTTAACACAAAAGAAAAAAAAATCACAGTATCACAGTCAAACATGTTGGAAAGAGGATCCTTGCTTTCCTCTTCTCCTTTAGGAGGTAGGACAAGGGGGAACGGCTTGGAACTGCCAGAGGGCAGGGTGAGATCGGATACTGGGAAGAAATTGTTCCTTGTGAGTGTGGAGAGGCCCTGGCACAGGTTGCCCAGAGAAGCTGTGGCTGCCCCATCCTGGAAGTGTCCAAGGCCAGGAAGGGGCTTGGAGCACCCTGGGATAGTGGAAGGTGTCCCTGTCCATGGCAGGGGTGGAATGAGGTGATCCTTAAGGTCCTTTCCAACACCAACCATTCCGTAACTCCATGATCTTTCAAAAACATCCTGATGGTGCCAATGCTTCTGCTCCCAGACCCCTCATGCCTCGTGTGCGCCTAACTCCCCCAGGGAGGGGCTCAGCACCACGTCCTTGGACCCCTCACACTCCCCTGCCTCGGGGCATCAGCACTGCAGCACCTGCAGAGGAACCCGACTGTGCCCGGCTGCTCCGAGGGCAGCAGTGACCACGGAGTGGCACACAGGGAGCACGGAGCAGGCGTGGTGAGGAGCTGCCAGCTCCCACGACACACACCGTGCCTTCACACTCCACCAGAGCCACTTCAGAGCCACCCTGCCAGGTGACTGACTGCGTGACTGACTGACTTCTCAGCCTCTGCCACGGCTGCTCAGCCTCACCCCAGAAAATGAGGCAGATGTTTGTTTTTAAAGGGAAATCAGCAAATTGTTCTGACAGCCACGATGGAGCACTCCCAGCTGAAAGCTCTCCTTTGAACAACCACCTTCCTGATGAGCTCGACTTTTCTTCCCTTGTTTTGAATCAGGAACACTGCGTTCCTCACCTGTGTCTGACAGCTGACAGCCAGGTGAAGGAATGCCAGGTTTGAATCCCAGAGCAAAAGGCAGGGCTGAGATCCCACCTGTTGGATCCATGCTGGCTGGCTGCACAAAGACCCCACTGCAGCTCTCTGACATCCCAACACAGAGTTTTAAGGGGGGGTACATTCCAACGTAAAAGGGATGTGGTCAACGGTGGTACACTGAAGCTCTCCCAAAATCAATCATTTCAAAGTGAGCTGCCAGCTCAGGGAGCAAGCTGTTTGTTTTTCCTTGGAAGTGGCATTTTAAAGTTTCCCTGCACCCTGAGCAAAATGAGAGGGACAGAAAATGTTCTTCTTTAGAGAAAAAACCTCCCTGAGCTCCTCACCTGAAGGGAAGACCACACCACTGCCACAGGGGTGGCATGGCAGAGGTCACTTGGTGGGGTTTGGTCAGCATTTGGAATTGCACAGTCCTCCTTCAGCTCCCTCCCTTCTTCAGATCTCCTCGTGAGCTGGTGTTGAGGAGGACTGGCTCCATCTGGCAGGGGTGGTCAATGCCTGGGCAGGATGATGGGGAGCTGCATGGACACCAACTCACTTTTTGGTGCCAGTTGTGGAGCTCTTCACAAACAGCCCGTGGGGTGCTGTCAGTGGGGGCTGCCCAGCCAGCCCTTCCCAAGCACTGCCCTCGTTTCGGTGAGGAACCACCGAAGCCCTCATCCCATGCAGCCCAGACTCCTGCACCCTGACCCCCAGGGGACACCAGGCACCCCACACCCCGGTGCTCCCCTCACCACCATGAAAGGAAAAGCTCTAACTCACACCCAAAGGCACCTTATCCACACGAGTTCAATAATTTCAACAAGGGAGCATTTCCTCTATGCCTGTTCCTGTAGTTTGACCCCTGCCTTTGCTTTTCCTTCTTTCGCGAGGTCACCCGTCAGCCCAGGTCTCAGCAGCGAAAATATCAACCCACTTCTGGGAATCGCTTCCTGAAACGTGCCCGCCCGTGTTATCTCTGCGCCGACACACTGCTCAAAGAGCCTCTTGACTGGAAACACTCAGCTGAGAGGACAAATGGGACATCGCATCCCACTCCTGCCTCCTCCCTGCTCCTTTGGGGAATGGCTGTAGGAAATACAACCATGTCCCTCACAGTGAGGATGATCGATGGCGGGATGGGGCTGTCCCGGCCCGAGGTCTTCATCACCACGGCACCAAACATCAGACAACAGCTTACCCCATGTGACCTTTTATTCCAAATTTAAAACACAATGAGTCTGGAAAGACAAAAATAGCGGTTTAAATTTAGGTAGGATAGACTGAGAGGCACCGTCGCCACTTCCCCTTCCAGCGACCAGGAGGAAGCAAACAAAACAGGGGGAGAAGCCGCCAGGCCAGCTGTAGGATGCAGTTGTTAAGGAGATAGCCAAGGAAAGATGATAGTATGATGTTTGTCCCGTGGAGACTCTCTGGACAATGCCTGACTCATCGTTTATTGCCTGCTCCCCTGCTAGAGCGAGCGAGGCAGGGGATGGAACATAACTGGAATAGGTGGAGCCCAGCAACAGTTCCTCTCTCGCATGACTCAGGCTGTACCTCCTCCCATCCCCAGAGGCCCTGGCATTTGGGGTCTTCCAGGGATCCAAGCTGCCCTCTTTGAGGGCTCACGATGCCAAGAGAAGGCCAAAGGCACCTGGAGACCCATCACCTTTTCCACCCCACCAGGACATTTGTTCTCAGATGAACGATGTCGACGCAAACCCGGTCCGGGCACAGACAGAGCAGCAGCAGAGGGATGGGAAGATGCCACGAGGAATTAGGACTAAGCCAGTTCCCCTCTGCTTCCACAACCAGCAGTGCAGGTCTTGTTTGGTCCATCCATGCATCAGGAAGCAGGTTGGTAACTCACTTAGATGAAGGAAAATTAACTCCTGCAGAGGTTGGTGGCAGCTGCTGCGCCTCCAAGAGGTGGGGGAACACCAACCTGTCCTGTCAGCCAGGAAAACTCCCAGAAGAGATACCAAGGATGTGGTGCAAACCTGGGCATAAGTGGAAACAAGAGGGGAGAGGTCACAGCCTGGTATGGACACGACCCATCAAATAGGCATCAGTGGTGGGCACAGACAGCAGGTCCCTGGCACTTGGATGCAGTTGGTGCCATCCAGATGGACAAAGTTTCTGGGTTTTCACGGAGCAATGGTGTGCCATGGTTCCGGGACAGATCTTTGGGAAAACAACAATTGATGTAAGACATTGGGCATCCTCCTCCACAGGCCATGGGCACAGAGGGGTTGAAAGGGCAGGATCCAGGGCTGCAGAGGACTTTGCTCTCCAGGCAGCCAGGCTTTCCCTGCCTCCTCCAGCCTGAATGCCCGGATCCAGCCCCCATCCTGCCTCAGGCTTGGTGCAGCCAGAATGTGTCCCAGGAGAGCAGCACCGCAGAGGGAGGAACCGTGCTGTAAACAGCCCGTACAGAGCTGCCTGCATCCCCAGCTGGACACCGGCCCGGCACTCCTTGTTCTGCAGCACCAGAGATAAGAGGCAAAGCCACTCACAGAACGCTGAGTGACAGCCAACCTCTCTCCCAGAGGGATCCAGCCACTGGGACATCACCTTCAGCACCCAAATCCCTGGTGGAGGGCAGCGGGTGGTGCCCCTCGTTGTGAGGAAGGCACCAGTGCGAGAGCTGGGCCTGCGCTCCTCCCACCAGCACCCACGGGGTGGTTCTCCTCCTGGAGCCCATGGACACATCCCAGGGCACTCCAGGTCACAGCAGTGCTCTCCCACAGGGAAGGGACAACCTTGCTGGGGAAACAGTACTGGGCTGGGGTCGCACTGGGACATTCCCACCACCTTTGGGACAGGCTGAAGATGCTCCTTGCAGAGATTTTTGTGCAGCTGCAGCTCTCTGGGGTTCCTGCTGGCAGATCACAGAATCACTGAATCCCAGAACCGTTTAGGTTGGAAGGAACCTTAAAGACCATTCTTGATGCCTGCCGTGGGCAGGGACACCTTCCCCTAGACCAGGGTGCTCAGGACCCCCTCCACACGAAGGAGTGTGCAGGGTGCTGTGCACTGGCTGCCAGCTTGGTGTTGGAAGCATTCCCAGGAATCACACAGGGACAGAGAGGACATAAGACACGGAGTGTGATGTGGGGTTTGATTTCACAATCTCCATATTTATGTGGTGAGGTCCTTCAAGAAGCAATTTCTAATTCTTTGCACAAAAATGTACCCTGGGAAACCCTGGGAAACCCTCTCCTGCTCCCACCATCCGGGTATTTCTGATGGGTTCCCAGGCCAATGCTTCCCTCTGCAGCACCGAGTCCCTTTCCACTCACTGGACAACACCACTACTCACAGAAGAAGGATCTTATGGCACAGAGCAGACCCAAAACACACGGAGTGCAAAGAGGGAAAGAGAACGTGTGGCTCGTTACGGCAGAGCCGTCCCCACCGCACAGTGCCAAGGCTCAGATGTTTCTTACCCTCTTTCGCAATCCCCATCCCAGGAATTCTCACCTGGGCTGCTGGCACCTTCTCAACTCAGCAAAGTGCCAGGACAGGGGCTTTTTCAAGCCTTCATGGATAATTCCCTTTTTCTTGGGCCAGGTGGTACCAGGACATTCTCCTGCAGTGTCCAAGAAGAAAGGTAAACAGGACACTCGATGGACTCAAA
Source organism: Atrichornis clamosus (assembly GCA_013400975.1). NCBI lineage: Eukaryota > Metazoa > Chordata > Aves > Passeriformes > Menuridae > Atrichornis > Atrichornis clamosus. The sequence goes on along the minus strand of WBMZ01014267.1, from coordinate 74,704 downwards.
CAGAGGGCGTGCGCTCTTCCTCAACAAGTATTTTGAAAAGGCTGGCTGGAATGCTGGTATGGCTTCCTCTGGACTGGGAATTTCCCCTGTTGCTGCTGGGGCTTGGACTGGGACCAGACGAAGAGGCGGCTGTGTTGGTAACACAGCTGGAGGTGTGAAGGCATCTGGGTGATGGGGTTTGTTTGCTCCCACCACTACATGTGTACAAGAAACTCTTGTGGGAAGGGTTCTCCTCAGGAAGGATTCAGCACATGGGATGAAAATCAGTGATTGCAGCAGAGAAAAGCCCAAAGCAAGCGTGCACCAGGGTAAAAGCAGGTCCAACGAGATTTTGCCCTGAAATTTAAATCCTTAATTCAATGGGGATGTGTTGTGCTCCAGCTCAATGGAGAATGGCAGAAATGAGACTAATAAAAGGCAGAACTTGAGGAAACCAATTTTGGATCAAAGACCATAGAGTCAAGTAGGGGGATGGTTTCCTAGAGAAGTTGTGGCTGCCCCATCCCTGGAAGTGTCCAAGGCCAGGATGGGCAGGGAGCAACCTGGGAGAGTGAAGGTGTCCCTGCCCATGGCAGCAGGGTGGAACACAATGGACAGGTCACTTCCAACCCAAACCATTCTGGGACTCTAGGATTTCATGTTCCAGATGGAATGATGGTGCTGTGACATGGAAGGCATGACCCAGGCGCAGGGCAAGAGAGTACCGAGAACCCGCAGCCAGGTTTGTGCCAGGGTGACTGTGCAGACACAGGCACCAGAGGGGAAATCCCTGTGCCCCCCAGCAGCACATCCCACGGCTTCCCAGAGAGGTCTGTGTGGAATCTGGTAGTCCCTTTCCTCAAGGAGTTTGAGAGTCTGGTGGTCCTTTCCTTTCCCATGATGGATGGAAAGGAGTGAGGTACAAGCAGAATAATTTCTCTGTTTCATTGTTTTCAAGCCCTTTCAGGAGCTGAGTTTCCAAAGAGAAGGGTGGATTGGCATCACCTTAATGAAAACTAATTAAACATAATTATTTAGCCCGTTGGAAATATTTAGGCTCCACCAGAAACACCCTGCAGTTGGTTATTAAAAAAGGCAGGAAGACAGTACTTTTTCCAGAAGCAGGTTTTCAGGTTTTCCACAGGTTTTCCACAACCAGGCTGTTGTGGTGGGGAGAGCTTCTCAGTGAGATCTTTTCATGCTCACAGAAACCAGGCTGGCCAAGAATCTGGCACAACCAACATGAGTCTTGAATTATTGGGGGTAAGGAACGGCCTCCCCCACCCAGTTTCATGGATTTAGGAAATCCAAAGGGAGGTGGGAAGAGCAAGGGGGGAACTTCGCCCTCACCGTCTGTTTTTTCTCTGAAAGCTGCCAGATTTGGGAGTGAAGAGGAGGTTTTATAGAGTAAGACATTTCCTCCCAAAACATTTTCTGCTAGAAAAACCTCCCAAACCACACAACCAGCCACAAATCAGCATGTTCTGTGTGATGACCTCAGTGAACAGGAAAGGCCGTTTCTCCGAAGTGAATGGACAGGGACATGTCAGCCCCTGGTTTGGAGGAAAGATGAGCACCAAGCTAAGTTGGAGTTATTAGAAAGACTAAGAAACCTGGTTTCTAAGAATCCCGTCTTTAAATAAGTTACTTTTATCTTCTACCACCTCACAGCTCTGCCTCTGTTTCCCTGTGACCCCCATCTCGGCACCAGGACATGCAATGCTTGGCAGTCCAGACAGCAAATGATGGGAAGATCCTTCTCACCTCTCCCTCCTTGGGATGCTTCTTCATCTCTTCCCTCTGTTTCTTGGGAGCTGAATTATCTCTGAGGCCTTTGCCACTCTTTCAAGAGGATCTCTCCATAAACATATCCCACGTGGCCCAGAGAAGCTGTGGCTGCCCCATCCCTGGAAGTGTCCAAGGCCAGGTTGGACGGGGCTTGGAGCAACCTGGGATAGTGGAAGGCATCCCTGCCCATGGCAGGGGGTGGCACTGGATGGGCTTTAAGGTTCTGGACAACCCAAACCAGGCTGGGATTCTGTGTTCCATATCTGGGATTCTGTGTTCCACACCTGGAACTTCACCACCACCAGGGCAAGCGTGGCAGGGTGGGATCAGTGCTGGCATTCCTGGCAGCTCAGGCACAGGAGGGGACACTGCCTGCACATGATCCAGAGCTGCCCGAAATGGAGCAGAAAGGCCGGGCTGAGTTCTCAGCACCAGCCCTGCTCTTCCCAGAGCTGAAATAACAAGAAAAAGGAATTGTGTGTTGCAAAACCACCGGAGTGCACAAGGACACGGCAGAGACTGGCCCAGCCTGGCCGGGCTTTGCCCAGAGAGAGCCCCGCGACCAAGGTGGGCGGCAGCAGAGCCAAACCCCCTGGATGCTCAGACGTCAGCTTTTCACAATCCTTCTTCCATGGAAAACATACTATTTTTAATTGAAAGGAGCCCAAAGGAACCAGCTCTCAGCCTGACAGCGCCAGGCTCCTGGGGCCAGCGAAGTGATGGGAGCTCTTCAGCGAGCAGAGCCGAGGCCGTGCCAGTGTGTTTGGGCCATCAGCTTTCCAAAGAGGGGCTTGGGACCCCTGGTCCTTCGCCACCAGGGAGGTGGCATCTGCCACTGTGGCTGGGAGAGAAAGCCAAATCCTGATGAGAGGCTGCTATTCAGCAGTGGAAGTGATTAAGTGACTCTCCCTCTGTGCGAGGATCCAGCCAAGGCTGGCAGCTGCTCCTGGGGGAGGCGTAGGATCAGCCCAATCCCAGGCTGGGGTGTTTTGGAGAGGGAACAGCTCGGGATCCCCTCAGCCTCTGCAAACCTCCTGCACCCACAGCAACTCATCCCCCAAACCGCTCACGGGGGGTTCCAAAGACGAACCCAAAAGAAAACCTGAAGCACAGATCCCACTTTTTAACAGCCAAGGGGGCTCGGGGATTCAAGAGAAGGCCGTGCCCCATTCTGACCCCTCACCCCTGTGCCACCAGGCTGCATCTTTCCCATAGGATTGCTCAGTTCCCTGTCTCAGCTTCCCTGATGCTTCAGGAGAGCACAGATTTTGTAAGTCATGGCTAAAATCACAGCACAGGCCAACACCAGGGTCATTGGAGCAGTGGGTCAGGTCTGCAGAAGAAAGCAACACCTTTTATTAATATTTCTAACCAAAACATCACATCTCCTCTTCAGCCTCATCTTGCTAAAGGTGTGCACAGAACTTCTCCTGAGTCTTCCCAGTTGAGCTTCTAGGGAAGCTTTTGGCTTATGGTACACTTATGGTAATTTCCTCAGATTATTTTGAGATATTCAGACTGCTTTGTGGATGGTCAGAACTGGTCATGGGTCTCCAAAGCCTGGGCTGGGTGGCAGAACAGGTCCCACACCCCCAGCTACCCAAAAGTGCACATGTGAAGCCTTGGCTGGAATGTGAGATAGAAAATATTGTTGCAATATCACCTAGAAGATCGTGGGGTTTGCCATTGCACCCCGGGGAGATGATGAACAAGAAGATAAGGTGATGCTTGCTACAGAAAAGTGATCAAAGGAGGTTTTTTGGGTGATTGAGTGCAATTTTTATCTCTGTGAAGTAAAACTTGAGTTATGCAGCCCACATGTACCCTCTGGAGCAGAATTTCAAGGAAGAGAAACTCCCTGCATACTTCTGGCTGCCTCATTTACTGAGGGAGCGCTGAATCACAGTATTTGACTAATCACAGCGAGGAATCCAGCTTTCTCCAGAAAAACTCACCATGGCACAACTCGTGCTATTTCCCCTCCTCTGGACCAAGAAATAGTCAGTGTTTCCCCGGAGATCTGACAACTCAAACGCTTTGCTAAAAACCCTTGCCTGGTGGATATCATCCAACTTTCAGTTTCCAAGGTCTCAAAAATATGTGCTCAGGAAGGAACACAGCCCATGCCAGTGGTGCAAACATAACCAAAGGCAACCCAAGGCAAGACATCGAGTAATTTACTCCAAGGTTACTCATGTTCTTTCGTCCTGTGCAGGGGTCAGGGGCAAAAGAGAATAACTTTTTGAGAAGTGGAAGATTTACAGAGTCCTTTTACCCTCCTGGCTTTCAGCTCAGGACCTGGAATGGCTTTCAGGGTTTTCCACTTCCCAGGTATGACCCAGGTTGAGCTTCAGCAGTTTCCACCAAGTTGCTTTCTAAGCCAGGAAAAAAATACCGCTTCGAAGCTTTTTGTGGTAACTCTTGACTTTGTCTTCCTTTGTCTCTTCATTCCCTGGGTTGATTTTTTTGTTTGTTTGTTTGGTTGGTTTTTTTGATGACAATTATTTGAGAACATTAAAGCAGAGCAGCCCAGCCCAGGGAGTGGAGCTGCCCGTGCCAGGGGTGGCTGCCCTGTGCCATGGGGTGATTTCCCTGCAGGAAGGGTTGAGTGCCTTGGCCAAAGACCTTGAGTTGCTTGGGGAGCACGAGCCCTGCAGCAGAGCAGACAGGATTTCCAGCTTGGAGAACAATTGCCATCAGGATGTGTTGCTAAGGTCACAAGAGGAAGCAGCCTGGAAGCCATGATTTCCATACCAAGACTCCCCAGAGAGCTCTATCCAGGCTCCAAAGATAAGGGAGGCTTTGCAAGACAGACGCAAAGGAGCTGGACCTGGACCACTCCTGCGAGGAGAAACAATGGATGCTCAGCCTTTCCTAGGCCAGTGAGTACCACATGGATCACACTCGACACCTGTGGATTTGTGGAGGAAGGATCAATCCACAGCAGGCTCAGGATGTTTTTCCCATAACCTATTCCCTAGGCAGCAGAGCTGAGCTAGCCAAAGCCAAAAGCAACGTGGGCACTGCTTCCAGGGAGCATCATGAAATGTTCCCCTGAGGCAGGACAGTGATGTCCAAAGCTGGTGCAATCGGGACAGGGATGAGCAGCTTCTTTAAGGACATAAGGGAGAGACAGACCCACACCTCTTCCCTAGGCCTTGAGACGGGGATGAGAGCAGGGCAGCCGTCACCCAGCAGAACAGACAACATCCAGCTGCCCACGGCAGCAGTCCCAGCTGGCCCCACGGGATCAGGAGAGGGGTCAGGAAGGCAGGCGAGATGCTTGCAGGGCACACACAGCCCCCAGCACGGGCAGGGGCGGGGGATCCAGCGGCGATTCCCACCAAGCTGGATGCACAGGGTGGCATTTCCCGCACCAGGGATGGTGCCCAGCCGGGCAGAGCCGGCCGTGAGTCAGCGCAGGAGCGGCGTCCCTTCGCACTGCACCCCTCGTCCCGTCTCCTTCTGCCCCTCTCCCGCTGCGGTTTCCGCGCGGTGTTTTCCTGCTAAGCCCGCGAGCCCACGTGTGCGGAGACTTGCCCATTCCTCCCCAAAAGCCCCCTGAGCCATGGCATTGACGTCAGCAGCGCACAAACAGCTGTCAAACAGCGCAGATTAAGGCTTGGCAGGCGGTGCCAAGCCGTGGAGCGCGTGTGCCTCCCCGGGCAGGTGAGCAACACTCCCTGCCGAGCAGGAACAGGCACATTGCATCCACCCGGCTGCTGCACCTGGACGCGGCGCCCGGCCCGACCCCAGCCCGATCCCTGGCGGGGCCGGGTCACGCCCGGGCAGCCCCGGCTCGGTGGTCCCTGCGCTCGCCCGCAGGACGCAGCACAGCCCCGGCTGCTCGCGGCTGCTGCCCACGGGGAGCGCTTTCCTGCGTGCCAAGGGAGGTGCAGGGCCGGGAACAGGCCCGGGGCTCGTCCCTCCCTGCTCTGCCCAGCACAGGGACAGAGGCCCTGACGTGCTGCCTCTTGCAGAGCAGCGGCGCAGCCGAGGCCTCGCTCCACGCTCGGGAGGTTCAGCCCCGGGGTTCTCCTGGAGCAAACATCTGCAGGACGCTCAGTCCCAACCCACGGCAAGAGCCCGGGCAACAGGGAATGTCTGGGACACGCCAGGCTGGCACCAGGTTGAGGGAGCAGCTGGAAAGACTCCTGGAAAACAGGAAGGGGCTGCTTTTAGTCATCATGCTTGACCATCCCATGGTCCTGGCTTTGCATGCCAACCTTCCCATTCCCACTACAGGCACAAGGTGCCCCACGGCCAGCAGGGCTGCCAGGACCTGTCTTCTGCCAAAATAAAGGCGGGGGAACTGCAAACACCAAAGTCACCCAGCACTGCCAGTGTAACTCAGCTCCCAGGCTGGGCTCAGTGAGGACCTGGGAGCCCTCAGGGCCAGGGGAGAGGCAGAAACATCCTTGTGAGCAGAGCAGAACCCGAGCCACCAGCAGGGCACCAGCAGGGCGCCAGCCTCCCTCCCAGCCTTCACTCCTCACCAAACAAGCAGAGCCAGGAGGGTACCTGAGGTTAGAGAAACACGATCTACAACGCCCAGAGATAGGAGCACACGAGGATGTGACGGCTCCAGCACGAGCTGCAAACCCTGCAGGGCTCATGCACAGCTTCCTGGGAAGATCTCCCAACAGTTCCCTCCCGCTCCAGCTGCAGGATCCCACTGGCAAACTGTGTCTCACCAGGTGCAGGAGGGAGACACATGGCTCAGCTAGGTGGGACAGGCAAGGACACAGCACACCTGTGGACATGGCCAGTCTCCAGGTCCTGCCCACTCCCTAGGCACCAGGCTGGGAACACCAGACCCTGGGCAGCAGCAGCAGAGCCGGGTCCTGGCATCTCCTTGTGCCAGGGCTCCTGTAACTCACCCTGCCCACAGGAACGCCCATTGGTGAGGTTCTGCCGCTAACCAGGACATCAGGAGATGCTCCTCTCTCCCAGGCTTCCCTTCCCCAGCTCCAGGGACCAGGTCAGGCCCAAACCAAGCTGTATTTGCTGGAGTCCCTGCCCTACAGCCCAGCACAGCTGGGGTTCAGAGGTGCTCAGGGCAGGAGGTACCCAGCTCCAGGGCAGGAGGCTGTCAGGAGCAGCTTCTCATGGGCTCTGTTGACTTATCCCCAGGAGTGGTCCCTGCTGTGGTGGGATCCAAGAGGCCCCTGTGTGCTGCACCCTCTCACACCCTTCACTCCAACCCTCCTGGCAAAGCTCGCCTTTCACCCAACCTTATCAAGGGCCTGGTCCAGCAGGGCCGGATGGGAGGGGAGCAGATGGCTCGTTCCAGTCCTTCCCATTTGTTCTCCCTCAAGACACTCTCAAAGGAAAACCCTGGAAGTCATTGTTCTATTTTGGCCCAGGGAGGGCATCCAGCAGTTTAGGAGGGGCTGTGCTGCAGGAAGCAGCTCCAGGAGAAGGGTCCAGCCAGAGGGGCCCAGAGGGAACATCCAACACAAAGTCCAGACAACCATGACCACTTCGTGCCCACCTTCCTGGAGCACCTGCCCAGGGATGACGGGGCACTTTAAACGCTGCACATCACTCCCACAGAGAATGTTCCCTCCAGGAGCTGGGATGGCAAACAGGGATGGATAATTCCATGAGTCAACATGAGTCAACACAAGCCAGGCCTTCTCCTCTCTGCAGGAACGTCACCAAGGCTGCTGGACACCGCCTGGAATGGGGAGAGGACACGAGCAGAGGAACAGAGCACTGGGAAGGGCAGCAGCTGCCACCAACAGGCTGAGAGAGCTGAGGGTGTTCAGCCTGGGACAGAAGAGGCTTCAGGGGGACCTTATTGCAGCCTTTCAGTACTTACAGGGGGCTTATAAAAGAGAGAGAGTGAATTTTTACATGAGCAAATAGTGAGAGGACAAAGGGAAAGAGTTTTAAACTAAAAGCGCTGAGATTTGTATTGGATGTTGGGAAGAAATTCTTGGCTGTCAGGGTGGTGAGGCCCTGGCACAGGGTGCCCAGAGAAGCTGTGGCTGCCCCATCCCTGGAAGTGTCCAAGGTTGGATGGGNATTCTTGGCTGTCAGGGTGGTGAGGCCCTGGCACAGGGTGCCCAGAGAAGCTGTGGCTGCCCCATCCCTGGAAGTGTCCAAGGCCAGGTTGGATGGGGCTTGGAGCACCCTGGGATAGTGGAAGGTGTCCCTGCCTATGGCAGGGGGTGGAATAAGATGGGCTTTAAGGTCCTTTCCAAACCAAACCATTCTGTGACTCTGTGAAGACCCCAGGGTGAGATTTTTCAAAGAAAGCCGCACTGAACGCCTCACCCCAGCACCAAGGCACCCTGCAGGTAACCCCGCTGTGCCCACAGAGCCAGGGTGCGACACCCAGCTCTGCCCTCCTGGCCGGGCTCTGGGTCACTGCAAGGTCCTCTCAGCCCAGGAGACCACGTTCCAGCACCAGCTCTGCTGCTGAGGTCCTTTTCCTGCCCCCACGGCTCCCTGGATGGAGATCCCTCCCTGTAAGGACACGGTCCAGGGCAGGACCAGCTGACCCATCCTGACACAGCAGCTCAGCAAACACCTGGCTCCATCCCGGGGCGTGGTGGGGACAGGTGACAGGCAGCCACCCCACCCTGGCTCTGTGTCACCCAGCTCTGACATCTGCTGCTCCCCAGCTCTCCCTGTATAACCTCACTGGCATCTGGAGTTCTCCCAGGTTCATTTCCCTGCTCACAACAGGAGGATTTGCCTGGATAACCTTTAAAGGTCCCTTATGACCCCAACCATTCTGTGATTCCCTCGTGTGTTCCCCGCTGGGTTTGCTATCTTCAAAATATTCGAGTGCTTTGAGCTCCTCCAAGATTTCCTCCATCTTCCAGGCTGAAGTGTTCCTGCTGGCCCCAGGAGACGGCCCTATTTCAGCCCTGGTCAGTGCATCCCACCACTACCTCCCCTGAAGTACCTGTGCAGAGCCCAAGCCTTCTCCGGGCACTCCTCTTCCACGGCACCGCTTTCCAGGAAAAAGCTGAACTGAAAATCTGCAGCAACAGGGACTTTGGCCAGAAGGAAAGCAACAAACAAACATAAAAATACCAAACAGACCCATCAGCATTTCCACTAAATGCCAGGGGTGGAGGAAAGAGGAAGGCCTGGGGTTTGTTTTCATTCTCACGGGGTTGTGCAAGAGCTGCAGCCCCACGTGCGGCCGAGCCCAGACCGTGCTTTATCTTCGTCAGCAAACAAAGCACTGCTGGCCAGGCCACTCCACGGGGAGGATGTTCCACAGCTCCGCCACATCCCGGGGCACTCGGAGCCACCCCGCTGACGTGAGCCCATCCCGGGTGCCAGCAGGGCACGGCCCCTCGAGGCTCGGCGGCACCGAGAGGTCCCCAGGGAGACACCGGCCTGCTCTGCCCAGCCCGGGTGTGACTGCCCTCAGTGCTGCTGGGCTGGAGCTGCCCTCTGCCAGGGGGAAAGGTGATGGCCTCTCTGCATGGTGGGGGAGCATCCTTATGCCCTGCTCCCAATGGTCACGGAATTGTTAAGCTTGGAAAAGTCCTTTGAGATCACCAAGTCCAACCACCAACCCAGAACCACCGTGTTCACCACTAAACCGTGTCCTCATCTGTTTTTGGAACACTTCCAGGGATGGTGACTCCACCACTTCCTTGGGCAGCCTGTTCCACTGCTTGGCACAACCTGTTCTGTGAAGAAATTTTTCCTGATTTCTACTCTGTCTTCTCATGGAGCAGCCCTGAACGCAGCAGCAGGGACAGGTGACCCAATGCTGTGCTGGAACCCTGGGGGACATTCAGGAAGCAAAGCCAGGTCATTCCTGGAGATTCCACACCTTGCTGGGGTCAGAGGGTAACACAGACAAGCTTTGCTCCGGGTTCTGACGTTCCTGGGAGCTCAGAAAAGGTGCCTTCAGCCTGCCAGCCCACTTGACCCCTCGCTGCCTCCTGCCGGTGTTGGCGCAGGCGCTGCCTTGCAGGTGCTGCCTTGTTTGGCCAGGGCACGGGGAGGAGCGGCCCCCTGGGCTGCTGGAGCTGCTCCCACCTCCCTCCAGGCCCTGCCCAGGTCTCAGCCGGGCAAAGAGCTGGTTTGTTTCTGACGCCTCCCCACAAAGGGTACAGCTCCCATCCCCTTGTTTCCTTCAGGCCGAGCTTGGAGCGCCGCTCCTGCTTGCCCTGCCGGCCATCAGCCACCTGCCTCTGTTTGGACAAGCCAAGGAATGAGGCTCTTGGGGCTGGGGCATGCCAGGCTGGAATGTGCCACCCACAGGGACAGCTTGGCACAAACTGCAGCGGGGAAGCACATTTTGAACACTTCAAGCAAGTTCATGTGCCTGTGGTGGCACCAAACCCTCTGCAGTGGGACCAGGATGCAGCCCAGCAGGGCAAAAGTACATGAGGACTTGAGCATTCCCTCCCCAAAGCACAGCCCAAGGGCTTGGGAAATTTTGGATCTCTTTGGAGCAGGGGGGCCCACACAACCAAAATGGGTTTACATCTCATTTGACAGCTTTGCACGACTCAATTACAGAGGCATTTACCCTAAAGATCCCTGAGGAAGCAAATCCCAGGGCGGGTGGGATGGCCACAGCCAGGTCTGGCAGAGGATTCACAGGGCCAGGGAGAAGAGAAGCTGCTTTGCACCACATCCCACCAGGACTCACCTGTGGGGGCTGACGTTCCAGGTTCTCTCTGTGCCCTGTGCTGGGAGAAAGGGGGTCCCTGTCCAGCCTTCTCCCTCTCATTTACCTGTAGGGACCACCTGGAGCAGCCCCTGCCAGCAGTGCCAGGCATGTCCAGGGAATGTGCTCTCCAAGAGCATCCCATTCCATGGCATGTGCTCACCTCACTGCTGGTAGAGGCAGAACGAGCCTGGAGCATCCTAAGGCAGGAATTCCTGAAAGAGGAACTCACAGTAGCCCCACTTATGTCCTGACAGCAAAAATCCCCTGAAGGGGGACAAGACAGCTCTTCCTAGGTCACAATCCCCTTGTCCTTCCAAGTACCATCAGCTGCAGGCAAGGAAACACATGGAACCTTCTCCTGTGATTTCTGAGTTGCCCTTTGCAGCTCCTGGAAAGGCTGTGGGGTTCTGCAGCAACAGACACACCAGCTAAGCACAGTCAGTGACTTGTCTTCATGGCATCATGGAATGGTTGGGGTTGTCCAGAACCTTACAGCTCATCGCATTCCACTCCCTGCCATGGGCAGGAACACCTTCCACTATCCCAGGTCACTCCAAGCCCCATCCAACCTGGCCTTGGACACTTCCAGGGATGAGGCAGCCACAGCTTCTCTGGGCAACCTGTGCCAGGGCCTCACCTCCCGCCCGGGGAACAATTCCTTCCCAATATCCCATCTAACCCTGCCCTCTGTCATCTTAAAGCCAATCCCCCTTGTCCTGTCACTCCAGGCCCGTGTCCAAAGTCTCTCTCCATCTTCCGTGTTGGCTCCTTCAGGCACTGGAAGGCCACAATGAGGTCACCCCAAAGCTTCTCTTCTCCAGGCTGAACAATCCCAGCCTTTCCTCCCAGCAGCGCTGCTCCATCCCTCGGATCATCCTGGTGCCTCCTCTGGCCTGGCTCCAGCAGCTCCAGGTCCCTCCTGTGCTGGGCCCAGGGCTGGGGGCAGCTCTGCAGGTGGGGTCTCGCCTGAGGGGGCAGAGGGGCAGAATCCCCCCTTTCCTGCTGCCCATCCGGGGGGATCAGCCCAGGGCACAGGGGGTTCTGTCTCCATGAAAACTTGAGTTTGGGAAATTAAAAACAAACTCTGAGCAATTAATTGACACTTAAGAGCCACTTCCTCCACCGAATGGTCTCCCAGATTACAGTATTTTTGCAGTCAAACACAATTTCCTTATTTCCTGTGCTGGGACTGTCCAAGCACCCGGGCGATGCTCAAGGATTGACGCGTTACTGGCATCCGCGCCATGCGTGAAGGAAAAGTTTTCCTCCAACATGGAAAAAATACCCCGAACTAATTAAAGCCTTTTTATGGAATGACATTTATGAAGATATTTTCCCTATTAGAGCCCATTTGTTTTCCAGTTTTCAGTTCTTCAGGGGCTGGGAGCTTGCTGCAGCACCTCGATGAGATGTTCCCGTAAGGACAGGACTCCAAACCTCGGGATTTTTATAGGGGCAAATTTACAGCAATTCTAAAAAAATCCCCATTTGGCAGTTTTCTGCTGTTTCCTGCAGCTCTCACATCCACACTGTGGTGGCTGCCACAGGCAGCAACACCAGCTCACCAAACCTGGGCTCCGGCCACAGGCACGGGAAAACCAGGAAACCCTCAGGTTTTGGAGAACCACAGACCTGCCCAGCACCAATTTCAGGTGAAAGAAGCCCAAGCGAGCTTTGGAAGTGATGCAAGAGGTTGCTCCTGGCTGAGGATCGTGGGGAGGCAACAAGCTCCACGTGGGGGTCCAACCACAAGGCCCTCGGAGCCACGACTTTGCCACTGCCAGAAGAGAAGGGGAGGGAGAATTTCTGCTCCAGGGAGCAGGAGGAAAACACGAACCTGCCACCATTTACTGTCGGATGAACTCTGCCAGGACACAGGAAGGAGATAAAAAGAAGTGGCAGCACTCAAGCTTCCTGCAAATGCAGAGCATCTCATCAACGACTCGCCAAGAGGAAATATATTCATGGGAGTGCCGGCTGCTTAATGTGCTCTCCCACCCACCTCTCCTTCCTATGGCTCCCAATTTCCCCGCTGGGATTCGCCGTCTATTGAGCAGACACGTTGGGAAATAGGATATTAATTCCCTAAACACTGGAGTTTTAAACTGCTCTGGTCCAAATTAAGCAGATTTAGGGAGGGGATAATGGGAAGAGGTTCCTGCGTTTCAGTGATCACAGATCCAGGCGGTCTGGTCCCACACTCAGAAGTGCCGCCTGAGAATACAAGTAAAAACTACTTTAATTAACTTAATTTTTTTCCTTAAAGCTCATAGATTGCAAGATTAGAAACACACACCCAGCATGGCTCGGGCTATCCGAAGGAACAAAAGAGCTTTGAGAGAATTATGTGTTTCTGTAGACTCAGAGACAATATCCACAAGTCCCTTCTTGCAGCAAAACTCTGCGTGTACAACCACGGGCCTTGAGCTTTTCATTATTAAAATCTTTTTTTCCCCCCTTGTTTGGGAGTCATGCTGAAGCTTTCCACCGTGGATAATTGTCCAGGATGTGGGGCACTCCTCATTACCCCATGGTCACACAAGGGAAAAGGACAATCCTAGCACCTGGCTCTGGAGCTGCATTAGAAACAGCGTTTAATTTATCCCCAAAGACTTATTGGAATTCCAATGCTCCATGACAGCATCACTCACTCCTCAGCAAGGAACTGAGGGTGAGGTGTTGTGTGGAAAGGATCAGAGGACAAATTTCATTGCAGTGATAGGTAAATCCAGAGTCTGTCCATCCCAGGAATTCTTTGTGTGTTTGTGGCCCCCTGGCCCTTGTAAAAGGGGACTTTCAGGGAATATCCAGAGCTTTTCACACTCCAGCGGGGACTGTGTCCACAGCCTCCTCCAGCACAGATGCTTAAGGGTGTTAAAGGAGAGGAGAAGGCTGGTTAGGAGTAAAAAAACCCCCAAAAAACCAAAAAGAACAAAAATGTCCAAAACAATACAAAAACAAACAAACAAATACACCTAAAAAACAAACAAACAAACAAACCCCCTCAAACCAAAAAAAAAAAAAGAAAAGAGCTGGATCCTCACTCAACAGCTGAGCTGCAGAGCTCAGGACACTGGGAATGCTGAACACATAAAAGGGTTTCAAGGAAACACCGGACAAGAGAAATTCATGTGTTGGTAAACAGAAGGATCATTTGGCTTGGAGACTTTTCATCCAAGTTGGAAAGGGCTGGAAGTTGCAAGAGGCTCCAAAGGATGCATGGCCCAAGCCTGTCCTGCTCTTCCTCTGCTCCAAGCATCCGCTCTGACTGGGGCTGGGGAGGACACCAGGCCCTGGATATGTCCCAGTACAGCCGTTCTGAATCTTCCATAGAATCGTTTGGGTTGGAAAAGCCCTCTGGGATCGAGTCCAACCATTCCCCCAGCACTGCCAAGGCCACCCATGTCCCCAGGTGCCACATCCACATGGCTTTAAACTCCCTCCAGGGATAGGAACTCCACCACTGCCCTGGGCAGCTGTGCCAGGGCTGGACAACCCCTTCTGGGAAGAAATTTTCCCTAAGTTCCAACCTAAACCTTCCCAGGTGCAATTAGAGTCTGTTTCTTGTTCCCTGGGAGCAGAGCCTGATCCCCACCTGGCTGCACCCTCCTGCCAGGGAGTTGTGGAGAGTGAGAAGGTCCTTCCTGAGCCTCCTCTTCTCCAGGCTGAGCTCCCCGCAGTTGCTCCTCATCAGACTTGTGCTCCAAAAATTACCCTGACACTGACTTTTAACGTACAAGGGAACAGGATTGTATCTGGTGAGTGAAGCTGGAACAAGGAGCAGAACAGGTCCAGGAACCACGCTGGGGATCCATGGGCACGACTGGAAGGAGGAGAAGCCACCCCAGAGGTGGCCCCAGCCTGGGTGACCACACAACTTCAGACCTGCGGCATCAACACCAGGGCAGTTTGCTCTATCCCAGAAAGTCCTCCTGTTTCTTGGAAGCAGCATTCCTGCTGCTCTCAGGTACAGCTTTTTGGCTGAGAGCCTCTGGAAGACACGTGCCCAAAGCCAAGGCTCCGGTGGCGTGCACAGCCCGGCGTTCCCAGCGCTGGCACCACAGCGGGATTGGGGAGCAGCCAACACCATCCCGGGGCACAAGGATCCGGCACGGATGCCCCGGGGCACAGCAGCTCCCTGAGACACCCCAGCCCGGCTCTGACGTGTGATCCTGTTTTCCACAGACACTGAGCAGAGCTGGAACTCGCAGCTCTTCCCAGAACCCATGCTCTGTGTCTGTGTTACATTCCAACGGTGCCAAAACAAAGCCAGGAACGGCCTCTGCAGATGGGACCAAGATATGCTGAGGTAAAAAAACGTCAGAGAAGGAAAGAGCACTGGCATGAAATCTTGTTCTCCAAGACCAGCAGCTGGGATTTCTGCTGGGCACACTGGCACTGAAAACACCTTTTTCATGGCCTGATTCCCACCCAAGTTGCTGCCATTATCCAGGCTACAAATGGAACCCACAGCTCAGCTGCCAGCACTGTCCTGTTGGAGAGACGATCAAACCGGCAAATTTTTTAGTGGGTTCTCACCATCTCTCCATGGTTTTAGAGGAGTTCACGGCCAATTGTCTCCTCAGTCCCCCAATAACCCAATCCTTTGTTTCAGAGGCAAAATTTGGTAGTTAATCTATGATAGCACCCTATGGAAGGGCCCCTTGGAGATGCAGCACAGGTTTCCCACTTCCACAAGTCCCAGAGAAGCTGCCAGCAACTTCCTCTTCCCATGTTTTATTTCCCCTACACTATTTCCAATTAACTGACATCTAATAGGATGGAAAAACCCTCCAGGATTGTGTCCAACCATTCCCCCAGCATTCCCAAGGCCACCTCTAACCCTGTCTCCAAGTGCCACATCCACGTGGCTTTTAAATCCCTTCAGGGATGGAGACTCCACCACTGCCCTGGGCAGCCTGTTCTAATGTCTGACCACCCTTTTGGTGAAGATATTTTCCCAAATACCAAACCTAAACCTCCCCTGGCCTTGCTTCCCCACCATTCCTTGCTACTCCTATAAATCCTTCAGCAAGGCAGCCTCAACCTCCATTTGTTTTTCAGGATTAAATACTAATTTACTTGTGGGATTTTGTGTGGTTTTGTTTTCCATTGGGTTTTTTTCCTGTTTTTCCCCCCACTTTGTTCTTTTTCTCCTGCCCAGCAGGACTGCAGATCCAACCCCAGTTTGGTCACTGGTACAGAGCAGCTCTCCACTAATTCCATACCTGCTCCTGTGCATGGGTTCTTTCCAAGGGGTGTCCTGTCCAGCTGCTCCATGGAACACTGTTTATACATCACAAAGAAATGCTCCAAACAGGACATTTACCCCACACAAAGCCTGAAGCCTCCTGTCAGGCCAACCTGCCTGTTCTCCCCTGGTATTTGAGTATCTCCCTGCTCGGATCATCCCTTCCTCATGCCCATGGTATCAGTGTCCTCTTTCCACAGCAGCTTCCTGTCTCCCCACTTCTTAAGACTTCAACGTGTCTGCAAAGACGAGTTTAATCACTCCACTTCCCTATTCCTTCAAGCCCTTTCCATCAAACCCTATTATTCACTGTCCTTCAGCATTTCCTAGGAAGTTGTTCCCAACCTCTGTCACATTTGCATCACCAAGTACAGACAAAAAAATGCATTTATTTTCCCTTGTAGAGCACAAATCACCCCCAGCTGGTTCCCTACATAGAATCCCAGAATGTGAAGGGTTGGATGGGGCCTTAAAGTTCATCCAGTCCCACCCTCTCCTACAGGCAGGGACACCTTCCCCTATCCCAGGTTGCTCCAAGCCCCATCCAACCTGGCCTTGGACACTTCCAGAGATGGGGCAGCCACAGCTTCTCTGGGCAACCTGTGCCAGGGCCTCACCACCCTCACAGGGAAGGAATCCTTCCCAGTATCCCATCTAACCCTGCCCTCTGGCAGTGGGAAGCCATTCCCTGTGTCCTGTCACTCCAGTTCCTGATGAAGGGTCCCTCTCTGGCTTCCCTGTCGTCCCTTCAGATCCTGCAAGGCTGCTCTAAGATCTCCACAAAACCTTCTCTTCTCCAGGCTGGACAGCCCCAACCTCCTCATCCTGACTCCACAGGGGATGTTTGCATGGAGGTGGATCCACCCCTGGGTCCCTCCTGGCTCAGAGACAAGGCTTGGCAGGCAGCTTTATTTAAAAGTCCCACCAGCTCTGCTCCATTTGGAGAGGAAGGGTTGAGGAACAGCTGGATCCTCTGTGGGCAGAGGGCTCCAAGATGGGCTCACTGCAGTGTTGGCCCAAGGCTGCCTGGAATGAGGAGGGGCACGGAGGGCCTGGGCTGAGCAGTTCCAGGATCAGGAAAGCTTGAAAAGGGCTTCTCTGTGTTGGCTGCAGCACTCGATTTGCATCCTGCACAGGCTCTCGCAGCTCAGGCACATCCAGAGGAGATTCTGACTGGCTTTCACCCAAGTTTCACTGCAGAAACACACAGCACTCAGAGCTTCAGCTTCCAGCCTTCTCCAGTCCATTCCAAAGGCTGAAGTATCACAAATATAGTGGAGTCAAATCCCTTAAATTTCATCCTTAGAGCAATTTTGTAGGGCAGGCAAACCTGGGACCTGCACAGAACTGGGATTTCAAACCCATTCCAGCAGTGAAAATGCTTGTTTTGAAGGTGCTGCACAGTTCCAAGTGCCAGTCTCTGCTCCAGGTCTCTCCCACATCAGGACACGTCCCTGACATCTTGTCATCCCCAGGGTGACATGAGTGGAGCCACACAGATCCTTCTCTTACCAACTGGCTCCAGTGAGATCAATCCCATCTCACTCACAAGCCAGATTTCTTGGGCTGGGGGACTCCTTGCAGCCCAGCCAGTGCCAGGGTTCCTGGTTGCTTGCTCCATGTTTTGGCTCCACATGGATGCAAGGCAAGGCAAGAGTTCTTGCATCCTGGAGGGTTTCTCCCAGAGATAACCCAGCTCACCAGGTCCAAAGCTATGGGATTGTAACACGATAGAAGAGTCTGAGCTAAAACTTCCTAAGCAAAAAAAAGAGCTGGAATAAACTAAGTCGTCCTGTTTGAGAAACCCAGGTGGCAGCTCAGAGTACGGATGAGCCTGAGCTGCACAGGGGCTGGGGGCAGGAGGAGACAAGTTGGTGCATCCAGCCTCTCCCACCCTAGGAATGCACAGGAGCCGGAAGATCAATCAGAAACACACTTGGGGTTGTTACTTTAACTTTACCTAATTCTTAGGTTTCTTAGTGGGAAAATGTTTTCATTGGGAGCTCCTGCAAAGCCAGGGAGCCTGGCAGCAGCAGGACCCCACGATCTGCCCTGTGAGAGCACGCCAAGCTCTGCTGAGGCCTGAGCCAGCGCTCGGCCCCAGTCTGGCCAATGATTGACCCCAGAATCCCCCAAATCTTCCAGCCAGACCTGGCCTCCTGCTACAGAGCTGCTGCACAGCAACACAAGCCCCTTCTCAGCAGCACTGAGATGTTGCTCCAGGGCAAGACCCAGCCTAAGGTCAGGACACAGCGCACTCCCTGCAGGAATGAGGTGAGCCATTGGGAATAAAGGATGTTCCCTCCACCCCCAGAGCTCTCCCTGCCAGCAATGCCATTTCCATCTGACATTTGCAAGGCACTCCCAGGGCAAAGATAGGTTCTCCACGTCCTCACCCAGGAGGAAGCAGCAATTACCAGGAGCATCACTGCGTGGAGCCCACGGATGGCTGTAGGAATGTCCTTATCTGGTTGGAAGAACCTGCATGTGCCAGGGAGGAAGCAGCTCACTCCTCCAGCAGCAGCTCTGCAGACTCCAGCTGCCAGGTTGGCTCCTTGTCGGGCACTCCATGTCCCCAGTGGAGCTAACTGGATCCTTCACACCAGTTCTCAGAGCCCTCTTTCTTATTTTAAACACAATTCTTTAATTTCTTCCAATGGCTCCTCAATGAAATTCCTGTGCTGAGACCAAATGGTATCCTGTGATAATCCACTGGCACCAACAGGAATTCACCTGACAGACAGGGATTTCTCAAGCCGAGTTACCACCGCCTCGAACACCCAAAATCCATGGGTGAGAGACCATTTGCTCTACAGGCCACGTGTCGTGCTGAAAAAATACCTGGAGTGAGGTACAAAATACACCAAGGACCCTGCTTCCCAACAGGGTTCCGTGGACATCCTTCGCGTGCCAGGTGAGGGTTTTAATGCTGGCACTTGGATTGGTGACTTTCTTTCCTTATTGTTTTTAATCTTGCTTTTCTTCAAAATGATTCACATCCATCAGCGACCACAAAAATGTTTAAACTCAATGCCCTGACCGGAATTCCACCCTTTTGGCAGTATTTCCACTTGTTCCTCACAAGCACCAGCTGACCTTTCCATGCCACAGTTTAGAGCACACCACACGTGTCTTTCCAGACAAAAGACAGATCCAGCACAAGGATTTGTGGAACACTCTGGGGTGGGGTGCTGATTCCAAGTGCCAAACTCCAGGGGCAAAAAATAATAAAACAAGGTCACCTCCTCATTCCTATTCCATATCAGCTTCACCCTTTGCTGAAAATCTGGACACAGCTACAGTGGGACACAAGGGACAACACGAACATGAGGCTGAACAAGACAAGGCTCTGATCCTCCAAGATGTCTCTTGAGCTACACGGAAAAACCACGGAGCAGCCATTCTCCGAGAGCTGCTTTCCAGGTGCCCTTCATGTCCCTGAACACCTCTACAGCTCCCAACCCACCCCTGAGGAAGCACTGTCTGCTCTCGGCCTTCTCCTCTCTCCGTGGTTTGTCCTCCTCTTCACTCCAAAGTGATCACTCCTCTTCTCCATCTGAGTCCTCCCAAGAACTCCAACCTCAAAGGGAATCCCATCCCACCCTGCCCTTCAGCCGGCTTCCTGCCTAAGCCACCAACTTAATGCTCAACACCTCTTGCCTTCTAACCTCTTCTTCATCATGCTCCTAAGGAAAAAAAGCCCTGAAAGCCACAATCTTACCCTTTTCTTCTTCCCTGGAACCACAGCTTCTTCTCCTTGACTCACCTCCCGGCCATGCTCCGCCCAGCTCTCCCCAGGCTCATGCTGAGATTTTTCCATGTATTTTAAGACCAGAAGTTACCAACAACGTTCTCCTTCCAGAAAGTCTGCCTTTCCAATCTTCTACCCAAGTGACCTCAAGGGCTTCCCTAAAAGCCCATGGAGCTAAGATACACCACATGCAGAAAAATTCCAGCAGGAAAGCTGTTTGCTATCTCAGGTACAACAAATTCCTGCAAGGAACCTACTCAAGGTAGCTCTGCCATCAGCAGAATGCCCATCACAGAATCATAGAATCATCAGGATTGGGAAAGACCTCCAAGATGGTGGAGCCCAACCTTTGACAAACTCCACCATGCCCAACTAACTGTATCAGGAAGTGCCATGTCCACCTGTTTTCGGAACACTTCCAGGGATGGGGACTCCACCACTGCCCCGGATGGAGCAGGTGGCAGCCTCAGACCTGTAGGTCAATCCTGTTCAAACCTAAGTGACTTTTCAGAATGAAGAGTTGTATCTGTACCTTAACCTGCATTAAAACACTGCCAGTCTCTGTGGATGGGAGCAGAGAGAAGCCCAGGGAAGGGAAAGCCAGCCCAGGGAAGGGAAAGCCAGCCCAGGGAAGGGAAAGCCAGCACATTTCCCACTCCCAGGGCTCTGACTGAGCAGAGCAGGTGCAGGTGCAGCCACCCCGACCCGCGGTGGTGAGATGTCACCTGGGACAGCCCTGGGTGCGAGCAGGACTTACCCAACACGTCCTGCGTGCACGTGGCTGCCCTGTGCACATACAACAGGTGCAGTGTTCTCACCCTGGGCTGTGCTCCAACCTCACTTAGAGCTGTGATCTCCGCAGATCCCGTGGGAACACCGTGCTGGATGTCAGGAAGTGCCACTGGTAACTTCTGCAACCACGTCATTGTCCAGGCCTGCCTCTGGGCAGCTCCCTGGGCCAGAACTGAGAGACCACAGCCAGAGCCCTGTCCCAGACTCAGCCACTCCACACTCAACCAAACAAAACCAGTTCCAATTCAGTCAGGCAAGCACAGCCCATCACAACACGCCCAAACTTGAGCCAGCAGGAAAATTTCCTTCCAGGATAAAGCAATGCTTAGTTCACTGGCCACAGGTGACAAACACTGGAGTACAGACAGGACAGCTCGGGCATTTTGAGGGACACAGACCACACAAAGCTCTGCTCACTTGACACGAGTTAGAGAGGATTCATTTTCTGCAGCAAGGTTCACAACTCTGGAGAGAACACAAGCTGCACATCTGCATGACACAGCTGAATGCAGCTGCTCATACTTGCACAGCAGTCTCTAAAATGCTCCAGTGGCTCCAGGGCCTGCCAGGGCACTGTCCCACCCCTGCAGCTGCACAAACACTCGAGGCTGCGGGTGCTCCACTGCAGGTGGGGAGAGACAAAAGGTAATTCCTCACGTCTCAAGTTGTGCTGAAGCACAGCCCTCATCGTGGTGCCACCAGGCAGAGGATGCAGCCTACAGTTCACCTGGAGAACTTGGAGCTGTTCTGCAAGTAACTTTGTTACATATAGAAAAAGGCTGAATCTATCACACATTTTGCTGAAAAAACATGTTCAGTCCTCTTAAGCAAAGTTCAACTCAAAACAACCGAGGCTGGAACGGATCTTTGGGTTAAAGAAGGCAGCAGGACAATACCTGAAGTCTCAGAGACCAGTTCCACATTGAGGGAGGCAGGTAATCCACCTTCCCTTCCTGTCAACTCCAACCCAACCAATACCAACCTGCACATTCTATACACAGGCCAAGGTGAGGGACCAAGCTTTCACATTAGGTGTAATAGAAAAACATTCTTTACTCTGCAAGTGTCTTTACAAATATATATTTATATATTTAAGCCCATTTCAGGCCATAAAAGCCCATAAAAAACAACCAGTACCTTTTTGAACAAGAGAAACTGTGAGGCAGGAGCCTGAGATGTCAGACCCCCACCCAAGGGCTGCTCTGGCACTTCTCTGAAGGCCTTTAGTTAGCACATAAAACCATCTCAAAAATCCTTTGTTCTGAAAGGAGGGGCACCATTCTTACCCCACCTTCACCACTCTCTGTATGAGGTAAACTGGGATCACTTTTACATCCTCACTTTAAAAAGGAGATGTTGTGTCCTGAAGACCAGCTTTTCCAAAGAACATTTGTGAATGGGTTAAAAAGGTAAGATGTGTGGATCCAACCATAATGTGCTGTTGTCTCAAAATAGAAGAAGTTGATACTAAAAAGCTATTCCAGATACATACAAGTAAAAACACTAGAGCTGGTCAGAAAGATTCAGTTTCAACATTTTTTTAAAAGCAGGGAAAATTTCCTGCAATGTGGCTTTTCATTTCCCCTCTCCTCACTTTTCTACCAGGTCCATAAACCCTTCCAAAAAAATCACGTGTCTGTTGTCAGAGTGCAAAGTCCATCCAAATCTCACGTTTCAGTTCACTATCACTACACTTTACAAATCCTGATGGCAAACCAAAAGGTCTCAATTTAACTTAGCAAAAGTGATATCTAGAAAATATTCAACACCAAGAGGTCTTACAAAAAAACTTGAGACTACTAAGGCATTCTAAGGCACAGTGTTTTGGAAGAAGTGCTTTCTCCCTTTAGTGTTGCTTTATACACATCACGTGTGCGAGTCCCAGGGATGCATGGAGCTGCAGATGGATGCCATGCCTTCTCCCAAGCAGGGAATTCCATCTCCAGCTGCAGTTTCAGACGTAGGCTCCCAACGCTGCGTGAAATTCGGTGAGACATTGCACCAGCTGCTGAAACTTGGGTCTCTCCTCGGGATCCAGGGCCCAGCAGCAGGCCATCACAGCAAACCTGCAACACAGAGCACAGGGAGCACGGGGCAACGTCAGCCAGGCAGCCCCAGCCCCACAGGGAAACACAGCATTTGCCACTGGAAAACTGGCTGATCCACCAGTGACAGACAAGGAACCCTGGTACGTGATGCTGACAGCTCCTTCGGAGGATGGACACCTGGAATGATCAGTAAAGGGGCTGTGACCACAGGTGCTGGGTTGATTTAGGATATGGCCTGTGGCAATCCAGGAGGGAGCAGTGCATAGTTCACTGGAAATTGCTCAACTGCTGTAAAAACATGGAATGATTTGGGTTGGAAGGGACCTTAAAGATCTTAAAGCTCATCCAGTCCCACCCCCTGCCATGGGCAGGGACACCTTCCACTATCCCAGGTCACTCCAAGCCCTGTCCAACCTGGCCTTGGACACTTCGAGGGATGGGGCAGCCACAGCTTCTCTGGGAAACCTGTGCCAGGGTCTCACCACCCTCACAGGGAAGACTTTTTCCTAGTATTCCATCTATGCCTGCCCTCTGCCAGTGGGAAGTCATTCCCTGTGTCCTGTCACCCTATCCCTTGTCCAAGGTCCCTCCCCAGCTCTCCTGGAGGCCCTTCAGGCACTGGAAGGGGCTCTAAAATCTCCCTGGATCCTTCTCTTCTCCAGGCTGGACATTCCCAGCTCTCCCAGCCTGTCTCCAGAGCAGAGGGGCTCCAGCCCTTGGAGCATCTCCATGGCCTTCTTTGGATTTGCTCCAGCAGCTCCACACCCTTGTGGTGCTGGGGCCCCTGGAGCTGGAGGCAGTGCTCCACGAGGAATGTTTACCCCAGGGTTTCTCTGACAGGCACAATAAACAGGCAGGGAAAGGCAACCCCAGCTCTTTGTCTGGCCAGCCTGGCTTCACACACTGACCACACAGCAGGGATTTCTCCTTCCCCAAAAGAGGCACTCACAGTTCATCGGGGCAGTTGATGGGCTGAGCTATTCGATAGCCATCCTTTAAATAAGCTGCCATCTCGAAGGGGTCGATGTCCACGTACGGGGTCTGTCCCAGGGTCATCAGCTCCCACAGCGTCACTCCGAAGGCCCACTGGAAAGGAACAGTGCAGGCATTAACAAAGCAGGCTGGACCCCGAGAGCTCCCCCAGACAGGACACACGATCAGCTCTAAGTACCATCACACACAGGAAGAAAGCTCTACGTAAATCTCTATGTAACCAAATTCAACATGCCTTGAATTGGGCTAATTAAGAATCACAGAACTGAGGTTAAGTTGCCCAGAGAAGCTGTGGCTGCCCCATCGCTGGAAGTGTCCAAGGCCAGGTTGGATGGGGCTTGGAGCAACCTGGGATAGTGGAAGGTGTCCCTGCCCATGGCAGGGGGTTGGATCCAGATGGTCTGAAAGTCCCTCCCAACCCAAACCATTCTGATTCTATGAAGTTGAACTAAACTTGAAATCTTAGTGCACTAAGATATCAGTGTGAAAAATTATGCATTTTTTAGCATGACACTGCAGAACACTTAAATCTAAACAACACTGAACGACTCTTTTAATATAAAACTGCTATTTCTTTCTACATTTTACTTCTTCGAAACGCCTCAAAAACTCTCAAAAGAGGTCTGTGAAATTCAAAGGATCAGAATTGGCAGACTGCATGAGACCATAATTTTCTGATTCCGATGCATCTGTATATTGGGAGAGTATGCTCAGGAATAGGACTCAGGAAGAAAATAAAGATTTCATCTCAGTAAACCTGACAGTTGGATCAGCATTCAACAAATTCAGCCGCCAAACGTTGCCAGGAGGAGCTTAACGTGATGAAAAATCCATCAATCAATCCACGCACAAGCAGAGCACAAGGAAAATGATTTATCCACAGGCCCAGGAGAGCAAACAGAGATGGGGCTGATACTGCACGCTCATGACTCACTGCTCAAGTTACACATCATGATTTATTAAAAAGGGACAGAATTCTGCAAGGCTCACACAACTCTTGTTTTAATCAAGAGAAATCCCACCACTGCCTCGGCCAAAGCCTTAAGGAAGGGATGTTTTCAGGTGGGAAGGGCAGAGAAGGGCAGGGGCACAGATGTGGCCAAAGAGCCATCAAAAGAAACAAAACCCCTTTTTAGCTGCAGTGAAGAAAAATGCTGAGGGACAAGTGGTGGTCATGAACATGAGATAAAGGGTGATTCAAGCAAAACCACTCTGGGAATACAACTATTCTAATTCCATAGGTAGCTGCATAAAAATGGCACGAAGAGAGGTCCAATAGAGGGGAAAACCACGCAATTAAAATTCAGCAGGAATCGTGGTTTGTTTTCCTACACTCTGGCTGACTGATAGAGCTGTTGGCAGGGGAGCAGCACATTATTGGGAAGGTTTCAAGCTAGCGAACACATTTGAAAGAAAGTGATCCAAAATGCAAGGCTGGAACACATCCCACGGGATCTCGGAGACTCCGACACTGTTTGTACCACATTTCACCACCCGTTCCCTGTTACAGGGAAGGGATCACTGGGTTTGTTCCTACCAAGCCCACAAAAACATCTGACATCAGCTTTTTGTGAAAAGCATCCAGGTAGATGCAAAGCTGATATTTAGGGTAGATTTTCTACACCCAGAAAAACTGTTCTGCTTTTGAACCCTACAAAACTCAGACAGTCACGTGTCTGCAGTTAGAACTGTGTTAGAGGGTGGGTGGCATTTATTCCTGTGCAATGGAAAAGGGAGTTCTGGGTTAAAATGGGCTGGAAGAGCTGAACTGCACCGGAGTTTTCAAAGATGGTTACAAGAATGAGGTTCCCTCATCCTAATAAAATTCCACATCTCACTGACACTGTTATATAAGCTTTAATTTCCAAGTCCAGTCTTCACAAACAGCAAATGCTTTCATGTTCCAGATTAAAAAAAAAAATAAAAGAAAAAGAATAAAAAATGAAAAAAAAAAAAGAAAAGAAAATATGAGCCCTTCAAGCACTCTAAACCAATGCTTTTACAGGCAGCTTCCATTTCCTTTTCTGTCTTCCAGGTTTGGCATAACACAAATCCCCATGTGTTTTCCAATGAATACACAAGTACTCGTGGAGTAGAGCTGGCACCTTCCCTTCCTTCCTTCTTTTTCTTGTTGTTTATGTGGCGGCAGCACTAGTACAGAGACCATGGAGGAAAAAAACCAACCAGAACTTCTCTAAAGTTTCCCTACCTGGCAGCAGACCGCTGTCCGGGATGGGATTAATCCAAAGGTGCCGGGGAGCAGGCTGAGGTCACTGCAACACTGCTCTTATCTTTGAAAGGTCACCTCACCTGGGGGAGGTTCCTGACCACTGGAATAAAGGCATCCTCTGGAAGAATTGGGATCCAGGGAACTATGGGCCAGGCAGCCCTACATCAGCTCCTGCTAATGTTAGGGAGCACGTTATGCTGGAACTCACTTCCATGCATATGGAGCACAGAGGTGTCTGGAAAGAGCCAGTGTGGATTCAGGAAGGGAAGTTGTGCCTGCCTGGCTCTTTGCTCAGCAGACAGGGCACAGGGTGAGCAGTGGATGTCCAACTTCACTTCCAGAGGGTGGTGGGCACTGGACAGGCTCCCCAGGGAATGGTCACAGCCCCAGGGCTGCCAGAGCTCCAGGAACGTTTGGACAACGCTCTCAGGCACAGGGTGGGATTGGTGGGGTGACTGTGCAGGGCCTGGAGGTGGATCCAATGGTGTTTGGGGGTGTCTCCCAACTTGGGATATTCTATGAAAAGCAGACTAGTCCCAGTGCAGCTCCCTGCATTTAACTGTCTTCCCTGCCCATGCTCCCAAGGGAACAGGGGGCACTGGGCAATTGCCTGACTGATCTCTGAACCATCTGCCACGAGCAGCTGATGCAGGGAGTGGGTGCAGAGATGCTGTTCTGAACTGTCATCTATCCAGCGCCATGATCCACTGCCTCCAGCTCTGGGGTCCTCAACAAAAGGGGAATGTGCAGCTGCTGGAGAGAGTCCAGAGGAGGCCATGCAGATGCTCCAAGGACTGGAGCCCCTCTGCTCTGGAGACAGGCTGGGAGAGCTGGGAATGTCCAGCCTGGAGAAGGGAAGGCTCCAGGGAGACCTGAGAGCCCCTTCCAGTGCCTAAAGGGGTTCCAGGAGAGCTGGAGAGGGACTTGGGACAAGGGATGGAGTGGCAGAACACAGGGAATGGCTTCCTACTGCCACAGGGCAGGGTTAGATGGGATACTGGGAAGAAATTGTTCCCTGTGAGGGTTGGGAGGCCCTGGCACAGGTTTNGTTTCGTTTCCCAGAGAAGCTGTGGCTGCCCCACCCCTGGAAGTGCCCAAGGCCAGGTTGGATAGGGCTTGGAGTAACCTGGGATAGTGGAAGGTGTCTCTGCCCATGGCAGGGGGTGGAATGGGATGGGCTTTAAAGTCCTTCCAACACCACCCAGTCTGTGATTCTCCAAGAGCTGAAAAAAGGAAAAGATGTCAACAAAATACATTCACAAAATGTAAGAAGGGTGGAAAAAAACCTCACCACATCACTAGCACTGGAAAATTCATTGTTCACCAGGCTTTCCAGAGCCATCCAGCGGACTGGTCTGTTCTCATTATCCCCCAGGCAGTGGTAGTCCATGGGGAACAGGTCCCGGGACAGCGCGTTGTCCGTGATCTTCACCTGAAGTGCATCGTCAATGCTGGTGCAAGGAGAACAGGAGCAGTCAGCAAAGCTGGCAGCACGGCCTTACAGCAAATATTTATGCTCAACCTCAAGTTTCACACTCGGGATCTCACTGGGGAATGCTAATCCACATCTCAAGGCACTGGCATTCTCCTGCATCAAGACACACTTACTCTGTGATTAGCAAATATTACCACAGAACCTATTTATTGTGTGCCAACTGATAAGCACGAGAAAAATCAGCAGGCTTGATTAAATAAAATCAAACATTTACAAGTGCAAAAAAATACCGTTAAAGCAAACAAACGACTCTCTTAAGTTATTCCTGCTCCCTTGGAGATCCCCTATCAGAGCAATTAAACACTTTTTAGCTCCAGTACCTCTGTGGCAATAATGAGGCAAAGATTTAAGCAAAGTGAGAGCCAGTAATATCTTTAAGCAACCAATATTTTTTGTGGCCCAAAAGCAGGTCTCCAAAGAAGCCATCTGGTAGGATACTGTTTATTCCCCTCCATAAAAGGTATTGTCAGAAATAGGGCACTAAGGGAAACTTAATTTTAATCCAGAAAAGGTGACTCAAAACAGCACAGAGAACTTGTCCCCTCTGGGACGTAATTCAAACTCTTTGAACTTAAAACAGTGTGTAATAAAGTTCAGTGTTCTTGTAAACAGCTGGCTTCAGAATATGGCAAAGATGTTGGCTTCAACATTGTATGATAAAAATACAGGAGCATTGGGTTGGAGGGATTGTAACTAACTGGTGTTTGTTTTATCCTCATTTTGTCAATTATTCCTTTATTTTGATGAGAAAAATGAAATAGAAATGCTCAATCTGTGTGTTTCCCCCTTCATTATCTCAGATACCTTCTTATTTATCCCATTTCCATGCACTTCCAGGCCAGTTCATTATCCTCAAAATCTATAGAGCAGGAAATTTCCTATCTAGTCATTGTTAAGAGTTCAGAGCAATTCCTAGAAGACCCATCTATAAACAAATTCAATCCAAAGGGCAGTTTCCCAGTGATTAGAGAGCTCTGCCTCATGTAATCCTCATGTCCACTGTAACTGGACCTGACTGTGCCATGGGCACATGAGATCAAAAGTATTTCCTCCCTTAAACCTGCCAAGATCACTGAAATCCTGGCTCCCTTCCCAAAATTAGGACACAGGTCTGATACCTTTCCCAGCCTTTCACCATCCAGGAACAAACCTGGGGAACAAAGGGGGGCAGGTGGAACAGAGCCCTCCAGGGGACCCTGGCTACTGGCATCCCTTTCTCTTTCCAAAGATAAAGGTCCAGGTGATGTCCCTGATGTTTGTGAACTCTGTCTCCTGTGGTACCACTTCCTCCTCAGTGTGTTCACCAGTGAGGAAAAGCAACAGGAATTAGGAGCAGAACTCTCAGGAACTCCATCACACTGAGCATCCTTACGTGGCACAAGAGCAGATGGAGAGTGAGCAGAGGTGGTGGTCACTGAGTGATCTGGTTTATAGAAGGCCACCAAACACCTCCATCTCTGCATTTTGGGGTGTACTCCAGCCTGAAGATAGTCCCAAACCCTTATCTGGCATTCCTATAATTCCAAAGCACATTTGTGTCTATCCTTCATTTGGCACCTAAGAAATCTACCAACAAGCAAAACCTTTCAGTCATTTTTAGGGGAAAAGAATGAAGAAAAGCAACTTCAAACAAAAATCTATCCATTGATAAACTGTCAAAGATATTCCAAGTTTTTATATAAGCTGAAGGGAAGCTTTCATTCTTTTCAAGCCTTTGAAAAAGTGATAGATAAACCCAGCAGAAGAATTTACAGTGAGGATGTTCTGCATCCTTTAAAACCACGCTTCCTGGTTCTCCTCGGCTTTGGAGGAAAACAACTTCACTGACTGAACTTGTCACCCCAAACCTGGGAAAAGCCCAGTGATCCATTCTGGGGGGGAGATGAGGCTGGCTGGAGGGAGCTGCAGCTCCTGAGGTGGCAGTACTTACACACAGTTTCTAGCAGCCAGGTCTCTGTGAATGACCTCCCGTCGGGCCAAGTAGCTCATTCCACAGGCGATCTGGATAGCCATATGTACAAGATCCTGCTGGGAAATCGCCTGCAACAGCCCAGAGCAGCCACCATTAGGCCCCTTCAGCCCAGTACCTGCAGGGTTACTGGTTTTCTCGTGTCCCAGTGCCCCCTCCCCTCCCCTTGAGTGCCTCCAGTCCCCACAGACACAGCCACCTGATGGACACTCATGAAGGCACCTTATTCTACATTTTAACCACTTTTTTTGACATACCAAGGGCAAATATTTCCAATTTGCAACTGCCTCACTCTTTGCACCTGCTTTTTCTTTGATTAGAGGGGAACATAGGCAAAAATGGCCAATTTTACCTTTCTTCCTACACCTTTTTCACTTTGTTTCCCTGGAAATCAGCTCTTTCTCAGGCAGCAGCACAATCAAAACCCTTGCTGTTCTCTAGAAGCCAGTATCAAAGGCTGTTGCTCTGGCTCCTTCTGCAACTTCACATTCCTATCATGATTGAAATCTTGCACATATTTATAGCTTGGATTCCCTCTTCCATTTCTACAGTGTTTCAGAGACTGAAGTTGCAAGACTGCGGTTAAAATAACCAAATTTTAAATTTAAAAAATATTAAACTGGCTTCTTTGTTAGCAGGTTGTTATTAGGAACAGTCATGTATTATTTCAGAAAACTCAGGAGTTTTAGGTATTTGTAGAAAAGTTTCATCTTAAAATAAGTATCTAGGACATCAAATGTCCCCTTTCTTGACAATCATACCCACGGACCAAGAGGGAACTCCTGTTTGACATAATACAGATTATAAATAACATTTCTGCCTAAATTCTTGGAAAGGGTGCTAGTGCTTTGCATAGGAATTTATCATTCAGATTAAGCAGCAAACCAAAATCAAAGCTGAAAGATCCTATCACAACTTGTAAATTAACGGAGGTAGGTGGCCCTTGGTCATGAGGAATTTGGTAGGAAACAGGGACAAATGCTGACCTGCTTGATTTAGTCTAAAGAGAAGCCAAATCAAGATATAGTTGAAGAAAAGACAAGGTAATACTAATAAAAGGGATAGTTTTACCATTTATGCATATACATATATATTTATATGTATTTACTGTATATGTATGTACACATCCACCACTAAAAGCTTACTCTGATTTTTAAAACCAAGCAAAATGTGTTCTCATCTAGGAATATTCTCTTTCTCACTTCTCAGGAAATATATGCAACATGTTCCATGGAAACACAGGAAAGTTATGGAAGCTAAAGAGCACCCATAGCAGTAAAAACAAAAAAAATCAGATATTGTTTCCTTTAAAGTTGAATAAATCCAATTATTTTAGTTACTGTCAAATCTACAGCAGAACTTTAAAGGTTTAATATAAGTGCTTTATGTTTACTATAAACTAATCAAGAATTACAGTAATGAAAGGAAAATCTATTCATTATACCTAAACTAAAATCAGTAAATCCGAAATTTCTCCACACACAACTTCCCCTAACTTAAATCCACAATTTTCTCTACTTTTTAATATCATTTTAGGATGGAACTCCCACCCTAATGAGAGGTCACTCAGCTCCATGCCCTCTGAAGACCCGGGATGAACAGCCAGGAATGTTTTCCCGGTGTGAATCAAGGCAAGCACTTGCTGGGAGGCTCCTCAGCAGTTCTCCTGCTGTGACACCGAGCAGGTCAGTGCCACAACCACTCCTTTGGTGGCACAAACGCAGGTGACAGCCAGAAGGAGGTCTGCTGGGCACACAGTCCCCCACTCCCCAGGGTACCTGAGGATTGTTGGCCTCCACCAACTTGCACTGTCGCAGGAAGAGTTTAAGGTTCCCCCAGTTCATGTAGGGCAGCAGCACCATTGGTTTCTCTCCCTCTTCTATACAGACATGAGTGATAGGCAGCAGATTCCTGGAAAACAGAGAAAGTCCTAATTTTATGGTACTGAAATTTGATAAAAATAATTTTGATCTCTAAACATAGTAAATGAAATTAATTCAACCGATAGAAAGGCATTTAATCTTGTATTATGAATAGCAGAGCACAATATGTCCAAATAATTGAAGCCTTAAACATCACCTTCCCATTAGGAAGAACCCTCCAAATGTTTTCGCTTGGTCCAAAAGGCCATGGTTAGGATGGGATATTGGGAATTGTTCCCTGTGAGGGTGGTGAGGCCCTGGCACAGGTTGCCCAGAGAAGCTGTGGCTGCCCCCTCCCTGGAAGTGTCCAAGGCCAGGCTGGACAGGGCTTGGAGTAACCTGGGATAGTGGAAGGTGTCCCTGCCCATGGCAGGGATGATCCCATCCAACCCAAACCATCCTGAGATTCCATGGTTCTAGAGAAGTGTTGCTGAATTCCAAACAAACGGCTCCCTCTCTCCAGGGAGCTTTAGCCCAGGCATTCCCAGCTCACAGTGCCAGGGTTCTGTCACAAGCCCTGCCTGCCCTACCTGTGGTGAAGCCCTCTGAGTTTACAGCTTTCCGTCAGCATCATCGTCACCTGCACCTCCGAGGCTTGATCTGAGGGGAAGAGGAACCACAGATAAACTTTGGAAACAAATCAACATATTATTAATTAAAACTCGCTCCAGATTTGCAAGTCACTTGAGGTCATGTGAGCACAAACAGAACTTGTTTGCCTCCTTTTTTAAAATGGCATTTACAAAAAGCCCCGAAGTTCGCAGCCAAGTTCTGAGGCCCATTTTTGCTGAAAGGAGTGGGGGGAAGCCCAGGAAGGAAATAAAACACATTCCAGGTGCTGACAGGCTGCATTCCTGCCATTTCCTGCCAGCTTCTGGGCAGGCACGAGCTGGCTGCACTGGGCAGTGTGGCTCCCATCCTGCCTGGGGCCAGTGCCCATGGAAGCAGCAGGACATGGAGAGTGCTTCCCAAACACAGATGTGCTCAGAGGACACTGCCCTGCTGCTGAGCTACCACTACAGGTGGAGACTGTTCATGTCTACATTTACTTATTTCCTTGCTCTCTGCTCAACTCACTTGACTCTTGGTAATCTTAGAGCTGTTTGCTGTTCTCTTCTCCACCTTTAAAAATGAATAAATAAATAAACCCACTGCTGCCAGCTAAAATTCAGGCATCTGTGATAACTCCAGTGACCCACAGCAATCAGAGCATCCACTGAGAGACAGCACAAACAGTGCCTGGAACTCCTTCCCCACCAGTATATGGGTATTTGGGGGTTTTTTCCCTCTTTGGTGGCAAGAACCTCCAGGGAAGCTTAAGGTGACGTCAGTGAGAGCTCTCCTAATCCCACCCTCCTCATACCTGGGTGCATTTTCCGTGTTTCCCTCGTGCTGGGGCTAGTTCTGGCAGGGAGCTGGCACAGGAGAGCCCAGCACAGCCCAATGAGCTCTCCTTGCTGCACTGGGGGAATTTACATATTGTGGATGAGTCAAGCCAAGATTTTACTGCCCTGGGAAGAAGAAGAGGCAAGAACTCCTCTGCTCCTTTCCCTCTTCCATGGTCTGACCCTGCTCCCCATGCAGCCCTGACACCCCTTCCTAACTTAGCCCTGCAAAAGAAAACGTGACTTTAGGTTGAGTTCAGAGTGATGGGAGTGCTCTGGAGAAGCCCAGAGGTGCCATTACATTAGTGACAATTATGGCTGTGGTATATTATGGGATGCATCAACTAGTGCACTTGGGCCCATTGAGGGGCTGGAGCACGTCAAGGGAAGGGAACAGAGCTGGGGAAGGGGCTGGAGCACCACGAGTGGCTGAGGGAGCTGAGGGAGCCATGGGAGGAGAAAAGGAGGCTCAGGGGGGCCCTTCTGGCTCTGCACAAATCCCTGACAGGAGGGGGCAGCTGGAGGGGGGTTGGGCTCTGCTCCCAGGGAACAGGGACAGGATGAGAGGAAACAGCCAGGGGAGGTTTAAGCTGGATATGGGGAACATGTCTTGACAGAAAGGATGGTCAGACATTGCAACAGGCTGCCCAGGGCAGTGGTGGCCTTGGCAGTGCTGGGGGAACAGGTGGACTCGATGATCTTGGAGGGCTTTTCCAACACAACCAATTTGATGATTCCCTTCCATTTGGTAACCAGAACATATGGGAGGATGGTATGAACAGGTTCCTGCAGTGCAGGAGACACTGAAGCCACAGCCAACTGAAGCCTCTGGTCTGCTCTCCAACAGAGGCACGAGAAAGAGCAGGTCCTACCCTCGTGGACTGGACATCTGGTCAATTTGATACCAACCAGACAGACTGCAAAGGGCTGGGAAAGAGGAAAGAAAAACCAAGATCCTACATTGAAACAAAGTTACACAGCCCTGAATGACTGAATCAGCATGAAAATGGAGGTGTAAAAGCAGCTTCTGAGAAGTCGGAGGAGCAGGTTACCCATACAGAGCTTCAGGTGCAAAAGCATTAATTAGAGGGCTCAAAAGATCTCAACCTCTTCACCCAGCACATGATGAGGGAGGAAGGAGGTTCCTGGGTGTGAGTTTAAGCTGATTAACTCGCTCACACACTCTCTGGCCCTGTGCTTGCTGAACTGGTTTACTTCTAATTGTAAGAGCCACCAAGCAATAATTTGAAGCTTTAAATCAGAGATTGTTTAAGAGTGGATTTAAAATCTACAGAACGAGTCAAGCTGGTTTGGACAATGCACCTATTCATCTCCTGATGCTAACTCTTCTGTCGAGGCCTTTCCCTTTCCAGCACTCAGGGAAGTTTCCAGCAGGTCACTGTGAGCTCTGCTGGTTTCCTTCCATGTTATAGTGGTGGAGCACCCAGAGGGACGATTGACTCCCAGTCAAGTATATACGGAAACTGAAACCTTATCTGGTGAAACAGTCCCACCATCCATATTGTGTTCGCTTATCAATATTATTTCCTTGTTTTCTGCATGGAAAAAAACTTACACAACACCAACATATTCAACACACTCAGAACAAACAATAGCACTGCAAGGCTAATCCTCTCCCAGTTGAGGCCAGTGCCAATTTAGAACCACCACACAATTTGATTATTGTGGGTTTGTACTAGATATAAATCAAAACACAGTATTAATCATCACTTCTTGGAGTGATTCTTGTCAAAAGGGGGAAAAAGAACACCAAAATGCTGCTACTGCAACAGTCCCCATTGCAATCAGGCTTCCTTTTAAGGCCATTTTCATCAGTTACAAAGGAGAAAGTTCATTTAAACAAACTCTGTCATTTAGTAAACGACAAGCACTTTTGAGCCACCAACAGACATGTCTTCATAGACCGGGACAAAGGTGATTTGGCAATAACACATTTTTGTCGTGAGGACCTGTTGAATTTAACCATCCTGTACTGAAAACCCTTCAAACCAATCCAGAACTCCCACATT
This sequence comes from Atrichornis clamosus, assembly GCA_013400975.1. Classification (NCBI taxonomy): domain Eukaryota; kingdom Metazoa; phylum Chordata; class Aves; order Passeriformes; family Menuridae; genus Atrichornis; species Atrichornis clamosus. The sequence continues at coordinate 40,415 of WBMZ01014267.1, read as the reverse complement.
TCTGGCTTTGATATGAGACAGAGTCCCAGAGCCCAGCCAGCCGTGCCACAGCAACCCCAGCTCGGTGAGACGCTTTTCCCTATAGATTTCACCTTCCTGCCTGGGCCAACGTAGAATCCCAAAGTCCCCACACCATGTCAATCCCTTGATGTTGCATGTAAGCACACACACTTCATTTTCTTCTCAGAGCTGTTTGTGCAGCCACTCAAACGAGGCAGGGGAAGGACCCTGTCAAGCACACAGGATGCCCACAGGCTTTTGCGGCTCCTTTTGTCTGCTCCAGATCCCGTGAAGTTGTTGGATACCAGCACAGCCACACATGCAGCTACAGAGAGGGGAGCGGGGGAAAGCCTCCCACAGAGCCAGAAACCTCTGAAATTACCACAGCTACTTGGAGACACAACTGAGGAGGTGACAGTCTCCCATTTATTAAATTTGGGCACCAGGAACAGCCCGGAATTTAAGATGAGCGTTCCAGGGCGAGGCAACAAGGGCTTGTTGCACAACTTCCTCAAAGCCCTGAAAAAAGCTGAGATATTACCATTATCTGGGATTAAGATTATGTCAGTGCTCAGCCATGAATGCAGTTGCAGCTGGATGGTCATGAGGTGCAGCCAGGTTTTCACAAGGCAACCATGCACCAAAAGCTCAGAAACTGAAGAGCAGCAGCTTCAGGTGAGTTCAGAGGAAGATTTAACACCCAGTTCTAATTCCAGATTCTCAATTAGGACCAAAAGGTTCAACTTTCAGAAGGTGCTTAAAACCAAGACTAGATAGATGTAAATGCATTCCAGAGAGAAAGATGCTCTCTAAGCCCTGGTTTTACCCAAGAGCCTGGCTGTGAAAGCCTGCCCTGAGCAAGAACAAGGCAGGATTTCAAGAAGCTTTGATGGAGCTGTGGGTTTATCTCCTGCTATCACAGTATCTGTATGCAGCCAGGCACAATGGGGCTCTTGGCACTGCTGTTTTTATAGAAGAGGCTGATCCCTCTGTGCTGGGATGTGCTGGGGCCCTGCCTGGTTCATGGGGAGAAAAAAACACCTACTCCATTTTTACCAGCTTCTCAAAATCCAGCTGCCAAAAAGCACTTTAAAATCTTTGTTCATCATCACTCATCAATCACATGAATCATCAGCTGAAAAGATCTCAGGGAAGTTCTGCAATGACACCAAGATTGAAGGAATTTGCCTGCTCCAAGAGCAGGCACTCATCAGCTGCAGGGCACCAGGCTCTGCTTCACTAGGAGAAGTCACTCCACACCCCAAAGGAGGTGGCAGAGATGAAAGGCAGCAATTACCTGGATGCTGCAGTGGGTAACTGATTAACTGGATGCTTTCATGAGTAACTTCGGAAGTCAGACCTCCCAGAACCTCAAAACAGCAAAGCAGAGCCCAAGTAGGATCACAGAATCCTTCTGGAAAAGCCCATCAAGATTACTGAGTCCAGCCATTCCTCCAGCACTGCCAAAGCCATTCCTAATCCATGTCTCCAAATGTCACATCCATCCCTCTGTTAAATCCCTCCAGGCATGAGGACTCCACCACTGCCCTGGGCAGCTGTGCCAGGGCTGGACAGTCCTTTCCGGGAAGAAATTTTCCCTGATATCCAACCTAAACTTTCCCTGAGGCAACTCATTCGCTGGGAGGACAGACTGACACCCACCTCACCACAATCCCCTTTCAACAACTTAGAGACTTCTGCTTGTAGAATGGTCACTGAAATCTGTTTCTTCAGACAGAAGGCAAAGCAGAACCTCAAAATCCATGTAACCACAGGTTTCAAAACTGAACTAAGTCGCATTTGAACCCTCTCACAGCCTACAGGCAGGAACAGCAGATTCTCTCAGCACTGCTGTCGGAAGCAGCTCTGCCAATGCCACAGCCAGGAGCTCCAAGGCTTGTGATGAACATTTCCCAACAGCAGTATTTGTTTTATCTGCAGCTATTCTCATCTTTGGACCATTTGTAATGGCTTGTTCCCCTGTAAACTTCCTCCTGTCTCATACTGCAAGCCAGTACTCCCCAACCTGACAGCACTTCTACAGCCCACCTCCTACCCAGCTGCCTGTTTTCACAAGCTTTTATTACCCTTATTATTTTTCAGCCTCGTGGGCTTTGTCAAATATCCTGTGACAAAGTCCACAAGCTCCAGTTCCTGAAGGGTGACAGGTACACAGGCAGGCACAGTGGCCACAGAGTGTGGCCACAGGATTTGAGAGTACAGGACTAGAACAGCTCCAGGTGATAAATGCTCCCAGTATCAACACATCCTTGTTAATTACTGCTGCTTCTGCATAGCAATTAATTAGGTAAAACTGCTCCCAAGGCAGAATTCCTCTCCAGTTCAAAGAGAATGCATGCCTGAGTATTGCTTTAACCCTTCTACACAAGTCTTTGGAAGAAATTCAACACTTGAAGTCTATCCTGTGCCCACATCTGTTGCACATGACATTTTTTAATGCTCCTAGCAGACAACTTTCACAACTTTCCTTCACCAGAAGGATGCAGCGCTAAAGGAATGCAAGAAGTCATGATCCAACCTGCTTTTCCATAGGCAGAAGGGAAAGTACATATAGAAAAATATTCCTGCTTTGAAATTTCAAGAGGCCCCAGGAGTCAGACAGGGCCAAGTGAATGTGGGAGCCAGTGGAGCAGCCAATGCCTCCTCCTGCCATGGGGACACCTTGCCCCTGTAGGCAGCTCTGAGCTGCAAGGGATGTTCAGGTCATCACATCAACGTCCACCAGCTTCACAAGGCACCCCTACATCCTATGGAATTCCAGTCCCCTGGAATTTAAGACATACACACCCAAACGACAGCAGGAGGAGGTTACAGCACGAGACACTACAGCTCAGTCTTGCTGAAATTTCCATGGAACAGGATTTCTCTTCCAGCCTTGGTATCCCAGGCATCAAGTATGAGCCCCACGAGCTTATTTTGCAAAGCAAGGCAGCTCACACTGTCAAATCCAAGCCTAGTTTTAATAAATCCTGGGAGTGAGTCAACATGACACTGCTAAAATAGGGAATGCTATTCTGCTTTTCCTACATTAGAAATGAACACATGGTTTAAAACCACAGAAAAGGGCAGGGAGAAGCAGGATTTGGGGATAGTCTTACTTCCCTGGGTAACAGGGAATCCAAGTAACAGCAACAAAGAGGAAGAAGTAAAAGGCTCCTTGCCCAATAATCCATTTAAGTCAAAATGAACCTGAAAGTGTAACCAAATGCAAAATGAAACTGGGGAGGAGAGACATGACTGATGTCATGGTCCGAAGGTCAAAGGGCAGCAGGTAATAAAATTGAAATCCAAGCAGTGATTTTAACTGTATGTCAATCAAAGTGTACTGCAGGTGAATATTTTTTAGCATGTGGAATAACAAATACTTAAATGAAGCAGTACAATACTTTGGAAGTGCCCCCTCAGTATTTTTTTGAAGTATATTGTATTACTTCAGGGGTCTCAGGGTATTTTCTCAAAGAATGAAGATTAAATGACAAACTTAGGCTGATATTCAGAAATTTGTTACTTATCCCCAATTCTTTAAATTCAACTATCATCCTTTATAAAGACATTCAAGAACTTAGCTCAGATGAGCAGAGCTCTTTCCTTGATTTTTTTTTTTTTTTTGGCATAAACTATATTCTATGGAAACAGGATCCTGCTTGCTGATTTTGGGAGGTTCAATTCTTTGAACAATTAATTTAAACACTGTACATTTAAGGCATGAACTTAAACTCAGAAATATTTTCACAAGGCTGTGCTTTTAAGAATGAACTGCCCAGAACAGCAACTTCCATCAGTTTAAACATGATCCCTTGGGAACAACTGTGGATGCTCCAGGTTGTGGTGTATGTTTAGTATGATCAAGAAACCCCTCAACTGGTTAACACAGAGCTGCTTGTGCACACTGAAGTCCCCTAAATGTGCTTATTGCTTTCTCCTGCTTTGCACAGCCTGGATTCTCAGGATCTCTATCCCTACACCTCCCAGCTGCATCAAGTCCTAAAGGGTCACCAGTGTTGGAATCATGGAATGGTTTGGTTTGGAAGGGACATTAGAGCTCATCTCATTCCACCCCCTGCCATGGGCAGGGACACCTTCCATGGACCAGGCTGCTCCAAGCAACCTGGCCTGGAACACTTCCAGGGATGGGGCATCTCCTCTTAACTAGATTAACAATACATTTTTAAAAATCTAAATAGTAAAATGTCCGAGGTAGCCAAGAAGGCGGGAAGTCTTTTAGTGACCTAAGGTGACAAAACTCAAAGCTTTGTTAAAATTGGTAAAACAATGAAGTTTTAAGAGCTGACCTTTGTCACACACTGACTTTGTTTCCAGTGCTTTCCATGGGTGGTTTGTTTCCAAACACTCCTTCCTTGTACATCAGAAAAATGTTAAGTGGTTAGAACATGAAATGGGAGCAGCCAGGTTATCTTGAACAGCACACTGGGTTGTTTTTACCAAAAGTGTAGCTTGGCCAGAACACCCTAAATGAGTCAGGGCTCTGCACAGCTCACCCTCACTTCGTATGTTCCTGGAATAACACAATTCCATTTGTTCTGCTAAGAATTTTCTCCTTCACAGGCAAAGCACCATTAAACAATGTGTTCTTTAAATCAAAGGTGAAACCTGTGTGTTTTCTTCCTCCTCTGACATCAGAAGATTTAAAAGATTCCCAAGAAAGGCAGAAGACATCTGTTAATCATAGGCAAGAGGTGCAATGCCAGCTTGGAGAAACGTGCCAACAGAGACGCTTCCCAAAGCCGAGAGGGATTGGAAACCTCTGACTGGAACGTGAAGCATTCCAACCTCATAACACGATTTTTCTGAAAAATGAGAAGCACAATGAAGAGAACAAATGCCAGCTAAGTCTCTCATCTTTGTAACAAAGAACTTATTCAGGTTGTGTTGATCCAAGAATTCCAAAATCCCAAACAGACTACATAACCTATCCTTGTTCTTGCTGGCAATGAGACACACGTCCTCAACCTTCATCAATGTCTATTTAAAGACAGAAGGAAGGTGAATTTTCCATAGAAAAGTCTAAATGTGAAAGTAACTACAGCTTTGACCACCTTGATAAACAAATGAACACAGTGAAAGTGTAAAGTACAAAGAGAACAGAACAACTGCATGGGCAACATGAAGGATAAAGGAACAGTGAACAAGTGACATCTTTTCCCCAGGGCTTGGGATCTTTGTAGTCCTGAAGTTTATTAGAGCTTCCAGAAAGCCAAGAGATATCCATTTTCCTTTTAAGCTCTCCTCCTTGGCACAAGTCACAGCGAATATTGGAAGGTTCAGGCATCCAGACACACTCCAATGACACAGCATCAAAAAAACCTTATAAACTCATGTATTTCATGAACGTGCATGTAGGAACTTTGTCACTACCACGGGCATGTTACAACCTTCTCCCTGAACTAAAGTTACGTGAAAGAAAAAACCCTTTTAAGGGATCTGGAGTGAAACCCAGGGATGAATCCTCCTTCAGCCTGTGTCTTTGTAAGAGATGTGGTGTTGAGATTTCAAGGGAAGGGTCTCCAACTTTCCCAAGATGGAGCGCTCCAGAACAAGTAATCACTGAATCAGCTGGAAAGTACTTCATTAACTTAATGAGCTGTTCAAACGAAAGACCCCAAAATTCCATGGTGGAGGAGAACCCAGTCAAACCATGCTGAACAAGCATGCCCCAATCTATTCACCCCCTGCACTGAAATGGCTTTAGAAGGCTCAAACTTGCTCTTTGAGAGCCTGACCCAACAGTTCTAACCCCAGCTTGAGAAAACAGGGAATACATTCCTGGAAACTCTCTGGATGGACTCTTCCACTTCTCAGGACAGTTGGCAGGTCCAGGCTCTCTCAGTTTTCATTTGTTACCAATTCCTTTAAGAGCAGATCACTTCACAAGATGAACAACACAATATTCAGAGAAATCCAGGGTTCCTGGTCTCCCTGAGCACTCTCCTGGTTTATAGCAAGGCTCTGCATCTTAGCAGAGTGCTAGAAACATCAGGGAAGGAAGTGGGAAGGGCTGCTGCAGTTACTGCCACAACCAGTCAACTACCTGTGCTTTTGATCCTTTGGGGGAAAGAATCAACCCTGGGGAAAGAAAACAGGGAAAAGACAAACTGGCAAGGCTGCAAACACTCCCCCAGAGCAGGAAATAACCACAGATGTAACTACTGCCTGATGAGCACAACAGCCATGACATTCACCTTCCCTGGGCTATGAAATGGGAAAACTGACAGCACATTCCCTGTGTCCACATTATTGGAAATAAGCCCTCTTGAAAGGGTATGGATGCTGTAATACACTGACAACTGAAGGAGGGCCATGAAAACAGATCCATTGTGACAGGCACTTATGGAATGGCTTTTCTGCACGGATTTTCATTCAGAAACCACTCCCTGAACAGCATAACCATAACACCTTCCTTACTAGAGCAGAGCTCTTCTCCTACAAGCCAACATGCCCAAGTTCATGGCCCATCTGCAATAACTGGTGATTCAGCCTGGAGAAGAAAATGCTCCAGAGAGACCTTTCTGTGGTCTTTCAACACTAAAAAGTGGATTATAAAAGAGATTGAGACAGGCCTGTAGAGACAGGACAAGGGGCAACAGTTTTCAACTGGAAAAGGGTAGATTTACATTGGGCATAAGGAAGAAAATTTTATTTATTTATTCATTCTTCCCTGTGAAGTCTGACACAGGTTGCCCAGAGAAGCTGTGGCTGCCCCATCGCTGGAAGTGTCCAAGGCCAGGTTGGACGGGGCTTGGAGCAACCTGGCATAGTGGAAGGTGTCCCTGGCCATGGCAGGGGGTGAGATGGGATGGTTTAAGGTCCCTTCCAGCCCAAACTGTTCTAGGATTCTCTGGCAATTCCAGGTTTAAAGCTGTAACAACTCCCCTAATGTCAGAACAGCCAATGCAGTGTCTTTAGTTTCTCAAGCTCTGATTCTGGAGAGAAGAAAAAGGTGTTTGTGCTCTCAAGAAGGTTATTCTTTCTCACAGCACCTGCTGAAAGAACTTCAGTTCACATTTTCCAAAGATCTGAAATACTCCACATCCCCTCCCCTTTGCTTCCTGACATTTGGGGCACCTCTGGACTTCATTTTATCACTTTCAGAGAGACCTCTGGGTAAAACAAGACAGTTCTGGAGCCTCTGCACTTTGGGGAATGGATAATTTAACTCCACAGACAAAACCCTTTTTCCTTGTCTCTTTTCCATGACCCTCAGGCCTTCTTGCCTTCAGCAAAGAGATATTTAAGTCAGTTTAGTAGTTCCATCAGGCTTTTCTGGTCCTGCCCTGCTCCTGCTCGTGCCAGAACAGCAGTGTGTGTGCGGCCACAGAATGAGCGAGATCAAGGAAAAATTGGTTACAAGAGAATTTTTGCAGGGTTTTTTTTTTCCAAGCAGATCAAATTCCTGACTTATTACAAGTCCCAGCTGCACACACAGCAATCACAGCCAGGGTGTGAAAATGAAGCTGCCTGATATTAGCACTGCAAGTGAGCTGCTGTGAGGAGAGGGGGTGTTACAGTTCCTTTCCTTGGAAAATTCTGCTGCCCAGACCTGACAAGTATCCACAAAACTTACTCTAAACTTTTTCCATAGGGACCCTTTTCAATGCTGGGAAATTCTCTACAGTGATCCTATGAATGCCATCACTCCCTTAAGACCACACTCCAGTCCATTTCAGCAAATCCTTCCCTGCAAAGGGAAGAGCTTTTTCCTTTGAGAATCAGGACGTGGCTGTGCCGCAGATACAAGCCACTGCAAGGGAGAAATGTGGATTTAGGAGTGGATTGGAAGTCCCATTTTGGGAAAGCAATTCAATAAGAGGTCATGGGAGGCAGCTAAATTAAGATCTCTTCTGACAAATGTTGTGTTGTTTAATCCAATGCTATAAAAAGTAGCTTGTGTGCCATGAGCTGAGTTTTTGGAAACTATTAAATAAGAGTAAAATGACACTCAGAACTGTTTGGCAGGGAGGGAGAACAGAAGAAGGCAGAATTCAGGAGAAGTTCACAAAATACTGGAAAGAAGAGCATTTTTTGGCTTTCAAATAAGAGAAGCCAGGCTGGGAGAGCTGGGGGTATTCACCTGGAGAAGAGAAGGATCCAGGGAGAGCTCAGAGCCCCTTCCAGGGCCTAAAGGGGCTCCAGGAGAGCGGGAGAGGGACTTGGGACAAAGGATGGAGGGACAGGACAAGAGGGAACAGCGCCACACTGCCAGAGGGCAGGGTTAGATGGGATATCGGGAAGGAATTCTTCCCTGTGAGGGTGGGGAGGCCCTGGCACAGGTTTCCCAGAGAAGCTGTGGCTGCCCCATCCCTGGAAGTGTCCAAGGCCAGGTTGGATGGGGCTTGCAGCAGCCTGGGATAGTGGAAGGTGTCCCTGCCCATGGCAGGGGGTGGAGCTTTGAGGTCCTTCCCAACCCAAACCATTCCATGATTCCATGATTCATTCCAGAATTCTAAGGCATGCAAGAGAAAAGAGCATCACAAGCATCTGATTGTGTGAGACCAAGCTGGTTGCCTTCTTCAAGCAACACATTTTTCTTAAAGGTGGCACAGAATAAATGAGTGGCAGAAAGATTCAACAACAGCAAAATTCAGCAGCTTCACCATTTCCCACCTTCTTCTTTAAAATCAGTATCCTCAAAAATTAATAGCCAGGCAAAAAAAGGTAAAACAAGTTGAAATTCTTAAAGAAGCCTGCAGTTTTTTAAAGAAAAGATTAATGAAGTTGTCAAATGAAAAACCAAAGGCAATAGGACACCCAAGTGAAATGGCAAAAATAACTGGTAAAACAACCACTGTTCTGGGAATTCAGGAAAACTCCTGGGAGCTTTCAGAGAACTCGTACAATGATGAGTGCAGAGGAAGGGACAGATGTAGGACACATGTAATGATATGCAGGATATGTAGGATAGATATGGAGGACATTTGCAATCTGGCTTTCATCTACATCCCCCTGGTTTCTTAAGCCTGCCTATCACCATTTCAACCACTCCAACAAGGTATTTCTTGAACACAGGTGCTCTCTTTGGATAAATTCAGTTCTGAATGCTGATTCCCCTGCTTCAGTTGCAAAGTTTAAGGAGGGCAGAAACTATGGCCTGTCTTTTGTACAGTCATGTGCTTAGAAAAGATTTGTAAGATGTATTTCAGGTGTTTTCCAGCAATTTGCAGGGGCCGAGGCTGTGGCTGGGAAGACAATGACATGCTGGGGAAAAAAAAATGTCATTGTCTTCCCAGAATTAGAAGATATTAGAAGAATAATAAACAAAGTATTCAAGAGCAATGACTGAAGGCGCTGGTGCAGAACACACACATTTTTCTTCCATATAAGATTGCTGTTCTCTCTGGCTGAAGGAAGCAACCAGATTGCTTTTGCTTCTCATCATTTGCATACTTTGGGGAGGAGGGGGTTGCTGTCAAAGCCGGGTCTGGTACCCCCAGCCTGCAGCACAACTCCAACAGCTGCACACAAACTCAGTCCTTTATGCAAACATACCTTTAACAGTTTTGACAAAAACTTGTTTTTCTTTACTGGGGTCTTTTTCTTCTATTAGAATTCCATGGAATATGCGGCCAAACGTGCCTAGGAAGAAAACATCCAATTAGTATTGTGTGGTTAAGAAACACTGGTAACATTGAGAGTATCTTGAGCAAACAGTACCTTTCAGAGCAGAAAGTGAGGAACAACAGCAGTTAAAGTGTCTCTAAACCCTATAAAGTCACCAATATGGAGCCCAACCAGCTCTCCAGCACGAGGGGGATTCACAGCTACAGGCAGAAAATGTTCAAGTTTTACATAAATAAAACCTGAGGGGACAAGCATGAGAGTGAACTAGGGACAGCAGAAGAACCCAGCTGAATTAAATATCAATACTGACAAAGGGTTTATTTGTGGCAGTTCAGTCAACTCCCTGCACTAAGAACTCCAGCTCCTTTTTCTCAGACAGCCAGTCTGGAATTCTCAGTCAAGGCACTTCTTGACCAAATTTTTTTGGAAATGTTCACAAGGAAGCAGTGATTTTGGCCAGCCAACACACATGGAATGGTTTGAAATAAACAGCACCACATTATTCAAATGTTTCACCTCAGCTGGAAGGTGCTGGGTTTGTTTGGGGGTTTTTCATCTCTCCACCATTTTTCCATTCACAAAATGTTCATGATGCTACTTCAGGAAGAGGAGCTACACTGAGGGGCTGGGGTGAGAACAGCTGGTAACACACAAGGAATTCATGGGTTTTTACAGCTCAGGTTGACAGTGCTTTTCTGCCCCCAAGGTGCATCATCTCCACACAGTCTGTTGCAGTGTTACAGCCCTTTCCCAGGGATTTCTCCTGCCTGAGTATGTTGGAAGATATTCCATAGTATGAAATATGGAGTTCATTTGTTTTTAAACACTTAAAACAGGGATAGTGCAACATTTCTGTCACCCACTCTGGTGCTGCAAGGAAACCCTGCAAGACAGGGGCCTTAAACTGTAATCTCACTAAGCAGCAGCTGAACTCAGGAGACTCTCAGGCAACCACAAATACACAGCATGAATTATTTAACAGGAACTAAAAACCTCATGTCTTGGTTCTTGAAGACTTCAAGAAGTGCCTTAAATACACATTTCCAAAATGTTAAGCAGGTGAAGCTATGGGGGCTACCTGAAGTTTATAATGAATCTCTGGCCAAGATGTGTAAAATGTATCTGAGTTCCATGCAGACATTTCTACTGTCCCCTTCTTCCCCTCTGAAGCTCTTTTGCTCTTCAATGACAGAGGCTCAACACTGCTACAATCCTGAATCAAACTGGTCAGGATCTGTCTTTTAAGTCCTCTGACGTGTGGATGTGGCACCTGGAGACAGGAGTGGCACTGGCAGCGCTGGGAGAGCGTTTGGACTCGATGACCTTAGAGGGCTTTTCCAACCTGAATGATTCCATGATTAACTTTGGAAGGTTCTGACTCAAATTAACAGCTGGAGGCTAAGAAACAAGATCCCAGGATTAAATGGGTCCAAACTGCATTCAGCAGCCTTTAAGCCTCATTGGCAGAGCAGGGCAGCTCTGTCACCAAACCTCTGAAGCGCTGCTGGGGCACTGAGTCACTCCTAGTCATGGATGACTCCCAACATCCTGGCTACAGGCAGTGCAGAGGAACACAAAGCACACCCTGCAGGCCAAGGAAGGCTTTTGCAGGGCCCGCTCTGGAAGTGAGCACAGAGCTGCCTCCTCAGAGGTTCAGAGGCACACACTGAAGGCGAATGGGAACGACCTCCCACTGCTGTTCAGGCTAACACAAAGCATTCTGCCTCCCACGGATGTTATCGCAGATCTCCAGCTTTGGGAAGTTTGATTCCTCAGAGAACACAGACTCGAAGTTGCAGTAGTAAAGGTGAATGACAAAGAAAACTAAATATTCAAGCCTGTTTTTCAAATTCAGTATCAATAAAAATCAATTCATGTTGTGCACGAACACTTCTGAAGTGAACATTAAACAAACACTGAACAATTCAACATTCAGGAGTTGGGTGATCCTTGTAGGTCCCTTCCAATTCAGGATATTCCATGAAAAGAGTAAGATCATCTGTGAATCTTTTATATCAGGGCAGTATATATTGCAACCTCCAATTAGATTTCCAAATCAAAAGTTATCAAATTGGGCCACCAAGTTTGGGCAATTGACATTTTTCTGGGCTTTGGGTTGTTTTGGCTTTGATTTTTGTTGTTGTTAAGAGCAGCTCTCCTGCAGGAACTCCCAAAAGTGAGTTACTTTGCCACTCAGAGCCCTGACTGATGACCTCACTCCTCAGCCATCCCTCATTTCAGGGACCAGATCATTAAGACAGACAAGCTGAATGATTTACTGAGCACGCTTGGTCGCTCCCCCAGCCTAGTGAATTCTGGAAGCTGCTTTCCCCACCCCCCACACCCCAAATGCAAACATCATTCATCATTCCTCTCCTCCACCAAAACTACGAAGATCAGAAACGTCATGCACAAATAATTTCAGAAAAATCTACCAGTATAAATATATGTTTATTTATGTATCTGCATCATGTTGTAGCAATAAAGTGTCTGAGTGCTGTAAATACCTTCTTGGAGCACATCTTTCAGGGTTATCCTCTCCCTGGAGATGGCTATGTCCTTCACTTTAGCTTTTGCCTCCATGAGAGTGACACTTTTCAGATCATTCTTCTCTATCCGTAACGTGGGATAACCTGAGGAGCCAGCAGAGCCAAACAATCCAACATAAATACCCTTGGAATGAGAACACAGGCACATGGCTTCACCTCAGCACTTCCTGCAGCTCCACACACATGGGAGCAGCACCATCTTAAATATATTACATATTAATTTTTAAAAGATGATAGTATTAAGCAACAAAAAAACACAAGAAGTCATGGGAATAATCATCTGCAGGGAAAGAAATCACAGAGGAATTCTCATGCAACCAAGTCTTATTATTAACTCCAAGTGAAGGAAACTCCTGTACTGCAGGTGGCTGACACTGCACTGCCCTCAGGAGGAGGAAATAGAGACTGTTGGAAAACTTGGAGCAGGGAAGATGCCTCACCCCAGCAGGACATAACCAAACTGCCAGTGCCCTCTTCTGGCGCTTCCAGACATCTGGATACACCGGTAGAGTCAGAAAGGCTGGAATATTTTTGTACATGTTTATGAACTATTAGAGAAATCTTGAGAATTACTGTAACAATACTTTCTTCAACATTTAAATGCTACTGAAAACAAAGGTATGGAACTGTGGAATGACCAAGAATGTAAATCCTGCTTATTTCACACCTCCAACCTTTTATCTTCTTATCTTCAATTTCACCACTTCCAGGGCTGCTGGGGGTGCCCCAGAACAGGTGAGAGACCCCGAGAGACAAGGACCGCCCACAGCAAACAGGTCCCTTTGGGCACAGTGGCCACCACACAGGTCAGGGTGAGGAGGGCTGAACCACTGCCCCGGGCTTGGCCCCCTGCCCTTGGCCACAGGATTCTGGGGGGCAACATTCCAGCTACTGGGATTCAGCTGAATTAACCTGAGTCACTTAGAAAGCCAAACAAAAAACCTGAGGTTGACAGGACATCAACAGCTCGACATGAGCGGGGATAAGACACGGAGGGGCTGGAACGTGTCCAGGGAAGGGAACGGAGGTGGGGAAGGGGATGGAGCACCAGAAGCAGCTGAGAGAGCTGGAGGGGCTCAGTCTGGAGAAAAGAAGGCTCAGGGGAGACCCCTCCCTGACATGGGGGGACTCTGCTCCCAGGGAACAAGAGACAGGATGAGAGGAAATGGCCTCAAGCTGTGCCAGGGGAGGTTTAGATTGGATATCAGGAAAAGTTCCTCCCTCAGAGGGTGGCTGGGCACTGAACAGGCTCCCCAGGGAATGGTCATGGCCCCAAGGCTGCCAGAGCTCCAGGAGTGTTGGGACAACGCTCCCAGGCACAGGGTGGGATTGTTGGGGTGTCTGTGCAGGCCAGGAGCTGGACTGATGATCCTTGTGGGTTCCATTCAACCCAGGATATTCTGTGATATCAGTCAGCAGATCAGTCTGTCACAGCACGTATAAACTGCTACCACCCTTCCTTTCCACTCACCGCTCTCTTTAGCTGTTTTATATCATTTCAAGCAAAGCTGTAAGCAAAAAGAGATGAAAAGAATAACACAACCATCAGAACTCATGTACATGGATCACTTGCTTTGGTAACTGATCCCAGGGCTGGAATGGCTGGGTGGATACATCCACTTGCTGTTCTCTCTCCTCTGCTTGGACTGCATGAGGCAGCTGCTTCCTAGTATTAAAGAACCAGATGCCTCACAGCTACTGGTGAAGTCTTTCTGGCTGACTGCTCTGGGTGCAGGGACAAGATCCCAAGGGACAAAACAGGTCTCATGCTCATATGCTCACTCAGAGGCCCCAGAACCGACTCCTGACTATGGCACGGCTGGATAAAACACACATCACGTGAACCCAAGAGGCAAACTGACAGAGCCAGGGGATTACTGACGCTCCTCTCTTGCCCCTGAGGCCAAAGCAGCGTGCCCCAGAGGCCCAGCTGTGGCAGGAGGCTGTCTCAGATGAACACTTACTGGTTACTGGCGTGGCGTTGTTGGGCGTGTCGGCCCGCAGGTACTGCGTCGTCTGCGTGGAGGGCTGCGACAGCCCCTGCGAGCTGCTGCTGTCACTGAGGCTGCTGGAAACAGAAGTGCACGTGAGCATCACTGCCTGCCACGCCAACACATTCCAAACTAACTTATCGAGGTCTAAACCACCAGATTTCCCCGGCAAGGCTTTGAAAGAATGGAGTTTTTGAAGTCTCCTACAAATTAAAAAGGATTTTGGGTAACACAAAAATCTTGGCACTATTTGTTGAGCACGGACAGCTTTCTCCTATTTGTTCCCAGTACTCTTCCCCCACTTTTGAATAATCAAAGTGACCAAATCCTCCTTGCAAGAACCATCCTGCCATACCAAGAACAACTATCACACTCCAGAGAAGACCTGCACACATTTCTCCCATGGCACTGATGTCCCAGTCAGACAGGGGCTCTCTTTTAGAGCCCAAACTGCTCCGCCCTACTTTGTCACTCCCCTCTCTTAAGGGTACCTGTTGGCCCTTCCAGCACCACCTACAATGTGCTTTTTGAGATGCGCACTTTGGGCAGAAGGACCAGAAGTGCACAGAGTATCCAAGGGACACGTAAACCATGGTTTAAACCCCAGCAGGCTGACTTGTGTCTTATTTTCACAGTCAAAACCCCACAAAAAGAGCTGCTGGAGCTGTAAAGGACCAAGAACCTGTTACCAGGTCAGATGGCAGGGCCAGAAGCTCTTTTGATGTCCCCCCTCAAACACCCCCCCTTTTATCCAACTTCAAGCTTCTCCACTGCTGACTATATTGGGAGGACAAAGAGGAAATCATTTTGGGATGTAACCTCTGCTTTGCCAAATAATCGACATTTCATGTTTCTTGGGCTGCTGTTGAGCGCTGACCAAGCAGTGCCAGCCATCCCTGTAGGATTGTTAGACATGGCCAGTGATGCCCTCCAGGCTCACTGCTACCTTTGATGCCAGACTTCCTTTAAAAAACAGAAATCCAAGTCCACTCTTCCCCATTATACCACAATCCTGGATGCACCTGCTGAACTTTTTCTTTGGAACAGAATCTGCTGATTCTCACATCACAAATTTATTTATAGCTGGCCTCAATCTCTCTCTGGAACCTTTTTTTACAGTTATTCCCACATTCCCTGTCTTCCAGGCACAAGGTTCCAGCACAGCATTCAGCATGAGGCTAAAAGCCACAGTTGCTGGTCCAGCTGCTCCCCTTTACCTTCCTTTAGAGTTTTTGAATCAATATTCCCTGGTGCTGGCAATTTATTACTGCTTATTTGAACTGTTCCCACTATTGCATCTATGAGCTGCTTCAGTATGATCCACTGTCCAGAGATCCCCTGGGAAGGAGTGTCTTGGCATGGTCACTACATCAAACAGGAGGCACAACTTGCATTTCCTTTTCCTGCTCCGGCTGCAAACTCCTTTTGTAACCTGATCACCCACTGGCCCCAGGGATTCCTTTGGCTGGAGGCAAGTGTGAGAAAGGCAGTATTCTTTTAATGCCTGTTGTAAGTTTGAAAAACTCCCTTTTGGGCTGGCTTCATTCTGGTTTTTAGGTTTAACTTGCTTCCTGAGCTTGCTCACTTGCATATTCTGTCAGCTATCTGAACTGATGCCTTCTTGCTTTAATGACTCCCATTATTCTGCTGTCAAGCCATGCCAGCTTTCCTTGGCACTTTTTTCAGTGTCTTTGCTAGGAGTTTGCAGCATTTGCTCTGAACTTCCAATACAGTGTTGCTAAATAATCCATGAGCAGCCTGTAAACTCAGCTGCCTGGCTTGAGCTTCTAGTTAACAACCCTCCTCGGTTTTATTTTGTTCTGGGGTTTGAAATTAAGAGCACCAGTGGGTTTTCCAGGCTCTGCTGCTCCTGGGAGGTCATTAATCCTAATAACATTGTCATATTCCATTCAGGAACCCTTTACAGAAACAGTCTGAGATTGTTATTCACAACAAAATCAAAACTTGTTTCCTCTCTCAGTGAGTTTGTTCAAAACAAACCCCAAAGCTCCTGATTTTCAGGCACATTTTGGTTCTGTTACACCTTTGCTCTGGCACTACCTGAGCTCAGCTCTTATCCAGCAGCACATCCACAGGTCTGCCAGGTCAGACACCTTTAGCCTTAAAAGCCAAGTCATCACATGGTGCTCTGAAGAGCTAAACCCCAGGAGCTGCACAAACTTCATAAAATCACACAATGGTTTGGGTTGGAAGGCACCTTAAAGGTCATCTCATTCCAATTCCCTGCCAGGGGCAGGGAAATCTCAATTTATCAGTAGGGTATGTACTGACTCAGAGCAAATTATTAACACCTCAAAACCACAGAGGACTACCATTAGATGAATTTTTAGCTTGCGTCTCCACAGAAATTCATTGCCGTGGAGGGGATAGAAGGACATCTGACCACACTGCTGGGCTGCACAGCTCAAAACCTCACAGATGACCCTGTTCCACACCACAAATGTCGTGTTTTTCCTTTCTGAAGTAAAGCAAGCTGCACATCCGAGTTCATCAGAACTCCTTAGCAGACAGTCAAGCACACAGGAATTGAGGAAAGCTCCCAAGTCATTTGGTTACAATCAATTGAGAAACCACAACTGCTTCATGCAGGGCCACTCCCAAAGCCAGGAGGGCTGGGGACACCAGGGGAGGGAAAGGCAGGAAGGAAAACTGAATGGATAAAGAGGAGGATGAAAAGACAAAGCTACTCCATGAGGCTGCAGGCAGCACAGAAGCAGTCCAAGATATCCTTCAGTTCACGATATCCTTTCCCCAGGGGTGACCACCCACAGGCTGACTGTTTTCCAAAGGATCCAGTTTCAAACTGCCTGCTCCTGAACAGTTGCATCTGAGGCAGCCTGTTCACACAGCCTCAGTCCACCTGCTTTTCCAGCCTCCCTTCTGCCTCGGTGGCTAATCCCCACTGCACTGCCCTCGGGTTCACGTTACAAGGCCCTTTTCCATGCATGTGCCACGGTTTTTCCAGATTGGAAATATATTTGGGAGAGCCCAACACTGCCAGTTTTATAACCAAGCACTTGTAACTAAGGCCAAAGTGAATACTGGAAAATCGATCAAATTCAGTCTCCTGTAGATGTCAGTAAAAACCAAACGTTTTCATACAATCATGGATCACAGAATGGTTTGGGTTGGAAAGGACCTCAAAGCCCATCCAGTTCCACCCCCTGCCATGGGCAGGGACACCTTCCACTATCCCAGGTTGCTCCAAGCCCCGTCCAACCTGGCCTTGGACACTTCCAGGGATGGGGCAGCCACAGCTTCTCTGGGCACCCTGTGCCAGGGCCTCCCCACCCTCACAGGGTAGAATTTCTTCCCAATAGCCCATCTAACCCTGCCCTCTGGCAGTGTGGAGCCATTCCTCCTTGCCAACTCTCCAGGCCCTTGTTCCAGGTGCCTCTCCAGCTCTTTTGGAACCTCTTTGAGCACTGGAAGGGGCTCTAAGGTCTGTCCAGAGACTTCTCCTCCCCAGTGTGAACACCCCCAGCTCCCTCAGCCTGCCTCTCCAGTGAGCCCAAGTCAATTTTTCCTTCAATTCTGACAATCCTTGCAGATCTGATTCTGTCTGAATCTCCCCACTCCACAAAATATTCTGGCAATACCTGAACAGCCACAACCCTCCCGCTCCATAAACAGCAGAGCACCTGCAACTGCTGCCTTTCTGCAGCACAGCACCGACCCCAGCCCTACACAGGGAGTAACTGCTACAGCTTCGAGAGCAGAAATTGCAAACTACTACAGAGTGCTCATTTTGAGATCAAACTCCCACAGATCTGAGGAAATGTGTCCTGAAAACACACTGTGAAAACTTGAACACATACCTGTCATCCAACTCTATCCTTTTCATGCTGTGGAGGTGCAAGACAGCCAGGATTATTGCCACCAGGAATATCACAGCACAGCACACGCCCACACTGATATAGAACACCCGGGTGGAAGTGGTGGGAGCTGCATTTACAGGATCAACTGGAACAGAAAGGTGGAAAGTTACTGAATCCCTCTCAAAAAGGAGAAAAACCAACAAAAAACCTCCCAAACCAAACCCACAAGAAATGACATTTTGTTAGTTTGTTACAGCAACACAGGCAGCGGGGTCTGGGGGCAGGGAGAGGCAGCAGCCTCAGCCATCCCAAATTTTCAATCAGGCATCCTGGAGAACAACTGCCCTGGAAGAGACAGTGGGAGGTAAAGAGAACACTGAGCAATGCACTCCACTGCTTTCCAACAGCATTTTGGCAAAAACTCTTCCATTTTGGGTACTACGGAGCCACAGACAGCCAGTGACATTTCCAGCTAAAAAAGGAGTAAAGGAAACTCCCTCATCCTATTCCTTCAATAGTGACAAGTTAAAACAGCGAACCAAACAGGTCCTAAGGTCAGGAAAATAGATCAGGTCCTAAAGGCAAGAACACAGATCAGAGTCATGCATGGAAACCAGAGACCCTAAGATGTGATACAAAAGTTGTTACAAGACTTAGAATAGGGTTTTTTTCCTCTTCACCAGTTAAAACAATTAATTACCCAAAAACCACTGAAATACTGGGTATAGTACAGACTATCTGGGGGGTATTTTCATAGGGAAAGCTGTGGAATCAAAGCACATCCCAAGTTTTTCAGTTTTTACACCCCAAGGCGTACATTCAGGATTACTTACAGATAGCCTTGCTGCTGTTTTTATCAGCTGTTGGAGATTTGACTTCTGGTTCAAGCTCTGAAGAGATGAGAGAAAGCCATGAAGTTTGGGGTACATCCATAATTGCAGCCCTTCACATTGCTCAGTTATGGAAGAACAGCTCTGCTTTTCCACAGAGGAGAGCTGACTCAAGGGCTACAGTCATCCCTACATTTCCATTTCAATACCTAACCATGGCACAATTAAAATCACACTGAAACACAGGGGTCAGTGAGACACACGTCCAGTGAGGCAATGCTTGAACCCACGGAATCCACCTAAAACCCTCCAGCTTGTCCAAGGTCCAAAGTGTGGGTGTTTGCTAAGGCACTAAGCAAAGACTTCATGGAATCAGTTCCTACAGGAGAGAAAATCATTCCTGGGGTGTTCGGTCAAGACTGCCCTGATCTTTTGCAGGAAATCCTGGCTCCAGTCAATTCCTCCTCATCCTAGGAAGGAGTCAGAGGCGCAGCCATGGGCACTGTGCCTTCTCAGCAGATGCCAGTCAGGAGGGAGTTGAAACAGAAGGATGAAAGAGGTGATGCCTATTTAAATTCTCATAAATGTGCAGCTAAAGGCAAGGGGACAATACGCAGCTCATGGGGGTTCCAGTCCTTTACAAAGTGGGTAAATCTTCATTAAACTGACTTTGAGTGTGGTTACTGAGAGGAGCAGAGCAAACCTAGGGAATGCAGGCTGTGGAGATGACTTCAGGTGAACTTCCCTGAGGATCTGTAGGCAGCTGAGGGAATCCAATGGATTTCTGTGGCTGCAAAGGCACTGTCCCACTTGCACAGCCCCCTTTCCTACTCCCAGGTGTGTCCAACACAGCAAAACCCCTTCCCACTCCTTGCTAAGCCAGTTCAGTCTGATCAACTCGGGAGAAAGTAATCCAGGGGAGGGAAAAATCAAAGAGTTTTTCTTTTTTCATCCTTTTTTTTTAACTTGAGGAGGAACTATCAGGAATGCCCTGAGCAAAACCACTAGCAAGTTCCTACATATTTCTAATTTATGCACTAAATTCAATCAGAAATCCCTGGAAGCTCTACACCAATCAACACACATCAAACAAAGTCACTGATATTTTTATGAACCTGTAGAAACATGATCTTTGTAAGGATCACTTCTGCATGGTTTAGGAAATGGCTCTCACCCCCCAGAGAACTGCGTGGTGCCTGCAAAACTCCATCACATTTCCACAGCTCAGTAGGCTGTGAATGGATCAGCAGGGCTGACTTCTCCCACTTAGAATATTTGAAAAATACCCAGGAAAATATGAACTAAAGGTAAAAACATCAACATTATCAGCCAGACTTCCATCTTCTCTAGGAGGAGATTTGCACTTTGAATTAAGAACTATCTTCCTGAAGCCTCAAGGCGAGGAACACGAGTATCCCAACCTCATGTGCCCCAAAGCCGTGTTGGCTCTTCCACCCACACCTTCCACAAGTCCATCCTTAGACATTTATATGCAGGAAAAGTGACAAACCTCCCTCTGGAAAGCCAACTACTGTCCTCAAAGGCTCCAAATAAACTGAACAGAGCCAGGAGGAGCATGTGAAGAGTGAGGTGGCCCTCCCCAAATGCTGCCTGGGAATGGGACACCACAGCCATTTTTGAGGAGTGCACAGCTCTTGGGATTCTCCAAAATAATTTTCTTCTGATGCCTATGAAAGTAGCAGGAGATGCTATGAAAATTCTAGGAAGTAGCAACAGCAGACAGTAACAATCCAAGAATAAATTATGCTTGCAGATTCTCAAGTGGAAACACAGAAGAGTCGATCTAGGATTTCCAAAGTCTGGATTATCTCCCAAGATCATTTTGTACTTCACATCTGACAGACTAACACCTCCTTACATTCCCTAAACAGCCAATTTTATCACAGTAGATTTTCTTGGTAATTCTTAGAACAATTGAATTCTCAGAGTGTTGCAGTTTTGAGGGAACTGCTTTTTTCCTTCCAAGCACAGAGAAAATGCTTTTTGTTATAGATATATAACAAGGTCAGTCAATACAGCAGAACTTCCAGGGAAAGTTGTTCATCCACCAGCTTCTGCTTTAACCACAAGTCCCCATTTCTCTCTGAAAGGCAGAATTTTACCTGGTTTCTTCTGCTCCTCCCTACCATTCACTGTTACTCCTGTCCTGGACCATACACCATCCCACTCCCCTTTCCTATCATGCTTTAACAGTAAGAATTTTTAAACACTTGAAACAATCTCTTACTTTTGTAGCACATTTTCCTTCGTTTGAAATTTAAAACTGTGATGTTTTTTGAGGAGTTTATTGTTAAGTTGAGCTGCATTAGTATTGTGACGTCGGAGTCGAGTCTGCCGGTGCAGGAGAGCTCCACACGGAACACTGGGAACACACAGGGGACACAGTCAGGGTCAGCCCTGCTCACACACTGGGGTGAGAGAACATTGCAATAAAGATCTTCTGAAATTATGTTTATAAAGCACATCGTTAAAGAACTCCATCCTAAGAAATGCTATTTGAGTCTTCACGCCTCATTACTCCAACTATCAGAGCATTAAAAGACATAGATCTTGAATTAATTTATGTCAATTTTATGCAACAGTCACAGTCTACTAAAACAGCACTTGTGGCTAAATGACCATTATTCATCCATTAGCTGGAGTTTACCTGAGAGGGTGCGAGGAACTTCCCCTTGGAGAGAAATGTTGGCCTGGGGCAGAGCCATAGCCATGGGATCATGTACATGAAATCCCAGTTTATACTCAACCTGTAACAACAGTTGAGAGAGAGAAAACACATCAGAAATCAGTCCAGTAGGAAAAAGAAATGCAAGATCCCTTTTCATAATTCTTCTTGAAAATAAAAATCCTATACATTATTTTCAAAGAGTGCTGTTAATTTGAGATGTCCACATTCTAAGAGTCTTACGTGATGTTTAAATATCAAGACTTTTGTGACAGTTCAAGTTCAGAAAGCCAAAACAGAAGCTACTCTTAAATCATTCCTTAAAATTTGGGGCAGAATTCAGAGCTGTATTTAAAATTAAAAAAAATCCCCCCACAAAGCTTACTTGCTGATACTTTTAAACTTGTTCAAAAGTCAGTTTGTTAAAGCCATAGGAATTCAAAAAATTCCCCCTCCCCCAGTCAGTTTTACAAACAAAATTGCTTAGAAATAGTTTATTTAACTATAGTCAAGCTTTTGTTTCTACTTAAGAAGCTGGTTCTGCAAACATTCATTCAAAAAAAAGTACAGGACCTCCTGTAAGTCATAAGATCCTCTTGGAAATTCATCCTATCCCTCCATTCTCAGCTGAATGAATTTGTTTGACTTTGCCCCAATAGTTTATTTTTTCCCCCTTTCTAAAACATAATATAGTTTATTTCTGTTATCAATTTATTTTTCAGTCAGGATGCCAGAGACACAACCCAGTTTCTGAGCTCCAACAAACTGCACTACACCCATCCCACCAAGTTAGATGGGAAGATGCCGAGGGGTGGAATCACAGGAATGGGAAGCAGGGCTACACAAACTCAAAAATTCCTACTCAGAATTCACAGCCAAGCCCAAGGAAAGGCAGGGCAGGGCCAGTGATGCAGGCAGCCCGTGGCTGAAGCTGTGACAAGGAAACTCCTACTGAAATGACAAGTGGCTGAACTGTCACTGATATCAGGGCTGCCTGGCACTTGACCCAATTCCACTGCAGGCCAAAACTCACTTAAGTTACACCTCAAAGGGCAGAACAACAGCAGGAGGAATCTTCAGGACCTGCATTGCTGGTGTTGCTTAATGCCACTGCTCCTACTGCAGCCTCTCCTACTTAAGGGCAGAAGAGCAACCATCACTCAAGTTTAAAAAAAAAAAAGAAGAACGAACATCTGCAAGAGACTAAACAGATCATTTCATATATGAAAATAAATTGCTAAGTAACTGGAAATGCTTCAGAATGTAAGAGCATACGCAATCTCTCCGACAGCTGTTGCTGCGTGCTCCAGCCACGGTGATTAAGTGAAATAAAAACCCCTTCCATTTAATCAGGGCTTGGTAATAACAGACTGGATGCTGCTTTTATAGGTTCTCTTGGTCTCCAAGCACATGTTTCTAGAAATCTCTACAACAATTGCTCTACACATGATTTCCAGAGGCTTCAGTTCATGGCTGCCCCTTCTGTGTGTCCAGTGCACCAACAGAAAAGATTCTCCAGTCAGTGGCTTGTATACATGGACCTTGTTAGGAGCAAGAAGTATAAAATACTTTAAAATAAATGCTTAACCTTTCTAAAATAAAAAAGAAACAGCCTGGACATACATCATCTTAACTTATTGCCTGCAGTCATATAAATGTTCTACACCTAGTATATTCTAATTTTTGCAAAGAAAAAGCCATTAAAGGATGATAATGGGTATCCACTAAGCAGCACAGCCCGTGTCTCAGGCACTCAGAGCTGAAGCCATGCCTGCTCACCTTGGATTTGGCATGCCAGGTGAAGTGGAGATTGTTGGTCTCGCTGGGTATGAGGAGATTGAAGGACAAGGCATAGTGATTAACCACATCATTCCTCACGTACGACAACTCTGCATCAAGACCTGTAAGGAGAAAGGGAAGAGTAAGACAGGGAAGAACAGGACCAAACACATGGGAACAAACAACTCCAGGACTTCAGCTCCACCTGAATCTGCATGTTGAAGCAAACGCTTCCCCAAGTCCATAAATTCAAAGGCAGGTTTGGAGGCCAATGCTCTGACAGAGTGCTCTAAAGCCTAAAGAGAGATGCATTGCAGAGAGATGCCACAGCCTAAGAAACAGGTAAAACCTGGAATGTAATGGAAGGAAACACAACTTTTCATACAATCCTCCAGGAGAGTCACCACAGGCTCTCCTGAACATCCCTTGTCTGCTTCTGGGAATCATGGCTCCAGTTTTGCTCTTATTTACCAAACTGCTTTGGATTATCAACTGGTTAATCACATGTAATTCCTTCTGGAATAGCTCATTTCTTGAGCCCAAGACACATAAGCAGTATGGAATTAGCTCCAAGGAAATTACATCACAGAATCCCAGAATGGTTTGGGTTGGAAGGGACCTTAAAGATCATCCAGTCCCACCCCCTGCCATGGGCAGGGACACCTTCCACTATCCCAGGTTGCTCCAAGCCCCATCCAACATTGCCTTGGACACCTCCAGGGATGGAGAAGCCACAGCTTCTCTGGGAAACCTGTGCCAAGCCTCACCACCATCACAGGGAACAATTTCTTCCTAAATCCAATCTAAATCTCTTGTCTTTCATAGTTTAAAACATTTCCCCTTGTCCTATCACCGTCTGCACGTGTAAAAAGTCGCACTCCCTCGCACAGAGTGAGAGGTGACATTTGTCCGCCCAGCAGTGCTAACATTTGATGTCTACCCTTTGCTCTCTGAACACTTTCATACACCTGGAGAACGGGAAGACCCACAGAACCACACACTGCAGAGCACTAAGGTGCACTTCCCTAAATAAGACACGTACTCAGATACTCACAATGCTGAGGGTGCCGTTATTTTTTGCGGCACACGATCCAAGGTCACGCTGAACACCGGGCAGGACCCTGCAGCCTGCCCTGGGTGTCAATAGTAATTAGTGGGAGAGTAAGCACTGCTTCCCTGCAGGGGTAAAATTAATCCCAGCTCCATATCCTCCGGACAAAACCACACTGGATTTGCAATCAGTCCCATTCGGCCTTGTCTCACACAGCTCTTCCTCCAGAGCTCCCAGCTGAACGCTATCCAGGCTCTGGGACATGCCAGGAGAACAGGACAAATCAGGCAAATCAGGCTGAGGGAACAGAGTTCAAATCAAACAGGCACAGTACAAATGGGAATGTAAATAGTGGGTTCTGGGATAACTGCATCACGGCCTTCCAGTACCCAAAGGGGGCTTATAAAAAACAGGGAGACCTTCTACAAAGTGAGAGTGACAAGACAAGGGGGAAGGGTTTTAAACTAAAAGAGGAGAGATTTAGATGGGATATTGGGAAGAAATTGTTCCCTGTGAGGAGGGGGAGGCCCTGGCACAGGTTGCCCAGAGAAGCTGTGGCTGCCCCATCCCTGAAAGTGTCCAAGGTTGGACAGGGCTTGGAGCACCCTGGGATAGCGGAAGGTGTTCCTGTCCATGGCAGGGGGTGGGAATGGATGAGCTTTTTCAAACCCAAACCATTCTATGATTCCATGAATTATTTTTATTATGGCTAGAAGGTTGAGAATATTGGAGAGGCTGTGACAACAAGACGACAGCATTTAAGGCATCCTGAAATTATTTCAAGAATCCAGGGAATCATGAAAGGTTGGGTTTTCTTAAGAAATTAAGGAAAAATAAATCAAAGCTAACCATTACACTGTGTAGATAAGCTGCATTTGAAGAAAGGGGGAATCAGCTTGAAAGAAATAATTCCTCCTGTTTAGTGCAAAAACTGGGCACAGATCTGTGCAAAGTGAGGTGTTCTCTTATTTCAGAACTTGATTTAATCCACCTTGTTTCCGCAAGATACAGAAATGCAGTCAAGATAGTCCCCTCCATTCTTGTTGCTGTCAACCACTTTTATTTCCTGCTGGCTCATCAGTGTCCCAAAACTTAACCAAAATCCCAGAGTATGTAATCAAAGGTACTGGGAGTGGCCAGGGGGAGAACTCCAGAGACTGGATGCATGAAAGGAATCAAGAGAACGGAGTAATCCCAGGGAGAAATGCTCTCACACAAGATGTTCAACAGAAAAAGATGCAGGTGATGCTCTAAGTGCTGGCTGTAAACAGCCTGAGACAGTATCTAAAAAAAAAAGTTCAATATTTCTTGTACACTTAACCCATATTTCCAGTTAATAATAAATGGGAAATGCAAAAGCATATCAATCAATAAAATAGGGATGATGGGGAAACCCACAGCTCCCTGGAAACAAAACAAAACTTTGAAAACACATAAAAGCAACAGCAAACTTGAAAAATCCCTGCCCAGATCATTTTTACATGTCTACATGTTTATACATGAAATCCAACTCAGAGTCAGCAAACACAGAAGGAGTGTGGAGAGGAGCTCACAACTATCAGACACTTGGCATTAGATCCAATCAAGATGGGAAGTTTTATGGGCATAAATTTACTAAACAAAGTATTCAAATGAAGCCCAGTAAGTACAAATCAAACTTTTAAGCTTTATAGGTGGTACAACACTGAGTAAACTGATTCTATAGGCCTATGTTTTAGTGCCTCTACTGCCAGAAAAAGCTCCACACTAACAGGGGACACTAATTATATGAATTTGAACAGCATCATGTAAGATCTGCATGGAAATCTTGTGTTTTGTTGCTTCAAAAAAATATGCTTTAAGGCACAGAAAAATAGTCTCAGAGGTTCTGTACAATAGCTCTTAGTTCCTAAAAATAGCAGAAGACTGTCTGGCTGAGTGTCCTGTTCCTATCGGGAGCTACAGACACTGCGTGGGGAAGGATTAAAACCCAAGGACACAGTGACATCTTAGGAACATACAGGCAGATCCTCTGTGCTTCCAGTGTTTGTGGATCACAAACTTCCTAGAGGTCCTACAAGAAGGCTGAAGTGGGACTTTTGACAAGGGTATGCAGTGACAGGACACAGAGGAATGGCCTCCCACTGCCAGAGGGCAGGGTTAGATGGGATATTGAGAAGAAATTCTTCCCTGTGAGGGTGGGGAGGCCCTGGCACAGGGTGCCCAGAGAAGCTGTGGCTGCCCCATCCCCAGAAGTGTCCAAGGCCAGGTTGGATGGGGCGTGGAGCAGCCTGGGATAGTGGAAGGTGTCCCTGCCCATGGCGGGGGATGGCACTGGACGATCTTTAAGGTCCCTTCCAACCCAAACCATTCTGGGGTTCTGTGATCAAACTCACAGGTAGTCTCTTCCAAAAGCTTCTCATTAGATTTTTTGTCTTCTAGGAATTTGGGTAAATGCCTTCTCCAAGCCTGGAAACCAACAGATAGACACTTGGAAAATGTCAGTGTTTCAATATGTTTCAATGTCAAGTGTACACTGTTACTGCACGGTAATTTTCTCTTTTAAGCTTAGGAACAATTAAAACATTTCCTCTCTAGCACATCTTTTCCCATCAATGAAGTACAGGCAAAATTCCATTTCCCATTCACAGCTAAGAACCAGAAAAGCAAGCTCCCATCTCCCCACCTCCTATCCACATTACAGCTCTGCTTCCAGACCATCCCTCCATTCCTAATTTTTCAGCCCCTCTCTGCCTCCCCACCTCAATCCTGAATTCCCGAAGCACTTTGTCTGTGTAATTTATCTCAATCAGGCCAACAAAACACACCAAAAATTGCAGCTGAACCTGTCAGTGAGAAAAAGCCCCGGGCTGTGCTCTGGGCAGGCAGCCAGGCAGGCAGGTGTGTTCTGCCTGACACAGGCAAGCCCAGCGCTGATCCCGGAGCTGCACCACATCCCAGCCATAAGGGAAGGCACTGGGAAGGTACAGACAGGGCAGGAATCACACAGGGCACTGCAGAAAACAGCAGTGAGACACAAAGCCATAGCTCACTGACGGGGTGTGGGATCCCAGTCTCATCATGGCAGCTGAAGCCTAACTCAGAATTGCTTTAATTCTGCATTTCACCTTTTTCCCTCAGACTTGCACACTGACACCTGCCTGGCAACAGTCCTTGCTTCAGCCTTCAGCAAGCCACGTGCAAGGAGTCAGGCTGGCACTATGCAGGGAGAGTAGGGAACACTCCTCAGTGAGTGTAACTCCCTGGATTAGTGAGGATGCCCAGGAGCATCCCACATGGAGGGTGAGACTGCAGCAGTGCTTAGATGGAGCTTATACTAAAACAGTCCCATTACCTCATCCAGACAGAGTAAGGTTTTTTCCCAAAGCATGCTTTGGGCATAGGTAGCTTAGAAAAATGGCATCATGTGAAGCAAGTCACTATCAATACACAGCCTAAAGTAGTGACCTCCATTTTTCACTTTTTTTAGTGTAAATCTCTTTCACACTCAGCAGCAGTGTAAGATGCAGCAGTCGAGGTAGCAGGTGGCAGAGGAAAAGAGAAATAAGTTCTGTTTCCTCAGTTTTTTCAGATTTCAAGAATGCTCAGTAAACTACTAAACCTAAACCTCCTGACTGGTGGGTGAGGGGAGGGAAAATGTCATTCTGCAAAATGCTGCGTTCCTCTGAAAGTGCTGAATTCTTTCTTTGCACTAAGTAGGGCAAATCCAAGCTGGATGTAATGTTTTGTGTCCTATATGGAATGATAAAAGGCAAAAACAGGTGGCTCTAGGAGGAAAACACAGATGCAATACAGCTACAGGAAACAGGCAGCTCCTCAATCATTTTCTAGGCAAGGTGGCAAAACATAAAGAAAGGGGTGGAGAACCTTACAAAGAAATACCAAAAACTGCAGAGAAGGAAAAGCAGCTTTTCCAAAACGCTCGCATTGGTTTCAGCAGAATATTGGTGATCGATGACGACCAGTTTGAAAAGCTGGGCTGCAGCTTTGCTCTGGCAAACCTCCCTAAACAAGTCCATATGCAGACAACGCACAGCAGGGAAGGATCTGGTTTCTCCTTACTTGGACTTGACAAACCTACAGCAACACACATGAAATCAGTTCAGAGCAATGTTCTGCCTGGGTTTCAAGGCAAAGCCACCACCCTTTTACCCAGGCAACTTCTAAATCTCATTATGAACTTCCCCATCTTTGTATCTTGGGCACAGACTTGAAAGAATGAATTAAAGTTGAAGGCAAACAAAAAGGTAAATTTAAGCAGCAGCACAGAGAAAGTCTGTCATTCTTCGCACTGTTTAACATAACAAAACATCTGAAGAAGCTCAGAAACGAAGGGGAGAGGCCAATTTTCATTCCCAGATGCCAAAGATGCTGAGCAGCCCTTGTGTTCATGACAAAATTGAATCATGTCAGTCTAGCAGCCTAACAAAACACTTCTTTTAAAATGTCCTTGTGCAAATGCAGTCTAGCTTCAACTCTCCTTTTTAATTTTAAGCACAACATACAAAAGAAAATTGCCTCTGCCACCATGGGAAAAATGTATTTTATTTTTGTGAAGCAAATCTATCCTGCAATGTGCTCTAGTAAAAATACATTTTTCTTAAGGATGACAACAGTGTTTAGGAGTCTGTTACCTGGGGTTACACTTCGTTCCTTAATCACTTCAAATCTTTGTAATTATGGCAGGTTTTTTCTTAAATTGGGAGATAAAAAATGACTGTGCAACGTTACAGTCTGCTATTAGACTAAGGTTAGAATATTGCAAAAAGCAGCATTTCAATTAGAGCAGTCTGGTAACAATAGCTGACATAATTATCTGTCCCAGTGGCTCTCCAGTACAGAAATGAGTCAAATTAGGTCTTGTTTTCTTAATGCTCTAGTCTGTAATTTAAAAGTTTCTTCATCAGCAGCTGAGAAATCTCTGCAGTGTGACATCAAACCACCAGAGCCCTCCCAGAGCAAAGCCACTTCTGCTCCTGACTCACAGCCACTGAAACTAATTAATTGGGAAGAGTTACCCAGTTCAGTGAGTTATGATCTTTGTATAACTATTCTGTTTGTTCTATTACATCCTCCAGAGAAGGAGGCCTCTGCTCCTGGGTTAGTCCTCTGGCCAGAGCAGAAGTTTCCAGTCCAGGATGAACATCCATGTGGAAGAGTATGAACCTAAAGCCTCAACACCCCAGCACTCACCTGCCAAGCCCACACATCCCACCCCATAAACACACCGGATTCTCCCTCCACTGGACAATTTACCTCGCTGAAGAAAGATAACTTCTTTTTCCTTCCATTTTCCTTTCATTTAAAGTGCACCCTAAGTCTGAAACACTGACTTTAAATTGCCTTAAATCCTAAGATTTCCTTTTTTGTACAAGCAGGTTCTGCAAATGTCCACTGGAAGATACAGCCCAAGCACAAGGAAATGTGACTCAAGAATTAAAAATCAGCTCTTGACTACTGAAACTTCCTTTTTTTCAGGGTAGAGAGAAAACACTTTCCCAGAGCAACACTTTCCCATTTAGTTTGAATGTACTTAATTCACTTCAACCATCAGCTTCTGCAGGGCTGAAGCTACAACTGGGAGTTCAAAAATACACAGAAAACAAATGCAAGCTGACCCACATGGATAAATTTAGTTTAGAAAATAGCAAATTATTGGGAACGCAGTACTAAGCATCTGAATGTATAGACACACAAAAAACTTCCTACATCCTATTTGTACATATCCAGTATATACAACAACAAGTAACAGATCACAGCCTTCCACTTGCACTTTTATTTAAGCTTTCCACAAAGCTACAGTCTGCCAGTTATAGTTGTTGGTCAGGAATCTGGGCTGAAATACTTGTTTTTAAACACCTTACAGGCTGGGAGGCTGTGGAAAAGATGACTGATGAAAAATATAACAGGGCAAAACCAAGTCAAACCTTCAGCAACACGGAGATGAGGAAGAAACAGCTTTTCACTCTCCTAACACAGGCACCAGAGACTGTCAAAGGATGGTGTTCAGTGTCAAGCCGAAAGGCAAAGCAACACAAATGCAGCAATCCTCACAGCTCTGCAAGCTCGCCCAACTCCAAGGAGCAGCAGCAGAGGGCACAGGGGCTGTGGTTGTTTGTTACCTGCGCAGAGTTAACTTCCATTAGCTGGAGGGGGAATACAACGTGGAAGGCATTCCATTTGAGGAAATACTCAACATAACTTCAAGGCAATTAATGCACCCTTGAAAACCAACCAAGACTCCCTAGCAGGAAGCCTCCTAACATCCAGCAAACGTGAGAAAAACTCTTAGCCAAGAGCTCTCATTAAGTCCTTGTGAATCTTCACAGGCAGATCACCCCCAATTCACCTCATGGATGCTGTTAAATACAATTTGCAAGTTCAACACCACAGGCAAATGGGATTTTTCCCACTGAGAGGTCTTTTGGAAAGTCACAGAGAGGACTTCCCTTCCACAGGAAGAAGTTCCCCCAGCAGATGCCACCTACTGAAGTAAAAGCAGTATTTAACTCAATATAACTAAATAGAAGACATTTCTTATTCCTAGGACCCACCTGCATACCCTTTATTTGTCTCTGAACAGCAACAACAATTGCATTTCAATCACCTGCCTGCTTGTTTTTCTCTCCTTCTCTTACAGAAAAAAAATCATCATTTTTCTGCTAGGTAGGATATAAAGGCCCCTGTGGAAATTGTTAGAAGATGACACTCCTTAATAGGGGAAAAAAAACCCCAAATCAACACCATATGTCTCACCTCAGAGCAGAATACAACTGAATTCTGCTCCTGAGAACACCTTTCTAAATGAAATTTGCCCATTTCAAGGAAAAAAAAGAAAACTGACAAACTCCCACCAAAACCAGCAGCCACTTTGCCATTAATAGGCAGGATGGTGCACATAAGTTACTGACTCCAAAGGAAAGATGCAGGAGCAATGCACAAATGGATACTTGAAGGCAGAGGAAAATTAGTGGCAGTGACCTACACAGAGGGCAAGGGGAAATGGGACAGGTGGGAATAGGAATGGTGCAGGTACAGGGTTGGAGGCAACTGAAAGGAAACTGTAATATGAAAAAATAAATCTAACTTTATTGAGAAAATAGAAGAACTTTATTCTGAGTCAGGTGTCTTTATGAAATAAAAATTTAACTTAGCAGTAATGGCAAACCTCATCATTATTTTAACATGAAGTTTCATGCTCCTTTTGCATTAGAAGGAAAGCCAACACTGAGAATAGAAAACCAAAAGGTTCCGTCCTCATGAACTGCAGTTGCCAAGAGCACAGCCCTCGAAATAAAACAACCTCTGATCAAATGTTCAGTAGTATCCCCAAAGGTTTGGAAGGGAGCTGCTGCCACCTTCCCAGCCAAAACTCTATCACATAACCCAGGTGTGCCAGACATCATTTGGACTAGTGAATAACGTGTGTTTGTGGTATTTCAGTGTCACCTACCCACAGAAGTTGTATCATTTTATTTTCAGTCATTTAATTATAGTAATGCACCCACATGTTGGTTTAGTTATTCCTGGAGGCAAGACCCTACCTCCAGAATGGTGTCCCTGGCTATTCCAGTAATGAGTACCCAACTGAGTACAAATAAATTAAATGTTAATTAGGAAAAATACACACATACCCCTCCCTCAGTGCTTCAGGCCTCTCAGCCTTGAAACTCATGCTCCCAGTTCTGTGCCTGACGGGATTGCTGAGGAGATAATAGACCCTTCACATCTTTTGAAATGCTTTGAACACTTCCATCGCAGTGATTGTTTAACACAAAACCAAGCTCTACACAAACTAAACCAGGTTTGTTCACTCCTGTGATCATCTCTATACCCACAGAGCTTAGTATTTTTTTCTTTTATTAGGAATTACTCTGCAAGGTCATCAACTAACTTCATAGGCCCAAATAGATCAGAGAGAATAACCACCTTTAGTTTATCAGCCTGCTCCAGCTTTCCAAGCCCCCCAAGCAGCAGCTCCCATGCCTCTGTTCCCGCTCTGCTCTTTCCCAAGCAGCGTGCTGAAATCAATATACTGGTTAATTTAATTACAGCTATTCAACACCCAGTAAGTGGCTGCAAAATTCTAAAGCACCACATTAGTTTCATGCTGTTGCTTCTGCTCCCAGATCTCCGGAGCAGTCAGTGCAAATATGTGAGTTATCCGCTTGAAAGAAGGACAAAGGCAGCGATGGAAGAGGAATAATGCGTTTGAAGCCTCTGCCATGGCGCCCTTTGTGCCACCACAAGGCGTTTGCAGAGAGTGTTAGCATTCATCCCGACATGGGAGCTACTGGTGCTGCTGCCATTCTGGGGGAAAAAAGGAAAAAAACTCAATTCATCAGGCACAACTTATTAAGTGCACTTCAGCCTCACTCCCTGCTCTCATGGCTCAGACCTCGAGTATGATTCAATACTGCACACTAAGGCACAGAGGAGTAACTCTAACTAAATATCCGTCCACTGCAAGGAAAGTAGGAGCCTCCGTGATACTTCAGTCTGGATAGATTCAGGTAGCAATTAGTCATCAAGCCATTTCACTAGAGCTCAGCACAACTGTGAATCAACACATTTGGAATCTGTCTCATTAATTCAGCTTTTGCAGTATCCAAACACAACTCTGAATAGCAGGAGGGGAGGAGAAAAACACAAGGCTTCATCCTTTAAAGTACCCAGAGTGTAAAGTACAGCTGCCTCCACAGCTCCCACTCTCAGGAAAACACCACCCTGGAACTTTTCATGCCTGTGAACACGATCCTTATCTCTTGTATTTCCCTCTGCACAGGTGGTGTTTAGGAGCAGTTTCGGTCCCTGCCTTCCTCCCACTATCCTGAGCCCTTCTTGCTGGCTTTTCTCATGCACACAGAGAGCTGTGCCTCCATTTCCTCTCTCTTGTTCCCATTCTCTCCGCGCAATGGAGGGAGAAAGAGAGCATGTATTCCAAGAGGCCAAACAATCAACGGTGATAAATAGGATGCTGCCAAAAAGAACGCAGGTATAAAGTCACAGCAGTGAAGAATGAAGCTTTGGGAATTTCTCCCCGCCCCCCCCACCATCAGGCCAGCCTTCAGTCTCAGAGGTCAGGTTTCTTCCAAGTCCCTGACACACAAATGCTACAAGAGCCACAAACACTTATCACGAGACAGACCTTGGCCTCTCGGGAGCTGAAATGGCTGTTTCCTCCCAGGGCTGAGAGCAGACAGAGCCACACGAAGCAGCCCAGCCGTGCTCTGCGCCTGCAATCCCGCCTGAACGCCAATTTGCAGAAGGAAATAGCCTTCTCCAGGCAGGATTCAGAGCCCCCAGCAGCTGAAATCCCAACACATTGGCTGGTGTGCTAGAGCGGGATTCAGAAATCAACCACCCACCTCAGCAATGCTGAGTAGATCAATGTGCACAAGGATTGAAGATTATTTCTCAGACTTCCCTCTTAGTGGCATCACACAGAATATGGTTTCAAAGCAATCCTAACTCAAGCCACAGGTTGCCTCCTCTAGGAGGAAGGCCTTCCATGGGCTATTTCAAACTTCTAGAAGCTTATTCTTCTGCAGTTTTGCAAGAATTACCAATATTGCCGAGGGTTTATGTGATTTCACACATCTCCAAAGAAATGGCTGTCCACTAGTTATTTGAACTCTGCAAACTACGAGGGTGGTAACAGAATGGAAAGGGACAGAGGAACCCCAACTGCAGCTTGTTCTCGTAAGCCTCAATATGGATGTGAACCATGGTCAATCAGACAGACAGACACCCAGGCACAACGAGAGGCTCCACAATGAACAGAGGCTGCTCGATGCCACGACGCAGGGAACTTGTCACAACCTGCTGCTGCTGCTGCACACACCCCTGAATAGCTGCCTGTCCCCAGCCTCCACTGCTCCAGAACAGGGTGGGTCACACCTGCCTGCAGTCCCAAAACCAGCAGCTACTGTGCACCCATCACAGACTGTCAGCAGGCTAAAGGGCTTTACAGAGCAAGGTAACAGAACCATTACCCTTAAAACAGCACTTGCACTTCACTGAATATATCAGAGTATTTTCAGCAGTTCAGTTTCGTTTCAGTGCACAGTGTCTGTCAGGATTAGAAGTTTGCTTTCCATCCAGGTGAGCACCTATGTAAATCTTCCATTTTAAGTCCCTTTCTCGTGGTGCCAAGGATTTTGGATTCCTGAGAAGACAGGTATGTGGACCATAGCAAAATTACAGCATGCAAAAAGAACTCTTCTGTTCTTCACAGTCAAGTACTTAAAAGCGATAAAATGAAGATTTAAGAAAATGTATACACAGAACCTGATCTTGAACTGTAGGTCATGTACCACACACATATTTGCTTCCACACCTTCGAGTACTCAGACATCTGCTCCTTGGGGGACATCGCCTTCATCCTTCTGCAAAAACAGAGGCTCTTTGCTGTATTTTATCCAGTACCTGTGAGTTCCCCATCTCCCATGGAAAATGATCTCAGGTACTGCTAAAAACCCTCACTCGGAGCACAGCACTGGCTCGCTGGTGGTGCTCCAGGTTGTGATGCTGTCCAAGACAGGTTGAATAGGATTTTAACAAGGCCCTGAAGCTTTTCAAGAATCACAAGGAATACATACTTTCAGCTCCCTTTCACTGCAACCAGGCAACAAAGGAACAAGACGATTTTCAGTCACTACAGACTCAGCGCAGGCACCATAAAGCACTTTTGATGTGAACTCCTGTGGCCAACTCCCCAAAATAGTGACATCAAGGAAGCTGTTTCATAGTATAAAATGAAGACAATTAAGATCATCTGCTGCAATAAAATGATGTTTAGACTCCATTTTTAATATCCAAAATTGTGTTTGGCCTATAATTTCCCAGGACTCTGCTCAGCCCTGGTGAAGCCACACCTGGAGCACTGGGCTCCCCAATACAGGAGCCTTGGAGCTACCGGAGAGGATTCCAGCAAAGGGCCACAAAGAGGATTAAAGAGACTGGAGCACCTCTACCATGACAAGGTGCTGAGAAAGCTGGAGCTGTTCAGCCTGGAGAGGAGCTTGGTCAGGGACATCTCATCAATGTATAAAATTATTCAACGATGTGTGCAAAGCGGATGGAGCCAGGTTCTTCCCATTGATGCCCAGTCAAGATCTGAGGAAACAGGCACCAACTGAAACACAGGAGGGTCTGTCTGAACATCAGGAAAACTCATACAGTGAGGGTGACTGAGCACTGGCACAGGTTGCCCACAGAGGTGGTGAAGTCTCCATCCTCAGAGACGTTCAAAAGCCTCTGGACATGGTGCTGGACAACCAGCTCTGGGTGGCCCAGCCTGGGCAGGGGGTGGGACCAGATGACCTTCAGAGGTCCCTGACAACCTCAACCACCCTGTGAGTCAGCAGCACAATTTAAAAACCAAACAAACAACCCTCTGCTGTAACAGATTTTGCATCATGTAATGTTGCATCTTAGAGCCAGACAATTCATTTTAGTAAGCTGCACGCTGGCTTCTAATGAAATTCTGGAACACTTAAGTACAAGTCACATAAGTGAAATTAATTTAACTCTGTAATTGAGCAAATGCAAATATAAAACTAACAACAGACAGCATTCAATGATTACTCAGAAGAAACTGGGCCAGAGAACACTGAATTTAGAAACTCAATGCAAACATCTGACTTTAAAATTCCCCTGCAATTCTAATTTAGCCTCCTGTACTGTGCATATGCATTATGATAGCCCTTAGTTACATGATAATGTGGTATTTTCCCCCCATGGGACTGAAGTCTCAGTTAACATTCAGACAAGACCTCTAAAAAGACCCAGAACCATGTGACAGAAGGGCTATCCACAAGACCAATTTCACTGCTGAAAGGCATGTAGTCTCCAAAAAAACCTCTGCAAGGACAGAAAGGATTGTCCTTGCTGCTTAAGCACCTTGTTGATGCCATGAATGCTGCAAAAGAACTGCCTGTAATGCCAGAACTGCTCAAGCCAAGTTTTCACAGGCAGCTATTGAGTCTGGTCCTCATAATCAGAGGGGAAAACCCGAGGTATCCTGTGAGGCTGAGCTCAGAACTGCTGGGAACTCAGAGTCATAGTCTAAGAGATACACCAGGAATGCACGAAGTGCCA
This sequence comes from Atrichornis clamosus, assembly GCA_013400975.1. NCBI lineage: Eukaryota > Metazoa > Chordata > Aves > Passeriformes > Menuridae > Atrichornis > Atrichornis clamosus. The sequence continues at coordinate 3,991 of WBMZ01014267.1, read as the reverse complement.
AATAACACTGTGTACTTGAACAGACTACATCCAATCCCTACTTATTAAAGCTAGCTATCTAACAAAAATTAGTATTTTCTACCTTATTCTTTAAACTTCAGCTCACTACCTGCAAGGCAGGGATACATAAGCCTTTACATTCCAGGATCCTGTGAAAAGGAGAACAATGGAGCATTTCAACATGAGGCAAACACCACATTTTGCTTGAAAATTGGAATGAAAGTCACTAAATCAAGTAGAGACATCCTACTGAATAACTCATCACTAGCTTCACACCACCTGCGTGTTCAGCATCACAGGGTGGTCACTGGAAAAAGGGATAGGATCAGGCGTACCACACGTGTAGCGTCAGCCACTGCATGACACTAATAAAACTTTCTTCAGGTTTAAGCACAGGCCCAAAAAATGAACCAGCTCCAAAAAGCTACAGATGATGGTGCTAAGTCCAGAGACACCCCTAACAAGGTTGTGGTGCTCTGGATGTCTCTCCCCAGGAAGCAATGCTTCCCTTCCTCCTCCCCAACTCTCCCTCACCCTACACTTCATCACTGCTAACACCCAGACACCTGTAGCTCCTGCTGAAGTCACCTCAACCGAGTCCCCTCACTAACTCCTCTCTCTTTCTTCCTCTATCCCATCTATCGTCGAATAGATGTGTGTGTGAGCGGAATCTGACACATTCAACTATGTGAAAACCACAGATTATTTTTCCCAAAGGCTTTTCGTCTGGATTGCTGGGAACATTTTCCATGGGAATGGTAAGAGATATTTCTGACAAAGACACCATCTGCCTGCCATATAACGAGTCCTGCTTTCAGACTCTGAGAACTCCGTAGTGTTTCGAAATAAAAATCCACCTCACACAACAAGATGAGCCAGTTTCCTCTAGTTTTCTTCTACGTAAAGTCCTGAAGATTTCAAAACAACTCCTCCTAAGGCAGACACATGGCCAGAACCCCACAGCCCAACGGTGGAAATCTGGCGTGAGCATACAGGAAAGGAGCAGGCAGCTCTCACCATAAATCACTGTATCTGTCCTTCCTCCACACCACCAAGAACAGCAGCCACAAATAATCTGAAGCAAGTCCCTGTTTCACTTGCAGGAGCCACAACCCGATTAAAACACAGCCCACAGCTCTGTAGGACACTGAATCACAGGTTTGGGGAGAGCAGCAGCACCAGATGCTCCACTGAAATGTGTCAGCCTGGCTGATGGACAGGCCACACAGGGGTACAGCCCCACAGAGCTTCCACCAGACCCTGGGGATACTCCAGCTCTGCATCGCTGTCTATGACTGATTCAACAGCCACACGCATGCTTACACTTATTCCTAATCAAATTTGCCACCTAGAGATGTATAGGGATGATATTAAGAAGCATGAAAACACCACGGGCTGTCGAAACTGCAGTAACTCCATGTAACATTTGGGTTTATGAGCACTTCAGAAAGTCTGGGAGTTTCTGTTCAGCCACAGCAAGACAGCAGCAGAGACAAGAGTTTGTTTAGAAACAAAAGGTGAAAGAATCCAGTTTCTATTAGCAGCTTCACTGAACTTAACACTTGGCTTCACAAGCAACCTCATTTTCCTATCCCTTGTGACTGATTATCCCAGCATCCGCTGAACCACGGCTTTGCTCAGGGAAGTTCCAGAAGCTGAATCCCCTCCCTGCTCTTTGCAAGTTCACACATCAGTACCAGGCCTCAAACCATGAACTTGATTGTATTCAAACCCCAATCAAATACTACAAAATGGAACATATTAAATAGCTGGGTTTGTTTTCAGAATTGTGAAGAACTGGAACAAAACTGTCTGTCCCTCTGGATTTTCTTCTGCCAGAGGAATACATGAAGTTATTGGTAATTTGATTGTCTCCTCAGACCACACCTCACCTACAACAGTATGTGTAAAAGATACCCCTAAAATTAAATCTGCTCATGCCAACAACACAATTTAGATCCTGGAAGTTTAATTTACAACACATTTCCAGTGATCTGAACCCCACTAACAAAAAAAAGTGCCAGTTTACTCCCGCATTAGACTCCAATTTATTCAGGTCTCTGGGGTCACAGAAGCAGAACAGATCATTCACGTCAGATACTTAAAATTATATAAATCAGCTACAGACAGCTGAGTAGTAAGTGCCTTCAGCCGTGTAGCAATAGAAACTCTTAAGGGAGGCTACAGGATGAAATTAAGTAACAGCCCATCTTCCCTCCTCAGTTGCTACTTTACTATCAATAATTACGCTAGCGGGCCACAGAAGCCCGAACAAATCCAACTAACAGAGATTTCAGGCACTAGACACAGGAGAGCTCAAACCTTACCATTCAGTACTTCCGACATTAACAACTTGTTTAGAATCCCAGCTCACCAGCAAGCCAGACATTTTCATCTGTACCTATAACAGAGCATCTGGCAGCGAGCACATGCCATGTAAAAATGATGACAGCAGGACACTGATCACCAGGGCAAGCAATAAGTGAAAAATGTTTACAGTGTTCTTCAGTCCCCCAGATCCCCTGACTTGGTCAGCTGTGCGCTCACAGAGTGCAAATTAACTGGAGATATTTTTATTTTGTCCATTTGATGCAAATAAAATCTTGCACTGACAGTTTTCCAGCTTGCAGAGATACAAGGCACTTGGGAAAAACAAACCACCAGGGACACCAACAGATTTGTTTTGAGACTCCAGTCACCAACTCTAAACAAGAGCCTATGTAAGCCAAAGCCTACAGAAAACAAATCTTTGTTTAAGTCAGGCTCTCCAAGCACAGAACTCCTGTGAAAGCCTTCCACAGCGGGCCAGATGGGGGACTTCAGGAACTGCCTCCAAGTCCTTGCACAGCAATTGTCAGCCTGCCTAGAAATTAAGATTCCTTTCACACACGCACCCAATTATTGCCAGGTCTCCTCTCTGCCCTCTGCATATCGCTCGCCTGGCTAATTAAATCATGGGCCTGAGCTCACCTCTTCCAGGGCTTACTCTGCTCCCACAGGACACCATCCCCAGTCGCTCCAACGTGGGGAGCCCCTCACCATCAGGGTGACACCCTGTGCCCTTTGCTTCCTCCAACCACACGCACAAGGCAGTATAGAGACTCCATTCCAAGTCCTCTGCCTCCTCCATCCTCCCCATGACCCTAAGGCCTACAAAATCCACAGATCCCTGGAATCACCCATCCCTGCCCCAATCCCATTGCTCTCCACCCCCTCCTGAGCCCCAGGTCCTTCATCCTCACCCACAATCCTTTCCACCTTCCCCAGCACCCCTAAATCTGCCTCCCTTGCAAGAGTCCTACAGACATCCCCAGCCTCCTGGACCCCACAGCCACCCCCGGTCCTGTTTACACCCACCTCTGCCTCATGGAGCCTCACAGCAACCCCCGGCCCTGCTGACACCCCCCTCACCCCATCCCAGTGCCTCAGCCCCCCGTTCTCCTGAGCCCCAGGTCCTTCATCCCTCCTCGCAGCCAGTCCCACAGAATCCACGAAGCTCCCTGCATTCACCCATTCCCACCCCAGTCCCACAGCCCCCCATCCTCTCGTGAGCTGGAGGTCCTTCACTCCCACTCATAGCCCTCTCCATCCTCTCCTACACCCCCAGGTCTGCCTCCTCACAACATTCCTACAGACACCCCCATCGCCTCCTGGACTCCCACAGCCACCCCGCGGGTCCTGCTGACCCGCACCATCCCCACCTAGTCCCACGGCCCCCCATCCTTTTCCAGCCCCCCAGACTTCCATCCTGGCCTGACAGAACTCCCCTCAGTCCCTCCTCAGCAGCCGGACTCCCCCACCAGCACCATCACCTCAGCCCCGCACCGCCCCCGGGCCCCGGCCGCACTCACCGATCAGCTGCCGCACCTCCTCCTCGCTCAGGTAGATGCTGAGGCTGGGCCCGGGGCCGCCTGGGGGCCAGTCCAGGGCGTGCGGGCCGGGGCCGGGCTGGCCCTGGACGCCGGCGGGCAGCAGCACCAGCAGCAGCAGC
>WBMZ01014266.1:7599-140437 GCA_013400975.1 Atrichornis clamosus | reverse complement strand
GTCTAGCAAAACCACGACATAGCGTTACACTGCTACATGTGATATTTTTCTTTCTGTAAATAGTTGCATATTTCCCAGTGAAATTTTACAAAACTTATTAAAAGGCCTGTGGTGAGTTGACCCTGACTGGACACCAGGTGCCCACTAATGTTTCTCTACCACTCCCAGCCTCAGCATGGACAGAGGTGGAAGGAGTAATAAAAGGGTTGTGGGTTGAGATAAGGAGAAGGAGAGATCACTCAGCAATTTTGTAATGGGGAAGGCAAACTCAACCTGAGGAAAAATTAATTCATAGCCAATAAAATCAGAATAGGATAAAGAGAAAATAAAAACCTCTTTAAGCACCTTCTCCCCACCCCTCCCTACTTCCTAAACTTCATTCCTGAGTTCTCTACCCTGAGCAGCACAAGGAGGCAAGTAATGTGAGTGTGGTCAAGTCATCCCACCTTGACTCTGCTGTCCTCCCTCCTCAGCAGAAAGACTCCTCACACTTTTCCCCTGCTCCAGCATGGGTTTTGTCCCAGGGGAGACAGTCCTCCATGAACTTCTACAGCGTGAGTCCTTCCCACAGGCTGCAGTTCTCACAAACTGCTCCAATGTGGGTCCCTTTCACGGGGTGCAGTCCTTCAGGAACAGGCTGCCCCAGTGTGGATCCCCCACAGAGTCACAGGTCCTTCCAGCAAACCTGCTCCAGCCTGGGCTCATCTCTTCATGGGGCCACAGGTCCTGCTGTCAGGGGTGAGAGTGGGAGCTTCAGAAAGTTTATTAGAGAAGCCCTCCTGCTGAGCCATGAGGTGCAGAGAGGACCTCCTTGCTTTCTAAACTCCTCTCCAGAGAGGAGCCTGGGTGTGGCTAGATCCGGTCTTAGCCCCAGTCAGTCAACAATTTAAGTAACTTTGTCCTGCAGGATTAAAGATGGCAAATGAGATATATTTATAGAAAATGAATTATTTAGTATGACAAATGATTAGATAAAAGAGCTTAATCAGAATTATTTACTACCCGGTATAAAAGCTAAAACAACTAGTAGCATTTAGTATAGTATAGTGCACTATATCAAAGCAATTACATTAAAGCTAGCAAAAGAAACAATTATTAAATAGAGATTGATGTAACTCACTATGCAAACGCTCGTGGGCATAGCCCTTCGACTCAGCCTCCAGAAGTATCTTTGAAGGGGCACTCCCACTTCAAGGAAGGAAACTTCACACGCACATGCCAAGATGGAATCTGTTAAAAGAATGTACCATATGAAAGTGGACTGGACTGTTGTAGTGTAAAGTGATAGGACTGCCAGTCATATGACTTCAACTCATCTTAAGTGCTTATCTGCTAAGTCTTTGCCTCACTATCAGGATATTAGTTTGGGGTTGGTGAGACAGACTGGTTTTAGCATAATTCAACACCAAAATCTGTACATGATGCCCCCTCTCAGCCCACTACTGATAGCTTGCAAAACAGGGCATTATTTGAGCTGTTTGACCACATTCCAAGGGTGAAGAGTCCTGCTACACCTGCTTGGAGCCTACTTGAGTGTGGGCTTCCCACAGGCTCACAGCCTCCTTCAGGCATCCATCTGCTCTGTCCTGGGTTCCTCCACAGGCTTCAGGTGGATCTCTGCTCCCCCATGGACCTCCGTGGGCTGCAGGTGGACAGCCTGACTCACCATAGTCTTCATCACAAGCTGCAGGTAAATCTCTGCTCTGGCGCCAGGAGCACCTCCTGTCCCTCCTTCCGCGCTCAGGGTCTGCAGTGCTGTTTCTCTCACGTTTTCTCACTTCTCTTCAGCTGCAGTTGTGCAGTTTTTCTTCCTCCTTAACTGTGTTAAGCTGATGCGCTTGGTCTTGTTTAGTGGTGGGTCTGTCTTGGAGCTGGCTGGCATTGGCTCTGTGAGACAGGGGGGAAGCTTCTGGTGGCTTCTCACAGAAGCCCTCGCTGTAGCTCCCCCTGCTACAAAAACCTTGCCGTGCAAACCCAATACAGAGCCCAACTTGACAGATGTAAAGCAAAGAAAGAGCTAAAATTAGAAGAGGCAAAAATAGAGGTTGTGAAGCTGTCTGAATATCTTATAAACAACACATTTATGCTGAATTCTGTCAGTTAGGTTTGCTGTATTTGTTAGTTCAGACTGTGTCTCAGACAGAATTCATAGAAGAGCAAAAGGTGTCATGCTGAAAAACATGCAGTTAAAAATTTTTTTGAAGTCTATCAAAAGTTGACATGTCTTTAAAATTGGTTGATATGGCCAGGATGCTTGGATTTGTCCCTTGGCAGAAGGACCAGATCACTGTTTCATCTTCAAAACAGGAAGACAAATTATTTATGAACTTAGAAGGTAATTTACTTAGGAGCTTTTCAGAAATGTTCAAGTGTATGATGCAGTTGATGAAAGGACTTTTGGTATCACGATGTTGAAACACAAAAAGGAATTTTCTAGTGAGTATATTTGTGGGGAAATTCCATCCAGTTTCCTCTGTTGCCAGTGAATGCAAAGTTCATCTGTACCATGACAAAAAGACAGGTCCTGTATTTGATTTCCCTTTTTCAGAGTTGCCATATGGACATAGGTCAGGAATAAGCTTGGGGTTGTACTTTGCAGGATGCTGGCTTCACTGTGCGAACATGTTTGTTCATTAAAGGCTAGATAGCCATTGCTCTTCTGAGAGTGGGCTACCCTGATTGCCGTGGGTTGAAAGCACTTTATGGGTAGTCAGTGAGGGGTCATTGTGAGTTCATGCTCTAGTTCATCCTGTACTGTTTTTTAATGTCTCCATTCTCATAATTGATAGTGCCAGTGATACTGAAAACATTCAGAAAATACCTAAATGTAAACAAAGAGCAAGAGATTTGTGCAGATATTTGATTCACCAGCTAAAAGATAAATTCTGTTAATTTGCTCTGCTTTAAAAGGAACTGACATGCTTAATTCATTATTACAAATCCATGAGATTAGTTTTTCAGGTGCTAAAACGATCGGCTATATTGTTTGTTCTGAAAGGCATTTGAAAGGCAATTCCCTGTATAATTCATTAGGCATTGCATTTCAAACCCAGTCTTCAGTGTTCAGATTTTAACATATTCTGTAATTTTACGAATTGCTAATTGCATTTGAGTGTCAGACACTTAGTGAATTAAACTTCTAGAAGTCTTCCTGGTAGGAACATAAAGAGCATTAAAAAGATTAATACAGCCTGCATACATAAAAGTGTTTGTTTGGTTTTTTTTTCTCTGTCACTAAGAACATTCACAGTAGTATCAAAGTACTTCAGACTTCTGGCAGGATATCCCTAAGCCTGTCTAAAAGATGTAGAAATATCACTGCACCTGTTAAAAGATGGTTAAAAGAATATTAGATCTGTAAGTTACTGTATAATCCAAGGTTATGATCTGTCTCAATAAGCAAGTATTGACTTAATGGAAGGATCATTTTGTGGCCGTCATGAGACCTATATTATTCTAGAGGCTTTTCTTATCTTAAAATCTGTGAATATAAGGACGGATTTCTGTGTTAAAGGATGTGGTTTCTGCTTGATTTTTAACTTTTTTTGTTAGCAAGAGGAATCAGAAAAATCATGTTTAGTTCTGGTTTTTGATAGTCAGAACAAAGGTAATGGCTGACTCAATAGCCCATTGTTCACGTAGGGATAATGTCTAGTGAAGTCTTTTCCAGGCTGTGAACAGTATGCCAGTTTTGGAGCAGGCCTGTAAGTCCCTCTGGAGAAATGAGGTAGACCAAAGTGACTTCACAAGTGGGCAGGTACAGCCCCTGGCTGGGGTGGAACAGAAGCAGTATTGATGTGAATGGACCTTCTGAAGCACTTCTAATTGACAAGTAGAAACTAGGGGAGTAATTAACCTAATCCTTGTTGATGTTCTCTTTTAGTTACTTCCAGAGAAAGGCCGAGTACAGTGTAAGCTTTTTAGCCAGCTTGGGTTGTTGTGTAGTAAGTTTTAGTTCCTTCTCTAATCTGGTACAGTGACTCCTACAGATCATGCTGTTGTTTGCTATCTCCTCTTAAGCCTGAAGTTAAAATACTAATAATAATACTAATAAAAGACCAATTCTCATAAACATAGTGAAAATACAGTGTGTTGAGAAATGCTGCCATAAGTCTTTTGATTTCATGTATTTCGTGTGTCTTTACAACTTGCTACAACTTGAGCAGCAGGGTCCCAGAACGAAGAGCATGCTATTCCTTATATCAAGCAGTGGCAGTAAGACTTCTCCTGGTTGCTGAAGTCGTAGAATGAAAGAATTGTTTGGGTTGGAAGGGACCTTAGAGATCATCTAGTTACAACTCCCTGGCCATGGGCAGAGACACCTTCCACTAGACCAGGTTGCTCAGAGCCCCATCCCACCTGGTCTTTAAACCATTCCCACTTCCAGCCATGGGGAATTCACAGCTTCTTTGGGAAACCTGTTTTAGTAGGTCTGGAAGTATTAAAAAAAAAAAGGACAGTGTTTTGTAATTATATGTACTGTTGGACAAAAATCTTTCACCATGGCCACATCATCTATGTTGTAAATAAATTCTCCTGCAGTTTTACAATTTTTTTAGTGTATATCATCTGGACCTCAAAGCAAACTGCAACTATTTGCAGTGTTTGCTATTGTATCAAGAATATACACAAGAGAATAGTTCACACACAGAGCAAGAAATCGAAATTTTCAAGTTTGGCTTCTTTTGTTTGTTTGTTTAGTCTGCTGTCTTTGTGGTGATTTTGAGTAGGACTTGCACCTTGTCCCTCTACATAGTGACCTCTAAAATGACCTTTGGTAGTAAGGTGCTGAGCATGTTTGAAGTTGTCTTAATATAGTACTGTCCTTAGGCACTTTTAGCTCAAGCGTTTTTCAGATATTTGAATCACAAGCTCGATTCTGGAGAGCAATAGTGTTATAAACAGTATTAAAAAGAATGAGCTACTTACCCTGATAAGTGTTCTATTACGAAACAAAATCATACGGCATCTTTCCAGAAGCTTTTACTCTCTTCCTGACTCTTAATTGGCATCTTGTAACATCAAATAGTTTTGTAGCTGCTAGAGCTAATCATCTGTTATGCTCACCATTCAGTGGAAATATTTGCAGTCTGTTTTTGCTTTTACACAGCTCTAAAATTCTGAAGATGTCAGCACAGAAATCTCTTTGCCCATCAACCACTACAGCTATGATTTTTCTGTTAGTATAATTCATGCATTTTAAGTATGATATTTTAAAGATAAGGAGTTGCGTATTGAAAAATTGTGTCAAAGGGTGGTGATAAGCTACTTTTATATTACAATACCAACAACTGTCTAACTTATTGAAGTAGCAGGAAATACCCTCTGTAATTCTAGTCATATTTTCCAAACTGGCCTTAGAACAGCTTTCGTACTGTAAGCAAGTGAGCGTTCCTTAAGTCTAACTGAAGCTATTTCTAGAACACTCATTGCTGGCGAAATGTGTTATTTTAAAAAGTCTTATGTAAGTCTTCATAGTCTGAATTTTTAAATTGTCATTTAGCTTTGAATTCTGAAAGGCTATTCTTTGCACGCCACCTTGACAAGTTAATAAATTGTTACCCAGTATGTTAGACTGTCTAAATTTTGCAGACCTTGTACTGAATGCCTTGTGATTTTTCAGTGTGTTTTTCCTCACAGCAGTCTGTAATCAGGATTAACTTCTGTTCACTTGTGCAGGCAAGAGCAGAGGGACATACTGAGTGAATTCCTTAGACTTTGTTTCTGACTTTGAGCACGTTTTCCCATATGTCGGGCTACTTGCTTGCTTGCTTGCCAATCCTTCCTCTCTGTTATCTGAAGGGCTTTTAAAAAGAAACAATGTAAAGATGAAGCTAAAAAAAAATGGCAGTGTATCCTTGATGTGGTGGTGGTTCCAGCATTTCCTCCAGTAACTGTAGGCTAGTCGGGTTGCTGCTTCTCTCTGGGTCTCTTGCTGGTAACATTCCTTTTGAGAGGTATTCCCAAAGGTGTTTTCCAGGCCATCCTGTTACATAGAGGATATCAGAATTTCAACAGCCTTGTCAATTACATGGCAGTGAACCATACTAACTGTCAGATGCGTGTAGATTAGAATTGAAAATGCAGATATGGATAATGGTGGCTTCTTGAAAATGAGAAGTTATTTTGTAAATGTCTTAAATCCTTTCCAGGTATAATGCTGTGTACCCTTCTTAGTTTTTCATTAACTGACTGCCAGTGGTTTTATGGCACTATTTCCTGAATTCTGGCAGTCAAGTTTGCTCATCACAGTGTTGGTCCAGCAAAGTAGAAAAAACATGGGGCTGAAGCTCCATGATAGAGTCTCATTTGGAGAGCCAAATTGCAAAGATGTAGAAAATGCTACTGCAGTGCTTGAAATAGTCTCAAGGCTCTGGATACAGAGGGGCTTCTGTAGTACACGTGAAGGAGAGAATAGAGGATGGTAGGCTGCAACTTGTTTTACTGTTTTGCCTGAAACATTCTGAACTCTTCCTTTGGAAGAGGATTCTTTGAAGTTCTTTAGGGAAGTCATACCACTTGAAGTTGTGGTACTTTCAGGTAGTGGAACAGATTACATAGGAATATTCTTTATAATCATCAGGCAATATCTAGTAGTTACAGGAACAGCTTGAATTTTTTTTTATTTTTGGCTATTACCTATCCATTATTGTAATTATTCTTACCTGTTGGTTATGTCCTGTCTTGTAGCTTTGAAAGTTACTTAAAATTAAAAATTAGGTGCTAACACACTTTTGGAGCTAAGGCCTTGACTTTATGGAAGCTCTTTAAATGCATTTTTAAAAGGAAAACTTGAATATAGTTTTCCATTTTAAAAATATCTGATGATAGACTTTAATTTTATGGAAAGCAATAGTAAGTATTAGTTTGGACTGGGTTAGCAGTCCTGGTGGCAGGCTGGGTTTTTTCCTTATCAAAATCTTCTTGTATTATATGTTCTTATACAAAAAATACTTTAGAGTAGCTTAATACTAGTAATACAGCTGTCACTGAACAAAAATACTAATTTATTAGCTGAAAATGATCTTAAAAAGTGATTAAGATTATTCATACCAATGACATATGTTTCCATGCTCAAGTGGGTAGAGAAGCTATCAAAAACTGTATCAGTAAACTGCATTTAGAAGAATCTGGATGACATACATTGATTTGACTTCTGTGGTTGGGTCATTAAGTTAGGACTAAGGTTAAAAGCAAATTACTTTTTTGTCTTTTACATTAATATAGCAATGATACACTTCAGTGTTAATTTTTGTTTGTGACTTTCTGCTTTCTCTGGAAACTGAAGTTGGAATATATTACTGAGGAGAACTTAGTCCCTTAGAGATGCCTAATGGGTACATTTTCTCTTGGGCTCAGGATTCAGCTGATCACCAGATTTTTATTTATCTGGTTCTTTCCCTCTGAATCATGAGAATTGAGGGTTTCTTTTTGTTTTGTTCTGTATTTAGAAGTACAGCACCCTCTGAAAATGTCCTCATACAAATTCCTAGTTTTCATGAGGACTAGGAAAATTCTTTCTGAGGTGTTTCGTAGTTGTGTTTTTTTGTACTTGTGCAGGATCTGATGTTTCTCTTGTAAAGTTTTGCTAAGTGTTTTAGTCTGTGTCAGCAAGGTTGTTAATGGAGTGCCTGCCTGCCCCTTCTGTTCCTGCATTAGTTGAATTTTTGATACTATCTAGAGTTTGTTCTCGAGCAATTGAATTGTTTCTGCATAATGAAAGGTAAAGATGTTGGTGTAGTGGCACTTCTGACAGGATACTGCATGGAAATATTATTTCTCTGGATGTGATACTTTTTGGGTGGTATCAGTTTAAATAAGAATTATAACCAGTTGCCTCAGATACTCTGTACTTTAATCTCAATTACTTGAAACCATATTCAGAGCAGATGTTCTAATTTCTCACTTTTCTCCTTACATATATATAATCAGACAAGAAAAATGCTGAAATGGTTAATCCTTAGATTATTTTTGTGTATTGATAGGTGCTTTCTTGTTGATGTTGAAAACCTGAGCACTTTGAAATGGTTTGTTTCTTCTGTGGTTGTGACTTTGCCTGTTTCAGTTCAGCTCCAGTTGAAAAGAATGCACAACCATCAGTCTACAGAGTAGCACTTCGTAGAAATAAAGAGAAAATGTGATGGTAAAGCAAGCAACTTGATGCAAATGTGTTTAGTTGAAGGTGTTGCTGTAGCCTCCAGTCATCCAAATGTTGTCCTGAATAATTTTTTAATAAATTAGACTGTTTTTTGCATATGCCTTTATGGCAGCTTTTCATGAATTATAACTGCACTAAAATAGTTGCATACTGGTAGCATTTTTTAATTTTCTTTTATGAGGTGTTCATAAAAAACTTACTCTGTAATATATTTCTTAGAGTATTGCAACATTGTAAGTGAGGTGATACATCAACTGATTCTTGTAGCTACCTTTTCAGTGAGACACAGTGAACTTCCTAACAGAGAAGCTTGAATCTGACACCATCTGAGCAGTAAATTAACTAGGTCATATGCTGGCTGGGATGACTAAGGATGGTGATTTCTTAAGATGAGGTCAAATATCCTACTATTTTGAATATATTTTTCTGAATCTTAAACCATAGGCCATTTAATAAGGGTGATTTAATTTAAATTTAAACTAGTGTGCAGCCAGAAGCATTTGAAAAACGAAGGGGGACGGGTCTTTCAAAGGTGCTTTCAAAGAAAGAATGTTTGGAAGCACAGCCTGTCTCAGATATTCCAGATGAGTTTTGTAATTTGAATTAATGGTTTTCTTCCCATCTTCTTCCCATCAGCAAGGAGCCTAAATGAAAAAAGCAAACTTGCGATTACTTCTTTTTTTTCTTTTTTCTTTTTTTTTTGTTTTGTTTTTTTATTTTTGTGGGTTTTTGTTTAATTCAGCACATTTGCAGTAGCCCATCATTTGTCAGATTGCACACTGATTTCTAGGAATATACCTAATTGTTTTCCTTCTACAAGTCAGTGTTAATATTGTTTCCATTAAAGTGACACCTTTAGTTTATGGAACTGGTCTTTCTGTTTAGAAAAAATGTGCTAAACTCAACTTGTGACACAGCCTTAAGAAATTTGTTTGATCCTAAAGATGCCTACAGGTATTTTTTAAGTAACTGAATAAGTTCACGCTCTACTAATTGACATTTATAATTAGGATTTATTTTTAAAGTCAATACTTTTTCAGGTAATTAACTAAGAACAATTGAGCCTAGTCTTCTTTAGAGTGTCATCTAAGCAAGGATTAAAGGTATGGCACTATAGACAGCAATTTTAAAAAATTTTACACACAAAACAACACTACTTGAACAGTCACACAGCGAAAGGAATTAAATTCTAGGCTTTTCTGTGAGCTGTAACCTGGTCAGTGTGATACATCCACAAATACAAGTACTTTGTCTTCACTTAATTTTAGAAGTTATTTAGATTGGAAATTTGATCAGCTGTGTGTAATATCTGGTAGTTGTTTTGCCCATTTTAGCACTTAAAAATATCTTTGACGTAGTGAAGTGCTGCAAGAAGCTGCTAATGTAACAAGCTAACAGCATTTGGAGTTACAATGTGGTCAGGATTAGCTTCATCTGGGAGAATATGGGGACATGACCATTGTGTTTTGGAACACCACGGTGTTTTATGCTTTCACTTAGAGTAGATTAAAGCAAATATGCCTGTTTTCCCTGAACCAATCCTAACTGGAAATTGGCTTCTTTCTGCTTGTAACTTATATTGTGAATGCTGACTACTGATGAAGAGATACCAGTTCATTTATTTAAGAATGAGTTGGTAGATATCAAGCTACTCTTCTGACATGAAATTGCTGCTGACCATCTCCGTAGGATGTGCAGTAGTGTCAGGAAAGCTCACGTTTTCCTGAAGGTAACCAAAGTGGTTGCATATTCTTCTGCATTGGTCCATAGAGGATCCCATCTTACTGTGATTCTTGGTAGCTCCACATAGGGTCAAACTTTCTATGAAAAGGTATTTTGTTTGTTGAAAACTACGCTTATCTCTGGTTGAAGTACTCTTAGAGAAGTGAGCTTGCTGATTTAAAATAGAATGGATAATAAATGTAGGTTTTTTTCTTATATGTGAGTTAATTGACCTAATTAGTCTTTCAGCCCTTCCAGTGTAGCCTATTGAATTTTCTTTTGTATACTTTCATTAAATATGTGACAGTAGGAAAACATCTAATTGGTGTAACTGTGCACATGTTCTTTAAATACCTGATATATGATATAGTAAATCACTGCTCTTATTAGCAGACTGCACAGAAAGTAGTTGAATTTAAAAGAATAATAGACCAGGTAATTAAAAGCAATAAAGAAATCTTGAAAATATCAGATACCAACATTATTTTTTTAAATGGGCAAGCAAATTTGTAGTGATAATTTTGGAGAGGTTAGTGAAATTTCCATTAAAACAACAAAAGCGTGAAAGGGGTCAGTTTATGTGCAGCTCAGTTTTTCTTAGACAGTTATTTTTCTTTAACAGGAAGATTCTTCGGGTCAGTGCGCAGAGGGAATGTCAGGCTTCTGTAAGGCATCTGTGAAGGACTAGTCTACTGTTCATGTGCCGTCATTTTTGAAACACTGTGACCCCCTCTTCACCCTCTCTCTCTAATGCTTGATATTATTCGAGCAATCCCAGCCTGCGTGTGTGTACCTGCATTGAGCAAGTCCATTTAATTTTCTGTTTCTGAAAGTGAGAAAAACAATGAGCATTAAGTCTCTTTCACAGACATGTATGACCTGCTGAAAAATCATATTGTAGAATGGCTTAGGTTGGGTGAGCCCTTCAAGATCATCCAGTTCCAACCCCTCCTGCCATGGGCAGAACACCTTTCCACTAGACCAGATTGCTCAGAGCCACATCCAACCTGGCTTTAGACACTTCCAGCCATGGGGAATCCACAGCTTGTCTGGACAACCTGTGCCTCCCTCACAGTAAAGAATTTTTTCCTAATACCTGATCCAAACCTGCCATCTTCTGGTTTGAAACCATTCTCCTTTGTCCTGCATGCTCTTGTCAAAGGTCCCTCTCCAGTTCTTGTAGGCCTCCTTCAGATACTGAAAGGCTGCAAAGGTTTCTCAAAGCCTTCTCTTCTCCAGGCTAAACAACCTCAACTCTCTCAGCCTTTCCTCATAGGAGAGGTGCTCCAGCCCTTTTGTGTTCTTTGTAGCTCTCGTCTGGACTCTGTCCAGCAGGTCTGTCTCATTCCTGTGCTGAGAACCCCAGAGCTGGATGCAGCACTCCAGGTGGGGTCTCACCAGAGCAGAGCAGAGGGACAGAATCTCACCCTTTGCCCTGAGGGACAAAATCCCCTCCCTTGCCCTGTTGGCCATGTTGCTTTGGATGCCGCAATACCATTGGCCTTTTGGGCTGCAAATGCACATTGCGAAGGAATGCAAGTACATATATAATATTCTTCTCTATGAATTGTATTTTAGAGATATACATATATATATATATGCACACACACATACATATATATATATATGGTGGGGGATTTTTTTGAGTCACAATATGAATAAGGTACAGGGAGTTGAACACGTACACAGGATAACACTATTCCTGTGCTCAAATCACCATTCAGATTAAAAAAAAAAAAAAAAAAAAATCAGCATCCTCTCAGTATTGGAAAGGTTCCAGAATTAACTGTTGTCAACTACACTTTGTAGAAATGTGCCATGATGACTCTTACTTTTTCCTCTAAAATGCCAGTATTATCCATCTGTGTAATTATTCTCTTTAGGCCATCCATGTAACTCTTCTACACCTTTTGGAGAAAGCAGGGATTTAAGACTGAAACCTCCTCAGACTTATTACAACATATGCAATATATTGATTCTTGCCATTCTACCTATGTTGGAAAGAAAATAAAATTCATGAATAAGGCACTTGCAAGTAGAACACTTTGGGAAACCTCCATTTCAGGGGTGTCTTTATTCTGCCTCAGCTTAATGAGCCACATTTGTTCAAATTCAGAGGTGTCAGTGGAGCAGCATCAAGAACATTTTGGCGCAGCAGTTCTTGTATGTCATGTAGTCACTGACTGTATTTAGCATGCAGGTTTATTGTTTTTCACTTCTCATTCTTCAAAAGCTATGGCATATAACTTGGTGCATCGTATTTTTCAAGTAAGTGTTACTTAGCACAGGGAAAGTACTGCAGTGTGCATTATGCAAGCCATATCAAAAGTATTGAATAGATGGAAAAGGCGAGGAGGAATAGGAAAATAAGAATAAATTTAACAAACTGCTTATCCAAAATTCTCTCTAGGAAAATTCTAGATTGAAATTCTAAGTATTTCCCATTTGCAAAATGAAATTAATTGATCTTGAAAATACATTGTATGTCTGTGATGAAATGGGTTTAACATTTTAGGAATGGCACACAACAAAGCTAGAACTAAAATAGCTTTCCAATATTTGCATTTCTTATGTTAATTATTTTATGGTTGTTCTCAATTTAACAGTACACATCTTTAAAGCATTTTACTTCCTATTATTTGTGCTGTTTATGTATATCCAGCATTTTGTCAGCATGTGCTCGTAATCTGCTTGTTATAGGAAATACATAGTCGAGAAATACTATGAAAAATTTGACTCATCTTTCAGATTATTTTCTGGACAAAATCTTGACTTCTTGTAAACTTATAATAAGTGCTGTATATTTTGTTTGTCTGTGACTGTCATCTCTTCAAGATATTTGTTTACCTAGCTCAATACACATAAAAAGTTGTGGAATTTTTTTGTACCAGTACATGACCGTGCCCAACATACTGGTCTGAAAAGCAAGAGATGTTTATGTGTGTTGAAAAGCACGTGTAAAATCAGAATTTTCTTCTAGTACACATTGATCAGAGATAAAGCACCATTTGTGTTGAATTAGTACCGAAACTTTAACAGGTGCTGCATTCTACGTATCTGATTTTCAGGAAATGGAGTGAAACCGCTCAGATAAATCTGAAGTTCTTAGTTTCTTCTTTTGAGTAACTGAGTAGGTTTCTCTCCAGCAGGAAAGTAGCTTTCAGCTCTTCTGATAAAGTAGTTTTTCCAAGAGACAGTTATTTTCAGCTTGTACTTACACTCGTTAGCCAGTGAATCCGTGTTTGTGCATTGGATTGATGTCAAAAAAGATGCAGAATTTGTAAATAGGGAATGTGCTTATTCCAAGGAATTTTGGTTTGGACTTTTCTGAAAAGGTGTTTATCCAGGTCAAAATGTGAATGCTATAATACAGGACTCTATTAATAAGACTACTGGAAAGGAAGAAGGAGTTACCTTTGAATAAAATCATTTTGATGGTGAAACAAACAAAAAAGAACAAATGAACCACAAACGCACCCATCCTTTGTGTCACAGTGTCAGTACATCATTCTCATAGGTTTCCTGAAGCTCACAATACTGAATTGTTTAAGGTGGGCTTTCCTTGTTTGAGAAGGACTGTTTGTTTTTGGTCATGTATGGTCCTGGTTAATTCTAGTTTCATTTCTTGCTTGAGACTAATTTGAAGCAGTTCATTTTATGAGTGGAATATTTAGAGAAACAATACTTGATAAATTTGCTGCAAAACCCAGCAGTTTTTTGTTGGGTGAGTGGTTAGTCTGATGTATCAGAAATGTCCAAAAATCTTGTAGGTTTTATTTTTTGATAATTTATTTCCTGGGGGAAAAAAAATTTAAAAAAAATCCATTCTTGTTGTCACTGGAAGTAGTATTTGGGATGCTGAAATGGATTGCCACCAAGGTGTCTTAAGCTCTCCAAGAGACTGATCATGTTCAGCAGTGGTGCCTCTTCATCACAACTGTGAAAAGAAGTTATGGAGCAGTGACTTGAATTATGCCTTTAAGAAAAGGCATCTACAAATAACTTTTTAATCTTTTTTTTACTTATGCATAATGTATAAAGTGGGATTCTGTACTTATTTAATAAAAATAGACTTAATACAAAAGCAAGTTTAATTTAAACTCATAACTGGAGATGTCAGAATGCTGATCATAGGTCTGAATATACTTCTTTCTAAATTTAGTTATATATTCTGAATTTCATGATGGATATTATGTACTCAGTGCTTTGGGAAGTCATGCATAATGTAATAAGGATATTCTGTTAACAGTACCTCTAGCAAATGTTCTCTGTGCTAATGGTGTATGCCAAGTACAATGTGATATAACAAATTATTTATTTATTTTCAATAGATCATTAAATTTTATCCTCAAATTTTGTGAAACTGCAAGAACTTAAAAAGGAAGTGTAAGGCATTTAAGTTACATGCGTGAGGAGATAGGTTTGTGGATGCAATCAAATCATAACTGGATTTTATAATCAGGTTGCTCTACCGAGGCAGAAATAATTTTAGTGACTCCATAAAGTGACTCTTGCTGTGGCAAAGAGTTGTAGTCCTGAAGAAAGCAAAATTACTACTTTAAAAATAAGGTGTTCCTCTTGCAAAGATATGTGACTGTACAAAGAGGACCAGGCACTTAGGGCCACCATTTCTCGGATGGTGAAATACTATGGCTCTGAAATAATTATAATGTTTAACATCATTTCGAAGTCAGTTCTTTTGTTTGTGTGTCTTTGTTTAACATAACAGATGTAAAGGGTTTCTAAGGAAAAAAAAGTTACTGGTTTTCATCTATCATTCTAAGCATTAGGTCAAGAATTGAAGAATTATGCAACTCTAAATCATCTACCACAGGTAGTGGATAAAGAGCAATTGAATATAATTTTTATGTATGGGGTGTGTTATAGTTGCTTCCTTAGGATTTTTGTCAAGATTGAAATACTAAAAACCAATGACTGCTAATTGATCCTTGAGGATGCCTCTCAAGGAGGTATTAATGTGGCCACAGGAAACCCTGTCTGACCTTGCAGCAGTTTAGGAAATATGTTTATTTGTTTCTGCCAGTGGCAAACCACCACAGTATGTCGATATGTGGCCGTATATCTACACTCGAGCCAGTAGAACCTTTTCTCAGTGTGCAGTTTCTGTTCCCAGTCCTTACTGATGTATGGCAAATGCTAATTGCAAGCAGGCTGTGTAACACCACAGAGTCAGTAGAGTCATTGAGCTGTTTGCACTGCTGTTCATAATGAACAGTAAAGTTAGGCTAAAATTACTTCTCCCAACAGCTTTCTAAGCATATTGTGATTTACTTTTAAATCAATGAGATTAATATTAATCCTTCTTGTTCTCTCTTTCCTTGACATATTCTACAAATATTTGGAGGGGTGGGGAGAAACCATCTTATTAATAAACTTGATGGATAAAAATCAACAGCTCAGTGACAACGACCAAAAAAGTTACTAAAATACATATTTTAATTTGCTAGATACATTATTTTTGAGAGTTTAAAAATGGTGGATAAAATGAAGGTATTAAGGAATGACCCTTGAAAAATTCACTAGAAAAATCTAAAAATAAATTATTAAAAAAATAAAGTTGCTGATTAAGTTTCAGATAGTGATGTGATTTAGAGTACAATCATTAACAGGGAAAGTTAGCTGTTTTTTCATAGCAAGTTGTATACTTTCTTGGTTCTGAAATACTTTACTCACTTGATACATTTGATAAGCTGAATTCAAAGTGCCAGTAAAGATTGAAAAATATGTTAGGATTTGAGGAACTGGTTACCTGTGTACTAACCATCTTCTTTCAGCCTGTGAATATAAATTAGGTTTGAGTCCTTTAGCCATACCAAAATCTCATCAGGTACGATGCTTAGAAGTAGTAAATTTTGCTAGCAGCAGAGAATTTATACGTAAGTGTTAAATTTACAGTACAAGATCTGCTTGGATCAACTTAATTTTGCCTCCATGTATCTGCTGTATTTAAGATGGTCCTACTTTAATTAGTAACTTTTAAATAATATGCATATGATGCATATATTTTAGAAAATAATTAAAATTCTGGTTGGAATCAGTTTCAATTTCAGATGGAATAAGAGTCATCTCGACACTAACCATGATTAAAAAATGAGTAGTAACCACTTCGCAACTAAGTGATGGCTCTTTTATCATTTACTAATGGGAAAGGAAAAACTGGTACTTTAAATAATTAGCATTAAACAGTATCACATTTTGTGTAAAGTCCGGTGTAAAACAACTGTGCCTCAGAATACTGACATTAAATAAAATGATTACAGCAGTGATTACATGTGTAACATGCCATGGGAATTAAAAGCTTCCTGATTTTAATGGGGTTTATAATTAGTGATTCAAATCACCGATTTAAATTGATCCCCCTGATGTTGTTACCTCTGATTCCTTGAGAAACAGATGTAAAATAGCATTGCTTTAGTGCAGTATGAAGAATGCAGGTTTGTACCTGCCTGTGCAATGTTAATGACATTATGTCTAACCATACCTAAGTTTGATCATTCAGACAGTTTTACCAAAATGTAATTTTCAGGGAGCTAGATAGAGCCATGTTTCACAAAAGCTGTTCCCGAAGGAGCTAAATGCCAAGGTAATCAATCATACAGTGTACAGTATCCTGTTGTTACGGATATAATGCATTATTTATGCAGTATAAAGGTTTTTTAGATGTTGTTGAAATGAACAGGCAAGCAAATGAACAACTCTATAATAAGTTACATGAGCTGAAAATTGCAATTTCCTAGGTTAAAATTTGTATAGGTGCCTTCAATGCTTGCAGCGTGTTTGAGACTGATTTGCTGCAAGTATGGACTTTCAGGGAGCAGTAAGAATTTGGTTAGAAGTCTATAGTATGTTAATTACATCTACAAATGAGTGTTTGTACACCACTTGTGTTTCAGTTACTAAATCTGAAAGTACTCAGTCACTGGAAATAGAGTAAAACATTTTGGCAGCAGTACAAAACCCCAAGACTGAGATAGCACAGTTTAGGTTCTTCAGCGAGCCATTGCAAAGGCTATAATTAGGCACAGATTTAGGCTTTTGATGGAAAATTGCCTCAGCTTTCAATTTCCCCCTCACTGCATTGTTTCAAACATTTTGGTTTTGCTCAGAATGAGATGATAGTCATCTTCACCAGAGTCATTTAATAAGCTGTGGTATTTGTATGAGAAACCCTAAACGACTGATAGAAAACAGAACAGTGCTAGAAAAAAAATTCCTTCCATGGAATGAGGATGGCCTTCTTCCCTTCTCCCTGTCAGATCTTTTGGTTGTTTTGCAGGAAAATTTGCAGTCATACCTGTAGAGTGGTTTTCCATTTGTGATGGTCAACACTTCCTGGCTGAAGAGTTCTGGAGCTCAGGGACTTCCAGGGACATTGGCACAGTGTTGCTGTTACTTATCATGCCTTGATATTTTTTTTTTACTGTTACCTACCTGCTTTTTGAGCCCAAGTAAACTCCTGTATACTTTGGTGAAGCATTCACGGCTTTAGCAAAAAGAGGAGGTGCCTTCGTGTGCTCCACCATGCATTCTCTAGTTCTGTTGCTGTTGATTTCATTCCTCTATACTTGGGACTAGCTGTTCTTCCTCTTGGCTGTCTTTCTACACCCTTTGCAATCGGCGCCAGTGCCATTCTCATGCGTTCTTACTCTTCCCCTTTCCTACTCTTTCCCATTTTTTCAATAGCTTCAGACATCTCTTCTCTCCCCCTTGGTTCCCTTTGTCATCACTGTCATCTCCGTCAGATCTTCTCTTGGTAGTCTTCCTCTCTTAGGCCCTCTCACTTTTGCTTTACAGTTCTTTCATGTTTTTCTTTGATTCTCACCGCCACACTGGCCTGTTGTACTTTTGGAGCTGCCACATTTCTTCATGCTCTCCTATTCATTTGCAACATAGACATGTTTCAGTTCTACTCGGTAAACATTAATCAGCCTTCCTCTCACTTGTTGGTTGTTCACTTGGCCTTTCCATATCCACTCCAATTTTTAGGGGGTTTGCAAATGTGACCACATCCAGTTCTGATGTGTCTCTTCTCTACTAGCTCCTCCCTTGTAATTTCAGGAATCTTAAAATCTTCAGTCTCCTTCTGTGACAATGTTTTGCACAGCCTTTTGCTTTTTTTCCTCCTCTTATTCGAGAAAAATTGCGAATTCACGTCTGTACTGATGAGTCTTATTTCCGTCTCTCTACTCCAGCTCTACCTTTCTGTCTGAATTAAAATCTTAGCTGATAGATTTCATGGAATAGGCAATTCTCAAGAAAAAAGTTCAGCCTTCTTTGCTACCTTCTTTCGCAGTCCCTGTGGGTATCACCACTTTTCTCTCACTTTAGCCTATGCCTTAGTATTGCCATGGTCACTTTCTGGTGCTTATCGAAATCCTTCTAATTCTCCACTTGTCCTTTCATTTACCAGAGATGACAAATGTGCTCTCTCTTTCCCGAAGAGAACTCTCCTGTAGGTTCTCCCTGTACCAGCATTTCCCAACCCTACTGCACATATAAGATTACATTTTAGTCAATTCCTCAAGTAACACTAACTCAGCAGTTACTCTTAATTTGGGTTGGGTTTTTTGCTTTGAAATTGCTTTACATTAGTTTAGACTTGAAAATTAGTGTTTCTTTCAATTAGTTGGCCTAAAAGATCTTGCCTCATATAAGTCTTTCATGTTCTTCATACTTGTCATTTCTAAGACATGCCTGTCATACTTGTTCATGTACATAAAATTGTTATCAGGGGATATTATAATTTTCTATCTGCTGGTGGATGGCTGCTAGTCTACCTCAGAAGCTTTTTCAGTTTCTTCATCCAGGTTCTCCTTTGAAGCAATGCTTGTGGAAATATAAGAGGGAAGGTCCCTCTGCTGTGTCATGCCCATTCCTCAAATCTTCCTGACGCAGCTTGCTTCCTTGCCATTCATCAGTCTGGATTCATCTGCTCTCTCGTGTCTTCTGCTTAACCCTTATACTTTTTGTGCCAGGAGTTGTCTTTTGCAAAATTTTGTAGAAAGGAATTCATGGCTTAAGAAGGTGAATTCAACAACAATAAAAACAGTTAATATTAAATGACCCTGCAATTGTGCAGCATCAGCCAGCTGCTTTCTGATTTACTGGTTACTTGTTTGGAAACTTGAACAAATATGAAACTATTGTAGCTGCTACATAGGTCTGGAACAAAGGCACACAAGGTCTTATTCTCACAGCAAGCAATTGAATCAGTGCCATGAGCAGCAATGCCTCTTCTGTGTTTCTTTTCCTCAGTTTATGTAGAACCACCAGTAGGATTTAATATAACTTTCACTACCTGGAATGAATTGAATTCATATTTTTCTCCCTGTAAGTGTGCTATTTTGTATGCATATTTTGTGCAAGCGTTTAGAGTACGTGACTTAAGCAGTACAGTGAAAACATAAAAATCTTGTCGTAGGACAAGCACTTAATGCCAGTGTTGCTGTTTGTTGTGTACTGAATACAAATCAGTTGTTCCAAGAAAAGAGAAGTTTACAGAATTACGTGACTTAAAAGGTTTCCCTTCTGATTGTTGCATGTCAGTGCTGCTGTCGCTCTGTTCCTTCTTGAAATTTCAACACGTCTCTAAGCAAAGTGTGGTCTCTGCCCAGTCTCGGGCAGAGTGAGGAGTGGTGGTGGTGGTGGGACACTGCTGTGTCACGGCAGGGGATGCAGCTCCCTCAGGCTTGTGCAAAAGTGCCAGAAAACGATACAGTGAAGTTCTCTCGTGTAGGCACTGTCTCTGTGGACATACGCTGAGGTTCCCTGGGGAAGACTGATGTGTTGAAATGTTTGAGCACAGAGACTAGGGAGAATTACTTTCTGTATTTGAGCTGACAGCCATGACTGCTGTGAACCTAAAAGTGGAGAGAAAGGAAGAGTGCAAAGAGACAGCCCAAGGATTATGTGTTGAGAATATAAGTTTAAAAATGGTGTTCTGCACTGTGGTTTTCTGCTTGGGGTTTTGTTTATGTTTCGGGTTTTGTGGGATTTTTTTCTTTTTCTCCTTTCTGAGAGGGCCTTGGACTTTGGGACAAGTATGCTGGCATGTTTAATTCTCTCAGGTTTTCTTAGTAATTTCTTTTTACGAGGCACAGCACATAATCGCCCCCTTTTTTTTCCCCTGTACTACTAGCAGACTTGCAAGCAAAATTATACCTGACAGCCTAGCATTAGAAAGATGTAAAAATAAAAACTGTGCAGACTCTTACGGTCTGAATCCTTTGCATCATCAAATGCTTTAAGTAAGTTTTGTTTCAGACAGGATTTAGTGTACATGGTAGCATCTCTCTCTACCTGTTGGCATGACACATGATTAGCCTTTATACTATATAACCTGTATACATACTATATATATGTACACNACAGGATTTAGTGTACATGGTAGCATCTCTCTCTACCTGTTGGCATGACACATGATTAGCCTTTATACTATATAACCTGTATACATACTATATATATGTACACACACTATACATATATATATATATTCTATATACACATGCTAGAAATGGAGGTACTACTCTGCTAATGCAAATGCTGGAGAGTTTGTTTATGGAACTAAAGATCCTAGGTTTCATCTGTTATGACAAATAAACCCACTGTGTACTTATGCCCATATTTCATTATGCTGAAACTAACCTGCACTCCTTTGAAATCTGTGTGCAAGCAGTTTTAAAATCAAGATTATATTCAGTAGGTGAAGCCCTTCTGTGTTCCAGAACTTCATGTATTTCAGCGTGTATTTTGCTTCTGGTGCTACCCACCTAGTAACTTAGTTTCTTTTTCATTGTATTTTCATGTCTGGAACATGAATTACATTTAAGGTAACAGTATAATTGTTTTATCCTGATATTAGTATTCCCTATTGTTAAAATAACTTTGATAATTACGGCTAATAACAACTTGAAGAAGCTTGTCTTTACAATAAGTATTCTATATGGGTCTCAGAAGAACAAATTAAAAAAGGAGAAGGCTAAGATCTTGTTCTGAGACATATCCATTATAATTCAAATGCAGATAAGAGCAAATGCATTTAAAAGAAGATCTTTGAGTAGATTTAGAGCTTCTCAGCATTCCGAGGTAGATGAGTTTGTAATTGTAAATTTACCAAATTATATTATCTTTATATGCATTCATTATGTAGCTATTAATTCTAGTATGGACTCCTAAGTACTTTGTAGAGATTAGTTTACAGATAAAATATATACTTACTGCTATGAGAATGACAGAAGCTTTACTAATATAAAAAAGCCAGAAACAAATGGGTGGAAATTTCTGAGTTTTGTGTTTTCAATGGTTTTGAACTGTGCTTGTGGCAGGAGCCATTTCCAGCACAAATTGCTTTGCTATAGTTACACAGAGATTTGTCAGAATATATGCATCAGTGTCTGCTAGTTTGGAACACAGGCTTACCTATTCACTGACCATAAAATGTGGGGCATTTAGGAATGCCAAGAAAGAAAATTAAGTATTCTCATGTGCATTATGTGAGACTGCTGGTAAAAGTAAGGTTCTGCTGACTAAACTAGGCATATTGTATTATTTAAGATCTGAGATTGCTTAAAAAGAAGCAAAGAATGACTGGATGAAATTGAACCTTGGTGTGACTGCTAGTGATTGGGAAGGGTGAATGATTGAAGATGAAGCTAAGAGTTATCTGTCCCTTCTACTGAAAACCAAGAATGAAATTCTCTAAGGTGGTGTGGAAACCAGGAACTATGACAGACTCCTTCCAGAGGCCAAAGATCAGTGAGATTGTCTTAGTGCAAAGACTCTGTCTGGCTGACTAACCTGGAACCTTGGTTTTCCCAGTTTTTGGTTACCAGCCTTTCTGGCCAGACCCGTGGGACACTGATGCACCTTCGGTGGTGTGGAGGGTAGTTGTGAGTTCTGACATGGCTTGGGCGGCTCTGTGCATGTCAGATGAGCATGTAGTTTGCTCCACTGGCTCACAGTCAGTTTTCAGTATAGGCTGAGGCTTTTGTCTTGATCTTCAAAGCAACTGTTGGATCAAACACCCCAGCAACATCAAAGGCTATATTTAATTTTTGAACTGCCAGAATAGCTGTATTCCTTTGGGGCAATGTAGATGATGAAATATCAGAGCAATCACGCATCAGCTGGGGACAGTGTTGTGGGTTGGGGGTACAGGCTATGAAAAACCTGCAAGGTGATCAGAGGAATCCAGAGTAAGATGTTTTAAAGAAAGTGCTGTAAAACCTGTCTGTATATAAATGTGTTCCATCATAAACATGATGGAAAAGCAAGTTCTGTTTTCATCTAAAAAATAATTGACAAAAAGAAGAAAATTAAGAAAATTTGGAATGCTGTCAGATCTTACAAGATGTTTTATTTTGAAATATCCTTTTATATGTGCCATAGTATGCTAAACCTTTAAAAGTTGTGTATGTGTGTAGGGTAACCTTTTAGCAGTACTTAGAGCTTACATTTTCTTAGCATTACAGTCACAAGCAACACTTACTGGGTGAGCCCAGAGTAGCAAAAGCTGAAGGGTGGCATAGCTCAAAAAGAACTGAATATTGTTTAAGTGTGATTCTTGATGGAGTCAAATTAAGTATGATCAAATTCTGAACAAACCTTAAAAGTTTTGTTAACGTAATCGGAAATATTCTCCCAACTGTGCTCTGTAAAGTACTATGGACAGAACTGATACTGCCTTAGCAGTTATTCCTCCCCTCTCAACCTGGTTGCTAGAAACTCATAAATTGCTTAAAGGGTTGAACATAAAATAGTGCAACTCAAAACAATTAATTGGAGGGAAAAAAACTCTATTGAATTAGATGTAAATTAAATACCATAATAAATACGTGTTTTAGAAATTAAGTCTTGATAAATACAGCATTTTTTTAATGTATGTGAAGGTTTTCATCATGTTTTTTTCAGTTCTCCTTTTTTTTATTTCTGATGACAGTCAGATAATTGCCACCTGAGTGCCTGGTATAAATTAGACATCGCTGTGTTCTTTTGAACATTTGAGTCTCTTGAGTGTCTGAGATATATCAATTTCTTCATTTTGAGTTTCTGTTAGCTTGCCTAAGTTGTTTACCTGAGCTCCACCAGTCATTCAGCTGTCTTTAGGAGGAGAGGAAGTTGTCATTCTGTCTTGTAGCAACAACAGTTAGAAATTGAATTGGAGGTATTCTGTTGATCAATGTGGCAAAAGCTGTAGGGAAACCTTCCCTGTCTGTCTCAGTGGGTGTATGTTTTGCAAATGACTACAGTAAGGTCAAATGCAATTGTTGTTGACTTGGTGCAACAAGGTTTCCTGAACCACCAGCACAGAAATTTTGCTGAATTTTTCTAAAATGTTGAGTTTGTATAAGAAGAATCTCTTTATGCCTCAGAGGGAGACTATGTGAATGCAAAAATGTTTGCATCTCAGTGTCACGTTCAAACTGAAAGTCTGTGTGCAAAGTTTCTCTGGAACTAGAATTCCAAAATACGTGGGCTGGTGTGATAGAGAGCTGGTCATCCCTGAGCAGAGTGAAAATAGCAAGGTGATTGCCATTCTCCTGTCCAGCCTGGTTTGATGTCTGAACGGGTTTCCTTCCACAGCTGAACTTCACAATAAATACACACTCCAAAGTGTGTGTTACTTTGTCACCAACCTTAGACGTAAAGTACAGGCTGTCAAAATCTCTTCTGCTAATCTCTTTTGATGGCAATTGCCTTAGGACAGGTCTAATCCTGAGTCTGTAAATTGCATCCTATTTTATCTAAAGAACTTTTACATGTGTCATTTTGAACTATGATTTTCTTTTCTCCTGCTCTCGTGGTGAGTAATGTGAAGTCACAGGATTTCTTCTTCCTGACTGGCTGATACGAATTTGAAGCGAGAGAGGAAAAATAATGAGTTTCTGTTGTTCAGCTGTGGATGATAAAAGTTTCTATTCAGGTTCTGAACAATTTCAGGCTCTTGCAAATATTTTAATGAATATGTAACCAGTGATACTTATAAGAAAGACAACCTCATGATTCCTGGTGAATGAAAGAGACATCTTTGCCAGTTATTTCTGTTGCTATAAGCAAGCATTATGTTTAACACTTCTCTGCATATTTTCTGTTGGAAAAAATTGATATGAATGTGTAATGAAAGCAAAGGTTTGATCTGTGTGTCATAACAGGGTATGTATGAACAGCCCAAGTCTTAAAAGATGACTGCCAATAAACGTTAGTATTAGAGAGCTCTGTTGCATGGTGTCACACGTACATATTAAGAAATACGTTTTTCCATACAACTTTGAATGCTACTTCTCTTTTTCTTTTCTTTTTAAATATAAGATTAGTATGCACCAGCTGTATCAAAAGAATAGGTGCAATGGGAAGGACTAGTAGAGAGCAAATATTTAATGTTTAAAGAAATTGAAATAAGCTATAATTTAATGCGGGATGATTTTCAAATATGAAACTTCATTAGCAAAAAAGTGACCTTCAAAATAGTTTTCTGTGGTGTTAGTAGTGCTCTGTAATAGTGTACTAAAAGATGAGCTTCAAGATTTATTTTGTAAGCAAAAAACCCCACAAAACAAAAAACAGCTTTGTTGTGAAGTGGCCCCTGAAGTTCCTGATAATCAACATGCTTTTCTGTCAGTGGTTGTTACCTTAGGAAACTTAGAGTGCTGAAGATTCTGATTATGCTTTTAGTCATTTTATACACCCAGCTATGTAATTACCTTTGCTAGTATTTCAAAGCAGTAAAGAACAAAATGTCTGTTTAGTATGTTTTTCCTCTGCCTTCTGATTGCAAATCTGGTTTTCACCCCTTTCTTCTGCTTGCTTTCGATGCACTGCAGAAGTGTCACTGGTCAAGCAAGAATGGACTCTTGTAGTGGTGATTGATCTTACCCTTCACCAGCTCATTGCCTTTCACTCACTCTATTTGCAGATATAAAAGGGATCATTGGTATGGTTTCTGTTTGGTTTCTTTTTTTTTTTTTAAATTTATTTTTATTGTGGGGAGGTATGTGCTCATAAAGACTGTTCTTTTAAAACCTAGTGATAGAAATGGTGGAAAATCAGAACAAAACTTTAAATATATAATGATGTGAAGTTATTCATAGAATGAAAGATCATTTAAATGAGTACTGTTTTAGAAACTCAACTGTGTGCATGTTGATTAGATATATAAACAAAAGGTAGCAATGTATTTAATTATAGTTTCTTGGAATTTGTTTTTGCACTTCAACATAAATGGATCTAGGGTTCATGTTGCTTAGAAATGCCTATAAGCTTTCTATCTGCATTTCTGTGTGTGTATACAATTGCATATGCCCTCCAGTCTGTCTGTTTTTTTCCTGCCTATTAGCAAAAATTTACAAAAGTGGTGCCATCAGTTCAGGACTAAGTGGAGCAGAACCTATATCTGCAAAATTAGTCAGCTTTTTTATATTATCCAGTACTTTTACGGAACATCATCTTCTGTGCTCGCTTTGCTAAGGAATTAGTGAGGCACTGCCGCATCCTGGGGAATCTTGCCAATGCCAGCAGCCCGTTCTGAGATGTGGTGTGGGGACAGAGGGAGGCTGAGCCCCAGAGAGGAGGGATGAGGGGATCTGGGAGGAAGCCTGAAGAACATGCTTCTCTTCCGGAGGATGGTTGAAACTCCCTCAGAGCAGTTAATTCAGCTTAAGCAGCATTTTGGTTTTTAGTGCAAGGACAGATGAGTTTTAAATCAGAGTATTTCATTAAATTCACCTTACAGCAGTGATTTATGTGTCCACATGTGAGTATCTC
Organism: Atrichornis clamosus; assembly: GCA_013400975.1. Classification (NCBI taxonomy): domain Eukaryota; kingdom Metazoa; phylum Chordata; class Aves; order Passeriformes; family Menuridae; genus Atrichornis; species Atrichornis clamosus. The sequence continues at coordinate 114,777 of WBMZ01014266.1, read as the reverse complement.
TTTGCCAGTGTGTTTCTGAGAGACAGTAAAGCTGCATTATTACTTGGACACTTGCTCTCAGATGGCTGTTGATTAGTTGCTGCCCAAATCTCTCCTCGATTTGGTAGATTTAAGATTACAGTACTGGAAGTTAGAATTTGAATGTAAATCCTCATACGTCCTTTTTTAATAATGTTTCTTCAACCTTTAACAAACAGCCTTGGAGGAGAGTACTGAAGATGACAGAAATTCTGTTTCCTTGGCAATAATAGTGCTGGTCTTTGACTGCGGTTGAGGGCAACATATATTGTTACAGCCTCTCTATTAATGGGATTGTGGCAATGTGGATTGTTTGCTTGTCTTGTAACTCTCCATTTGTCACCTGGCAGGTTGAAGAGGAAACAGTGGCCTTCCTTGCTCACAGTGGAAGTGAAGAAGAGTTTGATCCAAGCACTCTTCCAGATCCTGATAAATACAAAGATTCTGATGAAGAGCAGGATTCAGAGAGCGAAGACAGCTACAGGTATGCACCATCTTCCACGTTCATTTTATAACGTTCATGTTTTTAATAAACTGTTTTGTTTACATGTTAGGCACTCATCTTGCAGTCATCCTCTTTCTCACGAGACTTAGTATTTAAGTTTTAGTTTGTCTGTTAGGTGCTGAACAGAAGTCTTAGTTAAAGGCTATTATTTCATTTTGTGAAGCTGCATGAGAAAGATTTTTGAGCCAGTGTTGAAGAGATCTCAGTGAGACTGTTTCACATGCAAAAATCTTGACTAATACCCTGAAGGCTTCATGTGTTTCTGTGTTGGGTTGACCCTGTCTGGACACCCAGTGCCCACCAAAGCCATTCTATCACTGCCCTCCTCAACTGGGCAGTAACGAGAGACTCATGGGTGGAGATAACACCAGGAGACATCACTCACCAACTACTGTCACGGGCAAAGCAGATTCAACTTGGGGAAAAATGAATTTAATTTATTATCCTCCCCACACCTCTTTTCTTCCCAGGATTAACTTCACTCACAATTCTTTCTACATCCTCATCCCCAGCAGTGCAGAGGGATGGGGAATGAGGGTTGCAGTCAGTTCATCACATGTTGTTTCTGCCACTCCTTTCTCCTCAGGGGACGATCCTTCCACTTCTCCCATGTGGGATCCCTCCCACAGGGGACATGCTTCTACAGTTGTCTTCAGCTCTTTCCTGTGGGCTGCAATTCATGAGCTGCTCAGGTGTGGCTCCCTTCCATGGGGGACAGTCCTTCAGGAACAGGCTCCTCCCGCATGGGCTCACAAGTCCTGCCAGCAAACGTACTCCAGCATGGTATCCTCTCTCCACAGGGCCACAGGTCCTGCCAGGAGCCTGCTCCAGCATGGGCTTCCCATGGGGTCACAGCCTCCTTCAGCATGCCCCTGCTCTGGCGTGGGATCCTTCATGGGCTGCAGGTGGATCTCTGTTTCACCACGGACCTCCATGGGCAGCAGGAGCAGAGCTGCCTCACCATGGTCTGCACCATGGGCTGTGGGGAAGGTTCTGCTCCAATGCCTGGAGCACCTCCTGCCCTTCCTTCTGCACTGACTTTGGTGTCTGCAGAGCTGTTCCTTTCACGTATTCTCACTTCTCTCTCTGGCTGGAGTTGCTGTGGCCTAGATTTTTCCTCCCCTTCTTAACTATGTTATCCCAGAGGCACTACAGCTCTCACTGATGGGCTCAGCCTTGGCCAGCGGCAGGTCTGTCCTGTCTCAGAAATGCGTTTCTCTACTGTCACGTTGCAGGCTTTGTGTGGAAGGAAAAATGATGAAGTAATTTGAGGATTTGGATGGTCCCTTTGCACCTGTGCTGTATTAAATACTATTATGCATTGTAAAACTTGATAAGTTCTATAATTTAGTGTTGCTCAAACTCTTCAACATTCAAATGAAGTGGACTCTGAGTTAGAAGTAAATATGTAATAAAATATTAAATTAAATTAATTTAAAACAGGTTTTTAAATTATATAAACCAGAAGATTTTGTTTCTTGTAGTTTAACAGAAAAGCACAGGATGAGGATGAGGATCTGTAGTTGATAGCAACATACTGCAGTTCTTAGGCACATACAGTGGGAAGATGAAGGGAAGCTGCATGAAGTCCTGTATAGTTCACTGCAACTAGAAGTCCATTTGTGTGTTTCTGACAAACAACGTATCATGTAACCGATTGAGAAGGGTGATCTTGTCACTTAAATGGGAATATGGGTCTTTATTTTGCTCTCTTCTAGACGTCTAAGTTCATAAAGCTCTTTCTGTTCGCATCTGAATCAGGTGAATCCTAGTGGCTGGATTGTCCTTATCCATGTGTCACTGAATGTTGTGGAGGCAGTATGCAGGACTGGCTGTGGGACATGGATTAAAGGACTGGATAGCCCTAAGTTAGCAGGGTGGTGGCCATGTCCCCTGGAGCCCATCCACCAGTGTGTGTCAATAGAACAGACAAGGATGGGAAAATGCATTGCCTTTTCTGAGCAGCAGTAAATCGCTCCTTCTTCGTGCAAGGGGGGAGTATGTATTCATACATCACATTTTGTATTGATCCTTTCCTCAGAATGTCAGCTACACTCAAGGTTAGCTAAGCTTTAAGAATAAAAGTTGACAGAGGGGCAGATTTTTGGCAGTGGTAATAAGTGCAGATTTTTTTTAAATCTGTGGCTGATCTGGCCCCCTGGAGTCAGGGGATGTGTTCTTTAGAAGAGCTAGGACTCAAATAAAGTCAAGGTCCTTGACCATTTTCCCTTCCTGTGGAGCAGATTAGGAAAGAAGGAGCATACACTAAAGGAAACCAGGGAGGTTTCCTTTATTGCATCTGTAGACATACCTACAGTGAGCATCAAAGCTGATTCTAGAGCAGTTGCAGGTGTGTCTGGAGACTTGTGAGGTGCTCTGAGCGTCCTGTAGAAGGCTTTTGAGAAAGCAGAGGTGCAACTGAAAGAGCAAGAGACTGTGAAGGAAATTAATTTGGGGCTTGACTTTTAAACCAACACTCATGCCTTGTGCACCTCTTTTAGAATTGCCATTGAATGGTATGATGAGTTGCTTTTGGGGCTTGGAAATATTGACCTAATGATTTTAACAATAACAAATCAGCCAAGAGTAGCAGACAGTGAAATTAGGCTTTGAGATTAGAAAACACAACTCTATTCTCTTTTATATTTCCAAAATCCAGAGATTTTACTTAAAGAGTTGAATTGAAATAGAAATATGTTGGGCTACACTAGCTGCTCCTCACTTTAAGAGCGGAAAAATGCTTCTAAAAGGGATAATTCATACTAAGTATGTGAGACCTAGGGTGTCTTTCTTCAAGAGTCTTTAAAAATAGACCATCTGTCCATGGTTTCAAGTGTCAAAACCATTGTTAATCTTTTCTCCCTCTTCCCCCAGCATTTTTTTTAAACTGGGGAAGCTATACAAATCATGAGTTAAATTCGCCTATGCAGAAAATTCCCTTCCAGCCATACCTCTACAAGCAGAGTAATTAATGACTCCAAGCATGTAATAAGAGATTAATTTTTGTATATCTAGCAACATTCATCATATTTGGTTTAAGGCTATCAAATGTAAATTGTTAATGAGGTGAAAAATCTAAGAATATAGAACAGGGTGAAAGAAAAGCAGCCTGATTTCTTAAATACTCATTTTACAGTCAGATTGAGTTTTTAGTATTTCCAGTTCCTCAACCTCTTGAAATAAAAATATTGAGGAAGAACAAAGTTCCGATTGACCTCGTCATTACCTTCTTTAAATTTTTAATGGGTGCGACCGATCACAGTAACTCCTAGATCAGCATGGAAGAGATCTTGGACATGAGGGGCAAGGAGCAATGTCTTAATCCTGGTACCGTTTTGTTTGTGACTTTATGGACAGTCGCCAGGTGACAGGTGTGCAAGTTAGTAGTTAGTGCTACTTGGTTGTGTGCCTTCATTTATAAAAATTATGGGCAAATTGCAGTTTCTTATAGCTGCTTCTTAGACCAGGATGCTGATGTTGACCTGCTAAGTTTTATGTGATGAGGTTGACATTACATTGTCTTTTGAGTGGATTCATCAGCAAGTCATGATGCTCCTTCTAACATGGATTATTCAGGTCAGATCTGTGACTTTGTGAAGGCCAGAACTTAATGTGATGGCCAGAAAAGCACCATAGGACAGATATTATAAAAGGTCTCTGTTTAAGACCTTGGTCATTCTCAGTAGCTACAAAATTGGACATTGAAATATTGAATTGCTCTTGATAGAGGCTTATATAATCAGTTTTAAAGGTGTTTTGATTTATATCGGTGGAATGGCCAGTAAGGGAATCATAGAATGATTTAGGTTGAAAAAAACCTTTAAGGTTATCAAGTCCAGCTGTTAACCCAGCACTGCTGAGTCCCACTAAAGCCAGTCCCTGAGTGCCACATCTACACATCTTCTAAATACCTCTGGGGATAGTGACTCCACCACCTCCCTGGGCAGCCTCTTCCAGCACTTGACAACAAGCCTCTTGGTCAAGAAATATGTCCTGTTATCCAATCTAAACCTCCACTGGTGCAACTTGAGGCCACTTGCTCTTGTCCCTGTCGCTTGTTACTTGAGAGAAGAGCCTGACCCCCACCTGGCTCCATCCTCCTTTCAGGCAGTTGAGGGATAAGGNCTTCCAGGCAGTTGTAGAGAGGGATAAGGTACCCCCTGAACCTTCTTTTCTCCAGGCTAATCACCCCCAGCTCCCTCAGCTGCTCCTCATAGAATTTGTGCTCCAGACCCTTCCCCAGCTCCGTTGCCCTTCTCTGGACACGCTCCAGCCCCTCAATGTCCTTCTTGCAGTGAGGGGCCCAGAACTGGACACAGGATTTGAGGTGTGGCCTCAGCAGTGCCGAGTACAGGGGGACGGTCACTGCCCTGGTGCTGCTGGCCACACTATTGCTGATCCAGGCCAGGATGGCCCTGGCCTTCTTGGTCACCTGGGCACACCCTGGATCATGTTCAGCTGCTGTCGATCAGCACCTCCAGGTCCTTTTCCACTGGGCAGCTTCCCAGACACTGCCCCCAGCCTGTAGCACTGCCTGGGGTTGTTGTGACCCAAGTGCAGGACCTGACCTTGGCCTTGTTGAACCTCATAGAGGTGGCCTCAGTCCATCGATCCAGCCTGTCCAGATCCAGAAAATACCACAGCACAATATATTTTAATTACCATTTCTGTGTGCTGTAGCATTCTGACAGCAAGTAAGAAAGCTGCACTGGGCTTTATGGAAGGGACTGCAGTAATTAATCTTCATTAGGATTGCTGCCATGGCCTTGTGAATGAAAATTTATTACATGGAAAAAGTTTTGAGGACAGCATGTTTGATTAGCAAAATGCCAATATTTATGGGATGAATTATTCCTAACTTTTCTGAACTGTATTTTACTTGCAGATTCATTCATTATTTCTATACATTTCTTTGGGAAAGAGCTTGTGTGCTTTATTGCAGCCTGGAAACTTGACTCGTGGCCTGTAATTCAGTGACAAGGGTGGTTTGTTTCCAGAGCAGGGCTGGCAAACCTACGCTCCAAAGCATTCTCTGATAAATGTTAAGTGAAGCAGAGTCTGTCCAGAGATCTTGCAGTACCACATTGTTAAATAACAGCAGTTTGGCTGTGTGGCTGCACATTTCAAATGGCTGATTCTCAAGCATTTTAAATCTAAACCTTACCAGCTTGTTAAGACATTGCTTAAAACCCAGAAGCAAGTTAAATACTATTAAAAGCTTTCTATTTTTTCCCTAGTATTACCTGAAAACATACTTGTGAGTTTATTTTTTAGTCCTTAAATTAAAGTTTCTTGGTGTAGAGCTATCAGAATCATAGTTAGATCCTGTTTTTCAGACATCATTCATATGTGCTGGCATTTGTTTTAGGGACAGGATTCATAAACTGTGCTTTGGTGTTTAAGTAGTAAATATTACCTACCAAATGACAGTGTCTTAAGTTGTTACAGCTGTGCAAATGGTGACCATAGAAATTACTGTGCCTGTTGGCAAGTCGGCTGTTGGTACCTCCTCACCTGTGTAAACACAAAATAAATCTTCCATCAGGTAGCCTCAGACTACATGGCTGAAAAGCTAAATTGCACCAGATGGTAAAAGGAAGGAATTGTAAACCAGCTGCACCTGCCACTTTTGAAGTGTTATAAGTAGAAGACAAAAAGATACACTGGGTTTGGTTTGGATCTGAATTGGGTTACTTTCTGACTGAGTTGTTCTGCTAGAGAATAATTCACCTTAGAATAACTTTATTTTATTTTGGCTATTTGTGGACCCCAGCTGGTAGCGCATCAGTTTGTGTGTTTGTGAGCAATAAGGGGCCATTTATGTCCATGGGAAGCGACCAATGATAAAAAGACTGGCTCTTCAGGGTGCGCTGACAGGCCTTCAGTTAATGGAGACTGAGGAGGAATTAATTCAACAGTAAGTGCAGAAGTCATCCCCAAATAGCTGCTCTTGCACACTCAGTCCTTTCACATGCAGAGCTGAGAGTTGATGCCTGTTAACATCTCCTCCAAAGAGCTTTCTGTCCACGTAGCTAAGGAGAAACACCCCAGTGGAGTGCAGGATATCCCTGGGCATCATGATGGCACACGTTTTTCATCTTCCTTTTAAAATCGTCACTCTCACCTTTTATAAAAGCTGCAACTCTGACTGCTCCTCCAGAGCAGTCCAGCCCCTTTCCATGCCACCCCAACCAGCGCTGGTAAAAATCAGTCCTACAGGAATAGGGTTAGGGGGTGGACTAGCTGATCTTCAAGGGTTCCCCAAGTCATTCTGTGGACAAGTCTGTCTGCCTTCTGCATCTCAAAATTAGGAACATCTTATTCGCACATTTCACATGATTCTCTGCTTACCTTCCTAAGTTGTCTTTATCAAATACTGGTTTGCTTCTACTTTTTGTGCATCATGAAAACACAAGTATTTAGCTCTCTTCATTGCTTGTTGGTTTTGCTGCTGCTACCTGTGTTAAATATTCCTCTTTATTCACCTCTCCAGCTCACAGCCCAGTAGGGGTCAAATTAATGTGAAAATACACCTGCTAATGTGTAGATACATCTCTTGTTTACACTACTAATTGAGCCACACAGTACCTCAGTAATAGTAAGAAGTGGTTTGACTCAGCATAATCATACCACGAAACCTATGATGGAAATTAATCATAATTATGTTGATGTGCTTTTGTTTGTGGAAAAAATGAGACATCTCGCAGTTCAATTCCTTTTGCATGTGTTTTATATTTAAATGTTATAGCTTATAGATATCTAGGCCTATGGGCCTCTGAAACTCCAGAAGTGATTATAATTTTTAGTATTTAAAGTCTTCTGTTTCATAGCTTGTAGGTACAAATGCATAGCTTGTGAGGTTTCTGCGGTGTTCTAATTGCTGAGATGTTTTTAACTAATGTCCTAGATGAAGCATTAGTCAATTATGAATGCAAACTGGGCTTCAGAGTCCGTTCAAAGGCTGGAAATAATTGGCTCTTTTGCAAACAAGCTAAAATGTTTTACTTAATGAGGCCTTCCTTGCGCTTTTAAAGTGAACCCCTGCAGCCTGTCCTGATCAAAGCGAACACCATGAAACTCCAGCCCAGACCCACACTGTTAGTGCTTTTCTCAGTGCATTTTCATATACTGTCAGTATAACTTCAGCGTTTATGGAATATCTTAAGCACTACAGAGAGAAATATGAGAGTCCTTTCCCCAGAATAGGAATAAAATGTTGGTAGCAAGCCCTGAAAAGCTGTCCCCATGCAAATGACAGCTCAAAGCTGGCAAAGTTGCTATCTCCTTTGAATTATAGGAAGAGTGAGTATTTGGTGCAGTCGTCAGCTATTCATGGAATCACCAAATGTTTTGGGTTGGAAGGGACCTTCTGGATCATCCAACGCCCCTGCTGTGGGCAGGGACACCTTCCACTAGACCAGGTTTCTTTACACTTTCTCTTGGGTAGGCAAGGAAGAACAACATAAAGGTAGGGTATTTTGTTTATCTTAATTGTGGAAATGCAGGATGTTTCTTATAGGATTTCCCTCCTTTCCCTGTGCTGTATGATTAGGCAGGAGGTGGCACCGTTCTTCTGTGAAAGGTGGGATGGACAAGAGAGGGAGGCAGGTCATACATCTGCAGTCCCCCAGCACAAGGCCATCAAATCTCCTGTTCGTCCTTCATCTCTATGGAGGGACAGCCAGAAAGCGCAGTGTATAAACTGCATTGTTCTGCTGATCCCTCCCAGAGAGCATTAGGGAACTTCCTGAAAAATGCCATGTTCTGGGGTTAATGTTTGGGTTAGGCTGGTTTCCAGTGGTTTCCAGTGTTTCACAGACTGTTAGCTAGTTCTGTTAATGGAAAAAAAATAAAGTGGGCAGCTGAAGGTGGTTTGAATTGGGCGTTGGGTTCCTCTGCTGTGTTGTGATTCAAAGGATAGTATTCCCCAATTACAGTTCTTTATTATAACTACTGTTTCTAATTGTTAAGTCTCTAAACAGTATTTCTGAATGAAACATTAAATGATTACACTTAAGCCATTGTAAAAATTACGTACATTAAAAAATTCTTGTTGACACTTTTTTTTTTTAAAGTAAACTGAATTTTCGAGGTAGAAGTTTGCCAAATCTTAATGGAAAATCTGAATTTAACCAGCTTTTTAAGAAAAGCCTAAACTCCATCTTTGAAGTTCCATTTTTATTTTTATTTTTAAAAATACAAACATGAAAAACTAAGAATGCCTTTTTGTTTCAGTTAATTTGTCCAGATGGAATGGTTTTGAGTGTGTGGATTTGCATTTTACTCTTTTTGGATATGAATTCTACCCTACAGCGTAGGGCAACCAGCTCTCTATAAACTGGTACACAGATATTATATCTTAGAATAGATTTTATTAGATTAGATTGTTTTAATCTTAGATAAGACAATTTATAGCAATTTTTCTATGTTTTGGACAAAAGCCACATGAGGAAACATGAAGGATCATCTTTCCTCCCATTGTTGTCACATGGCCACGTGGCAGAAGCCAAGGTATTAAAACAGATTGGCAGCTGCCTCATCCAGATCGAAGACTGCAAAAGGCAGTTCATTCAAGTCTTAAGGAAAACAACAGAAGAACTAGTCTTATTTATTTAAAATTACTGCGTTTGGGCTTTTCCTCTTCCTCTTATGGCAAAGAAGTGGTTAGCAGCTTCCAGGAAAACATCTGAAACAAGGGGAAAAAGTGATCAAATGAGGTAGTCCGAAATCCGAACTGTATTAAGTGTAGGATTCACCAATGAAATGACAGTTCTCATATTTTTATTTTTGTCGCGTATTTATTGTAGACAAGATTTTGAATGCATGTCAGGGTCCACTGACACATCGCTAAATCAGTTTTGTCAAGTTGTCTGTTGCTGTATTAGGCAGCAAATATTAGATAAGACTGATAGTGATATCTTTATACACTGTAATCAATTAAGACAGCAGAACATCCACCACCATGTCGGCCTGAGAGCGGTTCTAATTTAGACATTCAGAGTTCAGCAGCTTCCATTGCTTCACCCTTCCGAATTGTAATTTTGTTTGCTCTTATCTTGACATAAATTGTTAGATTACATGATGATATTTAGTACCACAGTTGTTAAAAAGACTAATTGATTTTTTTTCTGCAGTGAGTTTGAGGAGAACAGTGGAAGAAAGAAGAGAAGCTACAGCAACAGTATCACAGCAGAAGAAATGCCACTGAAAAGAAAGAAGGTGAAATTCAGCCAAGAGGAGGACTCCTATTTGCCATTAGATACTGGGCTTTCTCTGGCAGAGGATGAAGAGCTTGTACTGCATCTGCTCAACAGTCACAGCTAATTATTTTTCTGCATGTTTTCTTCTCTGGGACATTTCCACAATTTTGTCAGTAGTTTACACAAAATGAATTTGGCATCTGGGCAGCTGGGTACCAGTGAATGTAGATAAATGAGTTACACGTGCAACGGGATTGCCTTAGATTGGCTCATAGATTATAGACAATATTTAGTTTGATTTGTAAGGCTTTCTAAACCAACTTCTCAACCTAAATCCCTAGGTGTCATTTTTCAGTAACACATTCATAATTTTAAATCTCCAAGTTTTGAAGCAATTATCTTCTTTTATTTTAATCTTGCTTTAAATGAAAACAGGATGTTCCTTTCTTGACTGTGCCAGGTTTGTTATTTTGGAAGATACATGAGTACTAAAATTTTTAAAGAAGAAGTACTGTTGGCAGCTCAAATCATATTAGTTAAAAATAAAATGCGTACTTCCTTCTGTGTATCATGCACATATTTTAAAAATATTTTAATAAAAATTTCTAGAGCCTTGATGTAAACTTAATGGTGTCTCTTTCAGCTTTGTTATGAAAGCATATATTTATCCTTCAGCTGTCATTGCTATTATGGCTCTATCACTGATGTTAGGCAATTCAGAAAACCACTTTTAGAAGCTAGAACTGAGTCTTGCATTTTAATCCTATATGAATGTGAACACAGTGGATGCCACAAAGTGGTACAGCATAACACTGCCTGATGAAAGTACACATTGTCTCAAACTTGTATCTGCTTGGTCTTTCAGTGTGAACATATTAAATACTCCCTTTTTGTCGGTATCACTTTTTCCTTCTTTTTCCTTCTTTTTTTTTTTCCCCCCACAGAAATCTAGCAGCTCCTATTTGGTACAGGCCTTTCCTACTCTTTCTATATCCTACCTATTTCTATATCCTATGCTATCTTTTAGCTCAGTTACCCAAAACTGAAAATATACTGCAAATTCTCGTCTCCAAATGTTTCTTCCACTGTTCTGCCAGCAGGCAGGGTATCATAAAAACAATATTACAGGCAGAGCACATCTGCCATCTGCTCCTTCCTGACAATGTGGAATGAGAAGGAATGACTGAGTTTCACAAACAGCTAAACATGAAAGATGGGACCTGCTTGGCAGCTGATTCACAGTGTTTGTTTAGTCTACAGTGGCACAGCAGGCCTGGAAAATGTTGTGATCTGGGAATAGCATCACTGATGAATCTGCTAATGAAGAAGGATCTGCTGTGGTGCTGCTGTGACTGGTGCACGTGTCCCATGCGCCATCGTGTGAACGGCTGCAGTGAAGGTAATGAGCAGCATCAACAAACACCTCTGTGCTGGGATGGCAGAGTCCTGCTCCTGTAGGCCTGCAGGAAGGCAGAAAACTGCAGTGCAGAGAGCACCACCTGCAGAAGGCTACTCAGAGATGATTTGGATATGGATGATACGGTGGTGTGTACATCTTAGAGGTATTCATAGAGTAGTTTGTGGTGGTCAGTTGTCTTGTACATCACCTGATGTCTCTCAAAGCTTTGCTCTAAGAAGTGTGGACAGTTTGTTGGGGCAAGCAAGTTAAAAACCAAAAGACTTACTGTTTCTGACTGGAATATTCTTATTTGTATGCTGGGGTGTGAGAGAAATATTCTTACCTACTGAACAGTAAGACTAAAAATTGAATTAAGTATGCTGGAAGGATTGTGCTGCACTTCTCATCCTGTGATATTTTCTTTGTCTGCATAAAAATAATTTTTCAGGTGCTTTTGTATTTTTAAATAATGACATTTGTAATATATTTGTGTTGTTTGATACAGAGCCATTGTTTCTTGAATCCTTACGAAGTTTGCCCATCTGCTTCAAAAGTGCCTGTCCGTGAGGGTGTGGTGTGTGTATGAAGTGTAACTCACAAAAGAATGAAGCCATGTGAAAAAGAAGAGGGAAGGAGCTTAAGGCAGATGCTCCATGCCGTGAGTGTATCTAAGAACAGGTAACTGCTGCATGTGCTAGAAATAATAAGACACAAAAGTCAGCATTCAACATCCGTGGGAACCAGATATGGTTCTGGGTTATCATTCCTGTCAGCTGTAGATCTGCTTTAAGGGGCTCCTCACCAGCCCTGCTTTTAGCAGGACTTTTATGGTCTAAGGAAAAAAGCACAAATACACAAAACAAATACAGTCTTGGGATTGACTTGTCTGGAGGATGTTTTCCAGGGAGCTTGTTTCAAGTCACACCCAGGGGCCTCTCAATCTGCTGCCAAAAGACCTGGTGTGTGTGTCCAGGGCTAATGGGCAGGTGAAGTGGGGCCAGCTGGGGGATGCCACCCATCATCTGCCTCCTTTTCTCCTGGTCCCAGATACGGCATTTGTCACTGTAGAATCACAACTGCCTGCCGTGCAGGACCTTAACCTTCAGGTATTGCACTGCCTGTGCTGGGATGTGTTTCGGGCTGCTTCACCCCTGTAAGTTGCAGCCTTTGGAATGTCCCCTTTGGAGACTCCTTCAGGAGGAATAGAAAGGTCTGAATATGGTGGTGTTTTCCAAGGCCATTGGCCAGGAGACATCTAAGTTGCCAAGCAGGAAATCTTGTTTTAAATAATGGAATTTTCAGATTAGTTTGCATTTGTATATTATATTAACAGTGGATGATTTTCTTCTGCTACTCGAATGGATCTAGTGTTTTAATTTATAGTTGGGTTTAGTATTTATATCTGTAACATGTAGCTAATTCTCAAGATACACACCAGGCATTTATATAATGGCATAGTTTAGCCAGCTTTTATTCAGGATCAATTTTTCTCTTTGTTGTGTATAAAATAACGTAGACATTTCTTTACCAGATAACTACAATTTGTTTGAAGCCTCTTTGAGTGGAAACTGGAAGTTGGGTAAAAGTCATGAGAGCGTTGAAGAGTTTGGGTTTTTTTTAGATTAGTTAATAGACTAACACTAAATGTGCTATTGAAGATATCCAGCTTGCAGTATTTTCATGAGGCAGATAAAATGTGTCATAGCAGAGGTACTGTTAACCTCAGCACTGTGGAAGTTTCTGTTCAATGTTCACTTTGTAAAGAACTTATTGATGCAGCACATTAAATTGTGTGAAGAGTCTAAGAAATTTAGGCTCTAACGTAAGGGGTTGCAAATTAATATTAAACATTTTTAAAGGGTATTTTTCTTTAAATATTATATGAATAGAAATAAAAAATCATTTCTCCTGGAACTGAGTTCAGCTAGAGCATTGACTGCTGTGTCCTGCTGTCCAGCCGTACTCATAAAGAGAGAGAAATGCCTGAAGCAAAACATTAAAAAACAGAGAGCTGTGGTAGAGAACATTCAATTCAGACTATAAAACATAGTACAAGATCTGAAGATAGTGAAGTGACCCTGTGGGTTCCTGTAATCCTGGATACATACGACCAATCTGATATAAAATACAAGAAGGAAATGTCTCTTAGTAAAGGTTTCTAATGGGTATTTTTCTTTATTGTGCTGCTCTCTAGTTTGACCTGATTGATGCTTATATCCAGTGAGAGATTGAGTATGCCTTGTAGCAGGGATGAGGAGCTGTGCTAGGCTGCAGCTGCTGCAGAAATGGCCACTGTGGCTCAGGGTGTTGCTGCTTTTATGCTGGAGGTCACTGCCCCAGACATAACCTTCCTGTGGCTAATAACCTGAGGTTTAAAATAAGCTGGTTGGTTCTGTCCTGGAACAGATGACTCCTTATGCTGCCCATTTTGGAAATTGGGCAGAAGGCTGGTGAGAGCCATCTGAAGAACAGTAACCCTTGTGCAGCAGCCACTTTTGTTGTTAATTTGATAGGGACCTTGTGCAGAGCAGAGCCAAACCTTGCACCCAGTGTGCTTCAAGCTACAAGATCCAAAACACAGTTAATTCCAAGAGCCATACAATTTCCTATAAATAGTTTTAGTAGGAAAATACTTTACTTTTGGACCATATTTCATTAGATTTGTTTGTTATATTGCTCTCTTCTCTGGTGTTTGCAGCTCCTCTGAGTTTAATCTCGTCCTTCCAAATGAAGGTTTATTCTTAGAAGGATCTGCAAGTTTTATCTTTAAAAGGTGGAACTAGATGCCAGAAAAATACATTGACATTGTCTTGGTAAATCATAAAAATTGGTATCAAGGCATTAGTCTATACCATGTGGACATTTTATAATAAAGTAGTGAACACTTTTGTATTGAAGTGGTCTCCCAACTTCAAAGGCAAATAAGTCAGTCAAAAACATCAAGGAATTAGAAAGCCTAATGCAGAAGATTCTTTTCAGACCTGTTAGGAGGTATTGCTACGATTAAATCAGTAGAGAGAAGTTGATCTGTTCCAAGAATGCCTTGTTCATTGCCTATTTTTGTCCATGTCTGGCCAGAAGCCATTTTTCACAAAGAAAACTATTCATCAGATTCAGTCATGTAAAAATGATTGCTTAAATTACACTGAGCTATCAGCTAGCAGCTTTACCCAGGAGTGGAATCTCTTGGGTCAATGCTATCTGTGAGTTTTGCACATTGTCTGAGATGTGCTTTGTGTATAAAATATAGATAAGTTTAATTAAACTAAATTAGTTTTGTTGAGCAGTTTTTGAAATCCTTTTGAGCTGAGAAGTAGCCGTGCTGAGATTTCAACTGCGTTACGAGGAAACTAATGAGCATTGTTCTCCTCATCACGTATGGGATCCTGGAGGAAGATAATGTGCCTGGCTATGGCCTCTCTGGGACTGCAGAAGTCCTCTCTGTCATGTACAGCTTGTCCCTCTGATGCTAAACCTAAGCTTTTAAAAAAAAGCAATGTGTAAGTACAGGCTGTAAACTGAACTTGCTGTTAAGCATGTCGATGTGCTTGAGCTTGTCACACTGAAGGTGAGATGCAGTATAGCTCATTTTTTTGCAAATCCATCATATATACATTGTTCTGCACTTCCTAAGGAGGTGAAACTGTTCCTCTGGTGTGTATGCTTAATGGCCAGACTCATATGATCCTTCCCACCAACAGCATCATACTGAAATGCAGCTTGTTTTTATCCCATGAGCTCCGTGAAAGCTAATGAATACGGCTTGGGAACTAATTTGAGCTTGCTAGTCACCACAAATGTCTTAACAAATCAAACTTTAGCAGGTTACAGGCTTTTTATGCCATTACCCTGAGTAAGGTTCTTATTTATTTGGAGAGGTTACCAGTCTTTTGTGGAGTTTGGTTTTAAGAGAACTTTTTTCACTTCTTAAAGCAGATACTAATGTGAATCATTTCCCCTAGCAATGAGGTGGGTCTACTCCAGTACACTCTCACACTCAGAAACTTGTCAGTGTGCTTCAGATCGGTGCCCTGGCTTGCCAATAAAAGCTCCTCATGGGTGGGAAGATGCTCCCACAAGGACCCTTTCAATAGAGACACTTCTTGTCACCAGTGAGCAGATGATCAGCCAGTTGGGAGATTTGATTCCCCACATGAGTGTTACCCTGTGCTTGTGTCCCAGCAATTTAGGTTTTTTTTTTCTTTAAACGAACGCCCAGAGTGTCTGTGTCAGCCTAACCTGATTGGTTTTGACTGAAATGGTTATTGGTGTGTGCTGAGAAAGCAGAGGAATGCTTGGAATTAAGTAAATGGTTTGGTGTCATCCCACTCAATATCACACACTCAAATGACTGCAAGTCAGCTTGCAGATGGATCCTGTTTCTTGAAGGGAAACCTGATGTCATGCTCACAAATCCCAGGTCATGGTGAATAGCACAGTTTCTACATGGATGCTGCTAGCCTTGTCCTGGGTAGTCCTGACCTGTGGGGATGGTTGTTTGATGAACACCTGGGACATGGTTAAGAATCAGAACAGTAAATTAGCAGTGAGGTTACAGTGAGCAGCAAACATCCATGTTTCTCTCTAGCACTGTCTGGAATGCACAGGGTGGTGCACACAAGCCCTTTTAGTCCTCCAGGAGATAATGATACTTCCCTTTACCTGACTATTTTTGGAGTTTTCCTTTGTAAATCTCTCCATCCTACATCAGGAAAATAAAAATGTCCAAAAGAACATTGTAAAGAGCTACCAAACTTGGCTTTGGCATTCTCTTGGCCAAAACCTTTCCTTGCCCATCACAGGGGAGGAATAATCCCAGGCAGAGCAGAGTGCCCTGGCTGATGTCCCTTGGCAAACCTGTGTGCTGCAGCGTGAGGCAGTGATCAGGTGACATGAGGATGTCAGCTGTCAGGGGCTGGGCTGGGAGATTTTTTTCAAGCCTCTCACTGACAGTTTTTCTTTTTAACTCTATAAATTTGTTTTCCTTATGCCTAGCAGAGAGGCAGTGGAGTGGGTTGCAAGGGACCAGCATGCAGGGGAAAGCTCCTCTGCTGCCTTCCCTCAGGCTAAGCTCTTGTCCAGCATCTGCTCAGCGGCTGTGGCTGCCGGGAGGGATGGTCCTTGACCCACGCAGCTGTTCAAACAGTCGACTTTATAAAGATGAGTTCTCCAGCGTAAGGAATAAAGTGCACTGGGTAGAAGTAAAAGCTTGTATTTCTTAAATATATGTAAGAACACGCTAATCTAGTTCCTTGTCTAATGACTAATTAAGCCCATTTACTCTTTCTGTTGTTTCTTGTAGATGCTGATACATTTTTTTGCGAACTGATTTGCTTCTTCAGCACCCAGTTTCAGCATAAACAATACCAATCTGTTAGTGATGCAGAATTCCCTTGCCGAAAGAAGAGCTCTCCTCCATAAACTTGCTAAATAAGATCAAGGAAGAGTAAAATTCTGCATTCAGCTCTCTTTTTTTTCTGCCAAGCATCTGGTTGTAGTTTCTGTCGTCTGTTTCCTGTGGAAGCAAAGGACAGGAGCGCAGATCTCGGCCATCTTCAGCCTGCCACAGACCCCCTGTGCCCTGAGCAGTGGCTGCGATCCTGCCGGGGCAGACCTTGGCAGCAGCACTGCCGTGCCCAGGGAGGGCACCAGGAAGATGCCCAGCCTCCTACCAGGGGTGTCTGCAGCAGTGTGGGATCTGCACAGATACAAATGGCACAGAAAAAACGCGTGCTGGGAAACCCTTGGCAGGACAAAGAGCAAGAAAACACCAAGGGAGAGCGAAGTTGGAAGTGGGGAGATGTTGGAGTGGGAGGTGGCCAGTGTCTTCTGCTGCCTGCTGAAGCCTGACTGGGCCCCTCAGAGGTGGCCTGAGTAGGTTTGGCCAGGGGGACATTCCTCTCCTGGCCCTCAGTGATTGCCCGCTCTGGAGTGGCTGTAGCTGTGGGTGCAGCCATGGGGGACAGGCCTGTGCAATTGTCCGACAGGGCTGCCATGGTGACCAGTGCCAATACAGTCATTTAGTCTCTTCTGAAATTCAATCAAATCCTCTCTGCTTTTTTGACAAGTGTGATTGGCCAACTATGCCATTTTGCAAGACTGTGCTTATTATAAGCTCTTTCATTACATTAGCTACTCAGAATTATTTTGAATGTTAAAAATACAACTCTCTCTGATGTAATATAAGCTCATATACATTTAACAACAATTCCACTCACATTTCTGTTGGATAATATTCAGTATCTCACCTAAATAGTCTCTGTATTGTAAATATTCATCATTTTCCCCATCTATTCCTGTCTGCCTGCTCAGACACTGAAATTTCCTTTCTGTCAGTCAAGTCATAAAGCATTAAGAGGGGCAGTTTTTCTGCACTAAGTGAAAATATGAGCTTGTCTATTTAGCTCTGCAGAGATGTTAGCATCCATTCTGTGTTCAGTTAATGTATGTGGCTGCAGCAGCCACAGCTTCTGCAAGAGCAAGTAACACCACAAAATCACATGCTGAGTGTTTTATTAGGGAAATGCAAAGCTCAGTGTTTGATCCCTTATGGTAAGTCATCTAAAATACCCCCGTCCCCTGTACTCAGACCCCTACCTGCCCATTTTCTAATCTGCTGTGTTTTACTGAGCATTACTGCTCATTTGACAGGAAATACCTGCTGTGTGACAGCCCCAAAAATGCCTGTGATCCTCCCTGGCAAGGGGCTGGTGGCAGCCTGTCCACTCTCCCCAGCGTCTGTTTGCCACTGCCCTGACTCCTCTCGGCTGTCAGGTTTCGTTCCCGGAGCAATTGCCATGTCCCCACCCAAGCACAGCCCTCGAAGCCAGGCTGAGAGGTCCCTCTGAGGAGGACTGGGGCCATGCAGGGCAGAGGATGATGCTGCAAACCTCTGCAGTGCTCTTGTATATGTGTGCCCATGCGAGGATGACATTTTGTGAAATGTGGGGTTGCTGACTCCCAGGTCAGGGTCACGTATTCTCCTTTCAGCAGAGGCAAACCTTCGCCCACCTTAGTCCTTGCATACTTCAATGTCAGTGTCAGTCTCCAGGCAGCTCGTGCTCCATCTACAAAGTGTTAATTGGCTGTCTGTGGAGAGTGTCTTTGGTTATCTGTGTGTTTAATTCATAACTACATAAAACTTTGCAGATCCATCATAGTTCATGTGTGCTTGAAGTGAGAAACATGTCACCTCTTCACTGCCAGCTCTCACAGTTGCCCATTATCTGTCATCTGAAAAGTGTGTACGATTCAGCGAAGCAGCAGCTAATGAGCAGAGGAGCAGATGTGCTCCCTAGCGCTCAGCGTCCCCTCCAGCAGGACCACTGTCCTTGGGTGATCTCTGCTCCACTGTGAGAACTGTTCCGAGAACATGCTGATTTTATTTTGCAACTCGAGAGTCCTTCCCTGGTGCAACAAGTGCCCTCAGACAAGGGGTGCCCTACATAGATGCTGAGTCTTCTGGACAAGCCTCAAGGCAATGATCTGTGTTCTTAAGAGGCTGATGTTATGCACAGTGTAAGAAAGATTACAGTGCATGGAAATGAGCAGCAACTGACTGGAGAAAGAAGAGAAATTTTCTACTTTATGAAATATGTTTCATTGAGCTGCCACATCATTAAGAAAACCATGATCATGATCAGATTAACGGACAATTACCCTGTGAAGAGCAACTTTAGTATGAACACTAATGAAAATCTGTCTATCATGACTCATTTCAATTAAAAAGAGGTGTTTGGCTGCTATTTGCCAACCTGGGATTCAGCTGTGGCTAATGAAAGTGCACAGTCTCTGCAGAGGGTTTTAAGGATCCTGTGAGCAGGGCTGTTGGCCCCAAGTGAATGCTGAGCTAGCGACAGAGCTGGGAAGAGAACACAGGTCTTGGTGCAGTGGTCTTTCAGGTGCACATCCTGCAGGTGCCTCTGGCTTTTGTCCAGAAAGAAGACATCAGGTTTGTCGTGTGCCTTGGGAGAGTCTGCTGGTAATTCCCTCTCGTGCACATCAGTGCCCGGAGAAGTGCTGGCATCAGCCGACTCCCCTTGTTTGAAACTGCAGGGTGAAGCAGGACCTCTCTGTGTATTTAAATAGTGCTTTAACTACTGCTTGAAGCATCTGAAAGGCACTGGGTCAGCTCTGAAATGTTCAGTACTTTCTGTGCCTCAAGGTCGGAGATAAAATTCCTGCTGATTTGTTAAGAGCAGAGGAGGCCTCAGGACTGATGTTGCTGAAAAAAGCCTCACTTTTGACCCCGAGTCCATAGAAATGATCCCCCAGCTTGTGACCTGTCACCTGTGCTCACGCGGAGCAGCACTTACTGGTTGGAGCTGCCTTCAAGGACCTATATTTAGCCACGACATTGTGAAAAAATAACCAGTGAGGATGTCTCGGGGGCAGCTTTGAGGAGCTGCTTTTGTTTTCTTGGCAGTGGTTCAGTTGTATCAGCAATGGTGGGGAGGCCCAGATGGAGGAGAGAGCAGAATTTCAACTTTCATTATAAGAATTCAATTTTATATTCAAATTCTGCTTGAATAACACTTCTCAGTTTAATATATTGATCCAAGTAGCAGCAACAGCTGAGTTGTGATAGGCTGTTCAAGGGCTGTTGGGAAAGGAACCATTTGCTGTGTAAAATGAATTAGGAAGTAAGTGTGCTCAGGTCAAGCTGTGTGCTGAAATGCTTTGAAGTTTCTTACTGCCTTGCAAGAATTCAGCAGTAAACAGCCACTGACCAAAATAATCTGTAAATCAGTAGGGACACCACTGATTGCTTTCTCATCACTTATTGGTAGCCTGTCAAAGCAATTTTCTGAATTTGGTGAAAAAATGGTTTTTAAGTGAGAAAAAAGTACTTGTCTCTTTTCTGGCACACTTGGACCATAATTGTACCTGTGAAAATGCAACTGCAAAGTTGACTGGTTAAGTTTACCAGCCTGTACCTTTTGTTTAGGAACAGTCTCTGTATTTGTTACTCTTTCAGGAATTTACACTTGATACATATGCAATTCAACTGCAAAAGTAATTACATGGAGTCACAAAGGGACTGTAACTCATTGTAACGTTAAAAATGAGAAGCTATTCAAAGGTGCCTTATACTCAGGAGAGAAAACAGAAAGTTCCTTTGTTTATGAAGCAGATTAGCTCATGGCCTGAAAATATTCATGGCAGGACCTTGCTCTGGAGCTACTACAGGCAATAGCATCATGCATTAGAGTTGAATGTAGCCCCTGAGCTCTCTCCAAGTTCATTTTGCTTTCTCTCCTGGAGCAAACAATAGGTTTATCATTGAAGCTGGTGCCTGGCAAGACAAGGATGTAAAAACTCTTGGAATGAGACAAGGGATTGGTTTTGCCTCTGAAAAACCTGAGCTCAGATGTGAAAAATCCATCCTAATCCCCACTCTGCTGCTGGTCTTAATTTGTATTTATTAAACACAAGAGAGGCTCTGCCAAACAGAAGACATGGATCCAGTCAGGCTGTTTCTGGGCTCATCCTGCACCTAGAAGGAAGTTGCAGGGCAGGTGGCACCGCTGGCCACATCCCAGAGAGGTATTTCCAGCCTCTGAGGAACAGTCTGGGAAGAAATGCATTTGAAAAGATTTACAAGGGAACAAACCCTGTGTGCCTGGGCCAAGAGACTTCTGTGTTGTTTCTTCTCCATCCAGAAGTGTAGCAGGTGGCTACCATCATCATTCCAAATGGAGCTGTGTCAATTTAGACCAGATGAGGGTTTTTCTGCTCCATATATTAATGTGAAACATGAGGAAAAACCTGGAGTTTTCAGTGCAGGAGATGAAGGGACTGGAATGAAAACAGGTTGGCATCACCAGGGAGCAGGATGAGATGGGGAAAGGGATGCCCTGCAGTGGATGCAGTGGATGCTTGGTTTTGCACACTCCGAAGCCCTCTGGTTTCCATGATCTGTACCCTGCCTGTGCACTTGCTGCTGCTCCTCAGCATGTGCTCAAACACTTCACACTAATGATCCCTTATTGCAAGCAGTAATGCAAATGTGTTCTTTCCAGAAATAGGAGAAATCTGCTGTTGTCTCAGCTTTTCTTTTGGTTTGACAAGTGCTTCATAGCAGGCGAAAACAGGCCCTGACACAGCCAGGGTGTGCTGTTGTAGTGTTTTGTACCTCTGTCAGTTTAGCTGAGCTGACTCCTGATCCATGTTTAGGGCTGATGAGAGATTTTCCCAGGATTTTCCTTTAGTGCTAGAAACATTTCTGTGAGATACGAGACAGCAACCTCTTGCCTGATCCCTGGCTGCGTGTCCTGGACAGCATCACTGAGAGCAAGGCTCTTGTGCTGAAGCTCACGCCTGCTTCCCAGAAGCACAGGTGTCTCCAGCACAGCATAGCAAAACTCGGGGTGTCCCCAGTTGTGGAACAGACCCAAGGGAGTCTCAAAATGAAGCACAAATGCAGCACACCTGGCTTCAAGGAGTTTCAGATGCTGCTCAGGCCGCCATGAAATACATGGGAATTCTAAAGAAGAGAACATTAATAGCTATTCTCTTATCAGAAGTTTGGTATAGCTGAGGGATGATGGGCAGATGCAAATTTTTGTCATTTTGCTTTTTTCCCCCTGATATTTCATGCAGATCTCCTTGGTGCCAAGGTAGCAGTGGAAGATAGCTCCCCAGAAAAATAGACAGCTTTGCCATGTGATGCATAGATTGAAGCTCAGGACAGTGATTATCTACATTACTGGTTTTCCTGCTCCAAAGTACAAGTGTAATTTCTCTGCAATAATAAGTACCAGAAAGAAGTTTACAGCTGTAGAACATTATTGCTTGAATGTATACAACTGGCATTGTTGGGGTTTGGGACTTCTTCAGGACTGATAATATTTATTTGATGACTGATCCCATTAAAATTGCCATATTGATTCATTTGCCAGGAAAATAAATTGGTGGATATTTCACATCATACAGTTGTATTGATCTTCTAGAAGCTGATGGGACAGAGGCTTTCATCACTGGACAGCACATTAACACCTTAATTGATATATTCTGAAAGCTAATTAGAGACCAGCTGGATTCCTTGTGGGAATAATACTTATTTTTGATGTTGACAAAGTGCTCCAAAGCACAAGTCATATGGTGTGATTTAACAGTGATTAAAACTTGGCTGAGACATAGACAACTGGAGGAAACTGCCAAGAAGCCGAGACCAGCACGAGTGAAGACCTAAATGTGTGTAATCAAATTGTGCTCTGTCACGTACACACACATCTCTGTCCATCAGTCCGTGGAATATCTGGAGAAAGGTGGCAGCACTTTAATTATTCAGTGTCAGTCCCCTTCTAACCAGCACAGACGTGCGTGTGCACATGCTGTGTGCAGCCTTGTCTAGAAACTCTTTGCAGAAAGGGTTATTAAAGTCCCACAAATAAATACAAGTGAATCAGGAAACTTAAACTCTTCCACTCATGGTGTCTTACAGTGCAGCTTCTCTGATACGATCATGTTTCTCACCTTATAAAATAAACCATCTATTTTTTTCCATATACCATCTCCTATGCATATGCTTTCCCCTGCTCACAGGGGAGGGAAGGAGGGAATGACCACGGGAATCTGTTGCTCACCAGCAAGCACGCAGAGTGTCTGGGATGATTAGCTCAGGTGTAGCCATCTGCATCTCATCAGATGGATCCCACCAGTAAT
Organism: Atrichornis clamosus; assembly: GCA_013400975.1. Classification (NCBI taxonomy): domain Eukaryota; kingdom Metazoa; phylum Chordata; class Aves; order Passeriformes; family Menuridae; genus Atrichornis; species Atrichornis clamosus. The sequence continues at coordinate 91,988 of WBMZ01014266.1, read as the reverse complement.
TTTGTGCTGTCTGATCTTTTATATATCTGCCTTCCAATTTGCTATGTGAAGAACTATCTTTTCACATTTTCTCCAGTGCTTTGGATGACTCTGGCAAAGAATTCCCTGTATTTTCGGTTTATTATGTTTGAGTTTTAATTTTATTTCTCTAGAGGGGAGGTGTTCTTGAAGACAAGGTTAAAAGATTTCATTGAAAATTGCAGGTGAGCTTTACTGACAGCATGTCCATTCTCCTGCAAAGGGAAGAGTCAAGCAGCCCTGCCTTCTCCTTGTGTGCTTCTGCAAGGTCTGCTCCCAGCCTCTCATCCAGAGACTGAACCATTTGCTTTTTATTACTATTGAAGGCTGTGACTGTTTTTCAATTTTCTTTCATTTGTGGCAGGTATGAGCTCTATCTGCTTTCCTGTAATTGATTCCTGTTCTCATTTCTCTCCACCTGCCTTCGGACGAGCTTTGTGCTCTGCAGAGCTCCGTCAATGTCTGCAGTCGTTGGAGCTCTGCCTGTGCAGCAGCTGCCTCTGCCCAGCTGCCCGCGCCTGCCCGCAGCATCCTGGCCACTGCCCGCGCTCCCTCTCCTCCCGTGGGAACCGGCGTTTGGTGGGATCCCTTCCTTCCACTTTATACCACCGTGCCTTGCTCTGTGCTGCGGGCAGGAGGGGTGCGGGGGTGGCTCGGGGCAGGCTGGGCTGCTTGCAAGTGTCTCTGACACAGGATGAGTTTCTCAGCTTCCAGTCGGCTCACCTGCAGCAGGTAACTCCAGGTACTGCTCTAGTAAGGCCACAGCCTGCTGCTTAACAGGCATCAAAGAGAAAGTCCTCTAGCTCCTGCAAGCTTGGTTACCCTCCTAGGAGCTGAGCTTATCTTCATTTTGGGATTGCTTCTGCTGTAGCCCTCTTGATTTTGACAAATCCCACCTGTGCTTCCAGGAGTTACTGTTGGAGAGGGAGTCTGAAAGAGCAGCGTTGTCCTGCATGGGACATCACGACCGCTGGCGTCAGTCCCGTGCTCTGGCAGGTGGCTGCAGCGTCCTCCCGAGACTTTGCTTCTTGCTTGCTACTAATGCTTAACCTCTTCTCCCTCTCACATGTAATCTCATCACTCTTGACAAATGAGCAGCTGCAAGAGGACGGAGAATCTTCTCAATATTTACAGAAAGATTTTCTGTTTCTGCCCAACTGCAAAAAGCCCTCAAGAAAAGATTTTAGTTCTGTTAGTCTGGGCAAGGAATTTGTTTGTGAAATTAAATTCATGTTTTTTCCTGGAAATGGTCTCTTTTGGTAAATCTTCATGAATCCCATATTATCATCCCTTTTCCAGTGGCTTCCCATTTTACCATGAGCACAGGCTTACAGCAGTTGACCTCCAACTTTGACAAGTTCTTGGTGTGAGCAACCTGTCGATTTTCCTCCTTTTCAGCCCAGAGATGATGGTGCTTCTCAGCCTCAGCACAGGGATGTCAGCTCTCAGTGCCTTTCCAAAGTCCTCTGAGACCGGAGGCTTCTCTTAGGCTTGTAGTTCCTGAGCTGGAGTATGTTACCAGTGGCATTCCCAAATGGCTCCATCCTGCTTGGCCAATGGGACTCGCAGGAAGCCTCTGTTGGAGGAGAACCTGGAGGTGAACAGGGTCCCACAGCCAGTCCTGGCAAGGTGGCCTTGGAGGCTGTGGGGCCCTGTCCCTGGAGAGGGGCAGGTGTGACCAAATCATGCCTCCATCTCCCTTGCTGGAAACGGCTTGAGGGATTTCTGTCACTCCAGAGCTGCTAGGCATCAAGCAGCGCCATGCCCTTGGGCTGCAAGTCTGCTCACGGAAGTGCAAATCTGAATGGATCAGATGCCTACGGCTCCAAATGAGCCCTGGACACACAGAGCATGGTGTAAAGCAGGCATGTTTGTGAAAGCCTGTTTGCAGTGGACGGTGGGGCGGGCAGGCCACACTGGAATAAATCCTGTGACAGGTTTGCTGGGGTGACTGAAAGCCTGCAGAGGGTGCCTGCAAGGGAGCAGCTTCGGGCTGTCCAGGCTGGCTTCGTGTGCTGGGTAATGAGATACCATGGAGATGAAATGGTTGCTAGAAACCTCAGAGGAGAGCCACACTTAAATCCTTCACCTCGCAGCAGGTAACACATGTTGTACAGCAACTATGCTTGAAGCTGTAACATGCAAGCTGCCTTTCTGTGCATGTGGGTGCAGTTCCCATGTGCTGCTCTCCACCTCACCCGGGCTGAGGTTTAAGGGCAAATGTGTGTGACTGGGAAAGCACGAGCCTTGCCGGGCCATGCAAGCATCCAGGTACGTACAGGTTGTTGCTTCTGGTGAGAGGTAGGAGCCAAAAACCTTCCTGGATCTGGGCCTGCCTCCTTAGCCAGGATGAATGTAACAGTTTCTGATAAATGCCTGGGATATGCCATCTTGATCACAGTGATAGGATATCAGCCTTGATAATTCCAGTTATTAGCTGTGTTGAGGCATGGGAATGGTGGACAGAATCACAAGCTCCTCTAATTTGGAGCCTGGAGTGCTGTGAGTTGGAGTTTGGGGGAGAAGTTGCAGGTACACCTTTCCTTGAGAAATGGGGGGGTTTTCCCCTTTGAAATGGCATGTTAAGCCTGTACCTGTCTTCTGTTAGGAGAGAGAGGGAAGCATGTTTACTCATTTCTTTCTCTCTTCCTTGAAGTTTTCCAGGAGAACTGGTACTGGGACAGGTTTGTAGGTAGAACTGCCAACACACATAGGAGTTCTGAAAGTAGTTTTTGGGGGGTTACTAGCATGAAAAAACCCAGAGACGGCAACCATGATGTCGATATTTATTACCAGTTGCCAGTGGTTTTTAAAAAACAGACACTATGGCTACTCTGGTGTATTCTCAATAGCTAGCAGTGGATTAATTAGAACATTTAAAACCCCATAGTATTTTGGATATGGCTTTTTTTTCAGAGAAACAGAACAGTTACGGCAATTCAATCCTAATTTGGATTTAAAAATACTTTGCACAATTTTATGTTCTGTTTGAATAAGAACAGTAAATATGTATTCCTATGAAAGTCCATTTTTTTGTCCAGGGTATAAATGTCCAGTATGTAATCCCAGAGTGAGCAATATGGTTTCCCTTGGACAGAGTGTCTCAGTTTAAGTGTTGTATAACTCATACTCTGCTCCTGGTGTGGTGGCATAGAAACTGTTCCTTGTGTATAGCTTTATATAACTGTTGTATATAACCTGCTATAGCTAAACTGCAGCAATTTAAAAGCAGTGACAATATATTCCCAAGTGTGGTCCCTGATCAAAGTTGGAGTCCACATTTTAGGTGTTAAATATTTATTCAAAGTGCAGATCATACTTTTCTGGTACTGTGCAGGGAATTTATGATAAAGCACCAGTTCACACTGAACACCAAAATGTCTTTTACTCTAGCCTTTTTTTTTTTTTTTTTTAAGAGCAAAGTAATTGAACATAAAATAAAATAGAATTAGACCAGTCCTTTTGCCAGCACAGCTTTAGCCAGCTCTCACTTCTACTGCATAAGTGTGCAGGCGCAGAAGCTGTGGGATGCTGGGCGTGTGCCCCCTCGGCACGCTGGGTCTCCTGGTGCCTCTCCTGGGGCTCCGCGTTGTTGGCTGACGGTGCTGTGGGTTTGGTCGTGCTCCTGGTCACTACTGTGCTGTCTGCCCGCTCTGGCCTCGATGTCCCAGACAAGGACAAAGGCTCCTTCGGGTGCCAGACAAACTGGACGGAAATGACCAGTACAGGGGGCTGCAAACACAGCGGGCTGCAAATAGAGCAGAGACCTTCCCTACCCAATGTAAAATGAGGAGGGTGAAGGGTGAGAGATAGGCACCATCAATGGGAAACTTCAATCTGAGATACCTGTCCAAAGCAAGAGGGATGAATCTGAAGGTGTTTCACTCTTGTGTTGGTACAGGTAGAGCCTGGACAAGCAGGTGACTGAATTTAGATACCTGAATCAATCTGAGTGAGTGGCAAGGGCACACAGGACAGCTCTGCAAAAGTGGAAACAATGCAGGGCTTTTAGCATTCGATCATTTGTAGCTCAACATTCACCTGGAGGAAGATTGCCATTTACTGATCGACCTATGGTACTTTCTACAGGGCTGACCCCGTGTTCTGGCTCAGGTGAAGTTTTGACTTTTGGAAAAACTGGGAACAGTGTCTACTGCTCTAGGTAATGTGTCTAGCAAAAATGTTGGGTTTGGCAGATGGAATCCATTTCCATAGTCCATAATTTTCTTTTGTCTAAGAGCCTTATTCTTTCTAATTTCAACTCAGTAATACTGAAATATATTGTTTCCTTCATGTACTATGCAGAGACTCTTTCCCCAAAAAGCTCTTTGATGTACCTTTTTGTTCTTACACCAATGACATTGAGTCAGGGAAAGGGAACTACCTGACTTTGTGGTCAATAAATGACCAATTAGTGAAGTATTGACAAATTAAAAAACTGGTAACTCTTGCTCCATATGCTTGTGAGCAAATCACAGAATAATTTATGTTAAAAGGGGCCTCTGGAGATCATCCAGTCCCATCCCCTCCTTGAAGTGGTTCCAGTTAGGTTAGGTTGCTCAGTCCAGCTGAGTTTCAAACCTCTCCAAAAATGGAGATTGCACAGCCTCACCGGGCGACCTATTCCAGGAGTGCCAGCAGGCAGAAGCATGCACCTAGAGTGGTGAGAAACACCTCGTCACAACGGGACAGTGCAGAGGGCAGTGACCTCAGCTCCCCAGGATAACAGTCACCATAAATATTTTGCATATCTAATTCCTAATGACACAAACCACTCCTTTTAGCCCAGGAGCATTTCCATATGCTATTTACAGGAAGGCATGGCAATTTTTAAGCTTTAGGCAGCCATATTTAGAAATTAATTTCAAATATTTAACCTCTGCTAACATCTCTACTAAATAGAGGTCTCATGTTTGCACAACTAAAGGTGAGGGTCATGCTCTGTATCTGACGAGATTAAGGCCAGCTCTGACTCCAAGGATCAAACCCTGAATGGCTCTATAGGAACAATTTATCATCACAGGAGTGAAGCATCATCTTCTTTCTTATGTATAAGAGGTTAGGACAGAAACTCATTGACCTTCTCCAGGAGGAGAACTGGGGCACATTGAGATTCTGATCACTGTCATGTTGTTGGAAATTGAGAGAAAATCCTTTGAAATGACATTGGAGCAGAGCAGCAATAAGCAGCCTGAGAATGAAGTCCATAATCTCTCTGTCCCTATGTTGGACATGTTTTTCCTGTAGTCTAATTTAAGAACAAACTCTTAATTTGTTTGAGAAAACCAAAAGTGGCCGCTGTAGTTAATTTACCTGGGGACACACTGGTGCTGATGAGCTGGAGGAGGATGTTATCTCTGTCCTTTTACAAGGAGACAGACAACACCATGATGCGTGCAAGAGCCAGGCTGGGGCACGTAGGTTAAAATTGAGATGGCTCTTTTGGTTCCTGCAAAGCACAGTGGAGAGCAGCTCTCTGAGGATGACTGAGGCACGGGGAACAATGGGAAATGAAGGTGATGTGTACTTTCATCTGCATGTTCCCACTGCATCTGCTTGCCACATTAATGACCTCTCTGCACCTTCAGAGCGGAGCTGCCAGGACTGGACACCCATCCTGGTTTTTGTAAATGCTCGACAGGACGGCTGCATTTCACTTAACCATTTCATCCTGTAGCTGACTTTACTCACAAGGACTTAACAGATTTCTTTCCCCACTTTTTGGACACAGTGGTGCCCAAGTTTTTAGAGCATTACTACAGTGGCATAAATGTGACCTGTTGTGCTGAGCCAGCCTGCCTGTGTAATGGCACAAAGGGGATGGATGAGGCAGAGTTTCCTTGGATTCTCTTATAGAAGCAGGAAAAAAGACTCCAGTGATGTTCAGCTTATGTCTTGTCAGATTCTGTTTACCCTGTTAGAACTTTTTTTTGTGTTGTGCTCTGCCCTGATGTCTTTGGGGCATTAAAAGAGTGGAAGGGTGCAAAGTCATAAGCATATTGCACTGAAAAGATACATTTTAATACATACAGGCAATGAGGCTTAATACAGCTCTTTACTGTGGCGGTAGGTAAATGGAAGTAATCAGGCATTTAGAAAAAATAGAAAAATTGACTATTTCAAAAGAGGTGTTGCAATATTCTCCCCAGGTGAGAAAAGCCCTGCTCCAGTAAGCAAGGCAAGGTCAGCAAGTGCCTGAGGTGCCTGAGCATTGCTTCTGTTTTTGCTGCAGAACTCTGCACCCCAGGTTACCACAAACCCTTGTGGCCCCAGGCTGAGTTTGAATGCTGTCTTCTGTGGTTAGTAGTGTCTGAGCCTGGAGTTCTCAGATGGTACCAGTGGTGGTGTGCCCCCAAGCCTAGTCTTCCCTAAGCAAAACCTGAGGGCCAGTGTTTGGGTGAAGTGGAGGAAGTCTGCAATATCAGTGTGGCACCTCTTGTGGGGTTAATTAAGTGTCTGGGTAAAAATATCCAAAGTGTCTCAGTGACCTGGGCAAAAAGCTGTCTGCCACAGGTGTCTCAAAAATCACCTTTATAAATGGAAGTCAGGAACCTTGGCTAAAGGGACATGTTTGAAAATGATACCCTTCATGGTTAATGAGCAAGAAATCAATACGACAGGACCAATTGCAGAGCTGGAAGGAAATTTAACCAAATAGAATTGGCCATCCGCTTTCTGGTCCCAGTTTACCTTCTGCTCTCTGTCCAGGCTATCTAAGCTGTGCATGAATAAAGACTGAGGTTAGGTTTCATTCATTTGTTTGATGAGGACCTTGCTCAGAGGCACATGTACTTCAACTGAGGTTTCCGGGTGCCAATGTAATAAGGATCCATCTTCAACTTTAGGTTACCAACGCACCCTCTAGTTTTGCTACATATGGACCAAAGAGGTGGTAGTGGTTACACTTATTCTCTGGTTTATATGGAGAGGAAACCTGTTGCCTGTTCATTTAACTGGATTTACTATATCCCAAAGACTGTGCACGTGGAGGAAACAACACTTGTTTGACAAAAGGCCTGGCAATTAAATTCCCTGCTTTGCACCCTCCACTCCAGATAAAATGATGTTAGCCTGACAGGAAGCATAAAACAGCAAACTGCATAAATACACAGTTAATTTTAGCTGATGACCAGAGAAATGGGTAACCCTTGGTAGTATGGAATTAGCCAGTGGTTTCCTTGCTTCTTTTACTCCTGATGGAAAAAGATAAAGTTGGAAAAATGTCCTTTGACCTGTGGTCCAGTATTTGCTTAGTCCATTTGATGGCACATTGCATCATATCAAAAGAGCAGTGGGTTGTGACTTGACATGGCACACTCTAGGTTTCAATGGAAAATAGTCCTGCAAAACCCCCTTTGTTCTTGCCTTGCAGGCTATCAGAAGAAAAGAAATTCTCACAAAATGCCTTTTTTCTCCTTCTCAATTATTTTAAAACACCTCAACACTAAGACAAGTCACATCTCACATAGCCTTTGTGGAGCACATTGGAAAAGGTATTGCCCCAGAAGTTATCCTCCTTATGATCAAAATTCCAGCAGAGGAGGGCAGCAAATTCTCCACGTACTAAAAACTTGTTGAAGAGTGGAGCTGCAGAAATATATAAAGTCTATTGTTCTGCAATGTCTCCTTATCTATTAATGCAACACAAATGCACCCTGTCAGCTTGCTTTAGCTCTGCAGCGAATCTTTTTTGTCGTTCTAAAATGTGTAAATAATGAAGGCTGTCTATTACGAAAGTACCAAAGGTCTTTTTTAACCTACTTCATAAAGGAGTCCTGCGGGCTATGATTTGGAAAGAGTCTGGGCCACTGTAACTCATTTGAGCCCTAATGTGATAAAATTAGAAGCTATGAGATGTGAATCTTAAGTTCAATCTCAATGTTGGCACAAATCAGACAATGAAAGTATCTGTCTGCTTAGGCAATTAAACAGGGAGAGATGACTCAAAATATCCTTTCCATTTCAATAACTCCTGTGAGGTTAGGGGCCCTTTGAAGACTGTGTCAAACTCCCTTTTACTTTAATACTCCTCCATTTAATTGAAATGCTATGAAAGAGGATGAAGGCAGTTGTAACCTGAGGAGTCTTGGGTGCGTTCCGGTGTCACACCAAGGCTTTAAAACAGTTGAGGAATTAGGAGTGACAGACTAGTCCCCTGAGCAATTGGTTTCTATACCCCATCTTCCTGCTTTCCAAGTCCCGCTGTGTTTCTCCTGTCTGCTGCGATGTGTTCTGTGGGTTGGCAAATCCTCTGGGTCAGTCAGAAGTGCTGCGCAGAGGAAATAGCGAAGTGAACCTCAGGGTCTTATCCTGAAGTGCTGGGCAGGAGATGCAAGATAAACGCAACTGCAGTTTCTCCCACTCTACCCTTTTAGTGAAATCAGATTTAGTGAAATCAGCCCTCTGATTCTGGTAAGTGCCTTTACCAGAGCCCTGAGTCTTCACGGGAGGACATAGGCAGGCCTTGTCCCGCCTCCCACAGGCTGTGCTCTCCGTTCCTGCTATGGCTGCAGGGACCACGCACTCTGCTCCAATGTCCCCTGTGCCTCTGGCACCGCAGGGAAGCTGCCTGATTTGTGAAGTGGGAATACAAAGGGGGATTGTCTCCAGCTGTGTGTTAGCCACGGTGCTCCACCTTCGAGCACTCAGACGGCAGGAAAAACCTGGCTGCCTCTCAGGAAGGGTGACATGCTGGTAGCAGGCAAAGTCAATGCAGAAAGTGTTTTGCAAAGGAGATCCCCAGGTTGCTTATAAATGTGTCTCTCTTTATTTTCTCTCTGTTGCACGAATTATTTGTCCTGGTTTAGATATGGAAAAAATTGCTCTAGTTCTACTGCCTTATACATTGTGTCCTGAACATCTTGTTCTAACTGCTTCAGGCTTCCTATAGTTTCTGGCAGGCTGAACAAATAAAATGGGTAAAAAATGCCATAAAATACCAAACAAATTTTTCAACCAGCTCCATTATGTAGTTTGCACTTGGCTGGGATATATTACTGTGTTGAATTATATTATTGTCCAAGTATATTGTGCTCATTGGACAGGGTTGAATCAGTGCCACTCCATGGCAGAGCTTTGCACAGGATTAACAGAGGCTGCTGTGCCATGGCAGGGTCAATTCTATCGTCCAGTTTGAGTCCTACTTTACTGAATTTTCTGGCAATGCAACCAGTGTATCCCAGGAAGATCTGGAGAACATCTGCAGCTCTTGAGTGAGGTCTGCAGTAGACTCAGCTGTACACACTCAACTGCAGCTGAATTGAATAGACTGAATCAGGCAGGATGAAAAGAAAACTAAGATCACCTCTGAAAGCAAGTGAACAAACACAGGATGAAATCTCTCAGAGACAGAGGTCCTTAGTGGATGGGCAGAAAAAGAAACTTAGAGAAGTTGGGAGATTCACTGTCAATGTAAGAGTGCATTTTGTCTCAGTTAGATCCTAAATAAACATTTAAATGTTGGAAATGATATTATGTGAACTGACTTTAAAATCTGTCTATTGAGTTTTGTGCCCAGTTCTCTCTTTAAACTACAAGCCTCTCATAGGAGGTTATCTGCTGATTTTTTTCCCTTCAGACGTTTAGGAATCCCCACAAGGTACAAAAATATATTCACAGTTTTCATATTGAATATTTTTCAATACTTTGTTTCTATAAATGCAAACATTCATTATTTCAGTATACCCTAGCTTTTCAGCGAGAGCAATTGTTTGTATTGCCTTAGAAATAGCCAGTTGGCACGTTTTTAATGTGTTTGATTACTGAAGAGTATCCAAGTATAGAAAGAAAGAAGACGTTAAAATAATTTACAAACAAAAGTAATTAAGGATTTGTTACCACATTTTTACTAGAATGCATGAAGGTAATTGAATGAATAAATTTGAATGAATACCTCCACAAACTCAAAGTCATTAGTCAAACTGGTATTTTCACTACCTATTTTGATCCAGATGCTGTAATGTTTACTCTACAGAGTGTCTTTGTAAAGTTATCTGAAAGTCTAAAAAATTTAGGATACATGAGGTGAAGTTCATTGTCTTTTATTTATTTATAAAGAAACAAAAATGTACTAGTCCCTTCATAGTACAAACAAGCAGTATCAACCTATTCCCTGCCCTAGAGAGCTTATATTCTAATCTGGACATGTGAAGAAGTGTGAGAGCATTACACATTGTGGGAAAAAGACAAAAAACCACAAGTCTAACAGTGGAAGTAGGTAAGGCTCTGTGATTCCTTTACACGTATACATTTTTATAGGCTTAAGTTCTTGAGGTGATGCAGAAGGCAGTGGGTTTTGAGAAGACATGTGACTAAGGAGAGATGGTTAAGACTTTTCCTCTTCTGATTCTTCTAATGTCACTACTTGGTATTGTGACTGGAATGCTGTTCTTTTTGTAGAAGATGCTTTGGCTGAAGAATCAGTCTTGTGATTATCAGTGTTAGCCAGGAAGTCCTGCACCATGCATTTCTTGTTTGCCTGGAGTGGTGCGCATGAGTCTTATGGGGCTGATGCTCTGAGGTGTGGTATGTATGATCCTTAAGGCAGGAATCACTGTCCAAAAAGGGACTTCTGCTCCATGATGTGGGGTGTTATCGTGGTTTTACTCGCTGTGCCTTGGCTGTTGATTGCAGAGCCCCGGGTCAGAGTCCCGTCTCCCTGCAAGGCGCAGTGGAAGCCGGAGGCGGGAGTGGGCAGCAGCAGGAGGCAGCTCGCTGAACAGGCAGTAAGCTTTGCCGCTTAACAAAGGTCCCTTCAGATGAGGATGTGTTTTAAATCGTTGCCTTCTCCAGGGCTCAGATCTTTTCTCAGAGCCAAGGGGAGCACATTCATCAGTCTGGATTTACAGTTGATAGCTTTCCCTGAAGGCTAGTACCGCCAAAATAAAAGGAGCAGGGATCAATTTTTTACTTTATTTTACAATCCAGTAGGTAGAATGAGAGAGATGCTCTTTCTGTCATGCAGAAGACCAAGGCCAAATTTCTCCTTGCCTGATGAAATTCAGTCTATTTATCTTCATCACCAATAAGGGATTTTTGTCCTCTGCATGAAAAACTCATGGGATGAGAGAGCACGCAAGTGAATGCCAGTGACACTCATGTTTTCACTTGAAAGATTTGGCTTCCTGTCTCGCCTATATGAACAGTTTATACATTAGTGCAGTGTCTGCTTGACATAAACCACCCTGAGTATGCCCCTCTCAACAGTGCTGGCAGCTGGGCCCTTGTAGATAAGGCTTTTCCACTGGGAGAAAGGAAATAGATTTGAATTAGGCTTAATTAAATTTTACTTCCCCTTGTTTGGAATAGTTTCACAGATACAGAAAAAGGATAGCGGTGTTTTCTATTTAAAAAATCCTTGTGCAATTAAATATTATGGGGGAAGTTTCATATTTCTGTATTAAGGCATTTATCCAGTGTATCATTAAGGCTCATGCATTCACACAGGGCAGCAAGGACAGTGGGGGCAGCCCACCAGAACATAGCAATTTATGTGCTCTCACAGCCATTGAACAGGCAGCTGGCATGGATTTTAATAGTTTTATTTTTTCTGGTGTAACATGCTTTTTCATGTCTTTTCTATCATAGATAGATTCATATGGAAGGTACAATTGTGATATAATTTGTTTTACAACTACCTAAATAGATAGCTGACTTCCTTCTGCCAAGTTTTAGGTATAACATTTTTATTTTTATTTACTCACCCTGATAACAATGCATCAAGCACAACCAAAGTATTCAAGTTTAAAGAAGTTTCATAATTTCTCTAAAAAATAAGTTGAGAACTCAGTCAATCATTCTTTCTTTTATTTTGATTGTGTTGTTTATGTTGATTAGCAATATACTGTACTCCATATGTGTTGCCACCATAATGAATTGGAAGAGGACTATGTATGTGACTCAGTTCAGAAGAGTTCAAACACTCTTTCACCCCACTGAGGACTGGGAACCTCTTCTTCACCAAGCAGCACCATGACCAGAGAAGGAGCAGTGAGGAAGCGACCAAACCTGGTATGAAGCCTAATTTCTGAACAGGTTATGCAAGCCCTCCCTTTTTAATGCTTTGGTGTAGAAGTGGTCCTCTACCTAAGCAAAGACACTTCTCTGTTTTCTGTCTACCAGTTCAGCTGCTCTGGTTGTCCCTGGCTCAACAGGTTGCAAACCAGCGTCTTGCACTGGCCTCGCTCTTCCACGTGCCCACCACTCCCCAGCTTCATCCACTGCAGGTAGTGGTACCTCTTGGCTCTGTGCCATGCTGGAGCTAATTTTGAAGCGTACTTTTTTGCTGAAGCAGCACCCATCCTGGTCTGGAAAATTGTTACGAGATTCCCAAGGCTCATCCTTCTTTGTGACTCAGTGCTTATGTTTGCTTCCTAGAGAGTTCCCCTTCTAAGACAAAGGAAGTTCAGTCCCAGCAGTGGGCTTTTGCCAGTTTGAGTTTGAAGCAAGCAAGGCAGTTTTGTTCCTAAACACCTATAAACACACTTCTGTCCATCTGACTGTCTCTGATGTCTTTCTCTGCTCTGAATCTGTTTGACATAGGGACATGATTGTTCAGCAAATTGTTATCTTCTCTGATTATAACATCTTGAGCTATTATTTGAATGCTATTACGTGAGTCAAAACAGTTGTGTATGAGGCATTTGCCAGGGCTTGACTCCACCTTATAGAAATGATAGACTGTGATCCTAAAAAAGCAGAAATATTTCACCCCTGTTTTGATCCTGAATCTATTTTACTTACTGATGACTGGTGGCTTAACTTTTCTGTCACTTTGCAAAGTCTTGCTTTTACACATTGTTCACTGTCTACTATTACCCTTATTTCCTTTTGGAGTCAAAAGACACCTGATCTCTCCTTTTCTGCTCTTTAGGGTCTTGGAAGGTGTTTCTAGAGAAGTCAGGGCCCAAATTGACTACTTTCTTCTTCCATCTGGCAATACTAGTGATGCTGCTGGTGATGGTCCTGAATCAGGGTATATGGTTTGCATTCCTACACCCTGGACTGCATATGCATTTTTCCCACTGCAGAGTGCTTGGATGTTGGGCTACAACCATTTTTTCACCTGTTTTCCTTTGATCCTGGAGATTCTTCCAAGTCCCCAGCCCCACAGCAGCTGGCAGTGTTGTCTCTTGGGTGTTGAAATCACAGTTTGGTCCAACTGATGTCATCAGGTCTCGGGGTTATTTTCTGAACCTGGTTCCCGCTGCTCTTAAGGCCTTGCTTGTCCTTGGCAGCAATGCTTTCCCCTCTCCTCCCTGCCTTGCTCTGAAGTTGATGATGTTGCACGGTAAGGTTAACCTTGACACACTCTTCTTAAATTTTAGTAAAGCTGCAAATGTCCCAGCTCCTGTGTTTTGAGGGTGCAGCAAATGCCTGGAAGGGTGTCTTTTATTGGCACAGACACCAAAGAAAATTATTTTATGCTTGTCTGTATTTATTATCTCAAATGCAAGGAGAGAGTACAGCAGTCCTTCACTATATTGCCAGCAATACAAGTTTTGCAGTAAGCTCTTCAATTTTCTCATAAACTACCCCTCATATGTCTTCCTCATCATCAGTTTTTTAAAGGGATCATTAAATTCCTATCAGATAGATTCTTATGATGTTGCAGGTTGGGACTCTTCTGCTTTATTGCAGTGCTTCATGATGTATGGGCAGAAATACCACTTACCAAATAGGAGGTGAAGTGAAGCAGAGGCTCTGCCAATCCTGTCATGTGTTGTGGAACCTACTGAACACCCCTTAACACTGTTTTAATGCAGGGAGAAAACCTCAAATGTATTTTAAGTGGTTGAAATTCAGTTGAAGCAGAGAGACAAATCAGAGCTGTGATGAAGCCCACCAAATGCCAAGCATTCCAGGTCCTGGGACTGCCCCTTCAGGGGGCCAAGCAGCTGTTCCCACTGCCTGAACCCTCTGGTTCCCATGGACAGTGGCAGGCAATGCTCATTAGCCAATGCATAATTTACCTGAAAGGGAAAAAACCAGAAAGAAAGCACGTTGTGAATTTGAAGATCAAAGCCACTATTGAAGGGGTTTGTACATTTTGTCTCAAGGGTCTGCAATTGGGGTCCTTGTAGGAGTTATGTGTGTGAGATGCATTGGCCTGCTCTGATATTCAGGTGAAATTCTTTTGACAAGTCTGGACAGATGTAGGTGAGGAAAGTTAATGAAATAAAATCTCACTCAATGAAATTAAGAAACGTATTAACTCTGTAGCTTTGGGAGAATACTTTCAGTCTAGACGGACATCTGACAAGAGCCCTACCAAATTTTCATATCTACAATCAACTCCTTCCATTCAGAAACAATTAGAAGCTTCCAATTAGGTTGCGTCCTCTGTCATTAAAGTGCTGTTAACCCTCCAAACCACTGCTACTGGCATTAAAGATCTGCGAAGGAATGAGTAAACAGCTTCATCTGAAATGAAAGCAGCTCACTTAAGGCAAGTCTTTTTGTCAGATGCCGATGTGAACACTTTTCTTTTTTCTTTTCTTTTTCTTCTAATGTAGATAATTTATACAGTGGCACATTGAGGTGCTTTGCAGTGCTAGTAGGACCAGCCTGTGTTGAGCCCCTCTGCAGGCTAGGGCTGCTGAGCTCTTTTGGAGCCCTACTAGGCTGGTGGCAAGCCTGTTCCAGGTCTGGCCTGGGCTTCCTTGCACACCCACATCCACAGCCACATCCTACAGCACACTGTCACCCTTCCAGCCTTGCCAGCACTCTCCTTCCCAAGCTTCCCATCTTTTTAGAATTGCTTGAAGCCTCAGTTACTTCCTATGAAAATACAGAAGTGACTCCTTTGATTTCATACCAGCTCTGTGGGCAGAGTTTTTCCTCACTGGCCTGAACTTCACCTGGTAAGCCCATGGCATAGAGCATATTTGGAATACTAAAAATAATTGGTTTTTTTAAGGGATTCCTGCACTTTTCCTTGCATATAAGGTGTGTAGAAACACAAACCTCAGACAAAGATTAGGTGAAAGGCGTATCTTCTGGAATATGGTGGAAGTGGTCGTCTTTTCTCAACTAAATTAAAGAAAGTGTGTGCTGAGGAAACTGAAAATGCCGTATTATCAAATGGTTAAATGCTTATTTTTAAACAGCTGCCTGAAATGGGGAGAGGAGGAAGGCAGTAAGAGTCCGGGTAACTGATGGCTTGAGCAGGATACCCCATGGGGATGTATTCTGCTGTTTCACAGCTAAGAGGCACTGGCCACGTCTAAATCACTGCTTATCCGCCTGAGTAGGTCTTGTCAAACCTGCTGGTTTTGGCTGGGGTAGGGTTAATTTCCTCGACAGTGACTGGTATGGGGCTCTGTTTTGGGTTTGTGCTGAGCACAGGGTTGGTGATATGGAGATGTTTTAGTTATTGCTGAGCAGGGCTTACACAGACCCAAGGCCTTTCCTGCTTTTGTGCTGCCATGCTGCGGAGGGGACTGGGAATGAGAGGTTGGGAGGAGACACCGCCAGGACAGGCGACCCCAACTGACCAAAGGGACATTCAGACCATATGACATCATGCTCAGTGTATAAACTGGGAGGAAGGAGGAGGAAGGGGGGGATGTTTGGAGTGATGGGGCTTGCCTTCCCAAGTCACCGCTTTGCTTGCTGGGGCCCTGCTCCCCTGGAGATAGCTGAACATGGGCCTGCCCATGGGAAGCAGTGAACTAATTCCTTGGTTTGCTTTGCTTGTGTGCATAGCTTTTGCTTTTCCTACTAAACTGTTTTTATCTCAACCCATGAGTTTTATACCTTTTACTATCCAGATTTTCTGCCTGATCCCACTGGTGGGGGAACGAGTGAGCGGCTGTGTGGGGCTGGTTTGCTGGCTGGGGTTACACCACAACATCCACTTCCATGGAAAGCATGAGGGTCACAGGAAGCTTCTGGTGCAGCCAGAGTTTGACACATGAATGCACCTGAGCTGACTTGTGGAAGCCTGTGTTGCCTGCCTGCCTCTGTGAGATCCGTTCTAGTGCCAACAGGATTACTTTGCCAAATATACTTGGAGGTAGCTCCATGCTTGAAATCTTGTATCATTCGTGGCTTAGAAATTGATGTAAGCTCTTCAGTTAATGTCAATGTTGAAATTTGGTACTCTGAATGTCAAAACTTATATTGAAACTTTGGAGAAGTTGCTGAATGTACCTTCTAGTAGCACTTTCAGGGTAACAGATCAAGTGTTTTCCATGAATTGTGTTTCCATACACTTAGAGATAGCATTCTCCATTCTGGATTAATGACCTATGAAATCCTGAGTTTAAATACAGAGGTCATTTGTAATTTACAGGAGGGCAGAAAAGTGTCAATTCTCCTTTAATGATTCTACTGGTTTTTTATTTCCCTTGACCTCAAACTACCAGAAGGATTTTTCTTTGAAAAACCTTTTGCTTCCAGTGATGAGACTCTTTATGTTGAGTTTTAGATGTGATTGAATTTATACTACAGCCAAGTTATAAACCCTCGAAAATAGGATTTATAATGGAAATTCCAAGTGCAATCTTTACTGTAACAGCCAGGTTGATACTCAATAGTACTATCAACATTCTTCAAACCCAATGTTTGGGATGAGTCATAGTGATCTAATTTTTTACATAACCCTTTTATTTTCTGGAGTGCAGGCCTTCTCTTGTAATTTCTAGTCATATGCCAGAGGATATGTGCCTTTAATTTGGGGGCACACAGCTGATATCAGTGCTATGGAAATAGACAGTATTTCCAGTAGGGCTGTGCCTTCTACACATATTTACTCAATTAAAGGTTAAGTTTTCAATAACTTTCACTAGTCTGAATTATAAACATCATATTATGTTTGTTATTTGTATAATGTCTATGTAGCCTTCTAGTTCTGGTCTTCTCATTATTAGATAATCATACAACATTTAAAATTACAACAATAAATATAAAGTTTCAGGAAGCTGTGAGAGTGAAGATAGGAGAAGAGTAATTCCTTCTGCTTTCTACCTGTTCTTTGTAAAAGAGAGTTGAAGAATAACTGGCATGATGTCCTGCCTCAGTGATGAATATGACATACACTGTCCTCACTTCTGTTTTGTTGATATAAATGCATAAGGTGGTCCTGAAAAGGAAAGGTGAGTATCAGGGATGAGAACAATGGTTATGAAGTCACTTTACTTGTCCTGGTCCCTACAGCAGAAGATCTGGATGACCTTGCTGGCCAGAATGTAAAAATTCTGGTTTGTGAGAGTTATGGAAGTATTGGAAATTATATAATTTCACAAAAGTGAATAAAACTTATATTTTGTGTAAAAAACATAAAGGCAGTATCTGAAGCTAGCGGTTTGGGAGGAGAAGGGCCAAACTGATATTATGTCCTAGAGTGGAATTGGTGGGTGAAAGAAGGATTCAAGCCCCCAAATTCCCTCATGGCCGGTGCTTGCCTCCCTCTTGTTTTTGCTACCTTGTGCCAGGGAGAGAACGAAATATTTAGCTGCTTATATGAAGTAGAACTAATGGCTCAGGTGAGATTTAGAGGCTGCCTGAAGCTGTTGGCCCTGCTCTCCTTGTCCCATCCATCAGCAGAGGATGAAGTGACAGAGTGCCAATGATGGGCCCAGCTGGCAGCAGCAGAGCACAAAGAACAGGGCAGCTGGACATCCCTCTCCAAAGAAACATTGATTTATGGGGACTTAAATGAGGGTCTAGACAAAACCTGGCACTATGGGCCTTCAGTTCAGTCCTGCTGTAGCATAGGCAGGTCTTCCCTCTTCCTCTTACTACATTTGTCCTTTTCTTAGGTAGCAAAAGTTTCCTTGCAGCCCATGCTGACTTATCCTGCCATTAAGTGGTTTGTATGGGTGAAGCATTCTGCTAATTACATCTGCTGGTGATGAGCTTCTCCCCCCAACCACGGGCTCGCCAGGACCTGTGCCTGCATGTGCAGTGCAAATCCAAATACAGGTGACACTTTGGAAAGCCAAGAGCTGACAGCAAGCTGCCTCTGCATCCAAGGAGTGTCTGTCCTCAGAGGGGTTGGACTGCTGCTCCTTAAGCCGTTGATTCCCACAAACCATTTCTGACAGGTCAGTAAAAGTAAATAAGTAAAGCAAGCATCTTGAGAGCAGCTCTCTGTTTTCTTTAAAGGGACACTCTGCTGTAAATTTTTAGGGGTTTGGAAATTGGAGAAGGTTGAAACTCACAGCATCACTTCTGTAAACAGACAGGGAATAGCCAGGGAATAAAATGTCCATATTCTCTCCACCTCTTCAAAACTGAGACATAACTGGTGTTTCAAGTCCTTGTGGAATTGAATTTCTTTTGACATAATCAATTGGGAGATTTTAATTTCATTCTTTAATAGGTCATATTATCATAATTTAAATTGCTGTTCTCCCACAGTTTAAATATATTTCCAAATTTATCCCTGTGATCTTTTCATCAACTTTTTCAAATCTAAAGTGTCAAGCCCTCCGGGGGAAAGAGGGTCACTAGCGTTAAAATTTGATTGATGCAGTAAGATTGCCACTTGAATTTCTATTATACTCTAGTTTTACATGGTTCTGAGTACACATTATTAGCTGGTCTTTTGTTAGTTTTAAGCTGAATCTCTGTGAGAGTATACACTGCTATTGAAGTTATAAGCATAAGAAAAACTTTACCTTGTACTTTAAAAAATAATCTTTCAGATTTTTGGAATGATTTGCGATGTTAAAGTATGATTTGGCAGAGAAACAGTCACCACTGAGAAAAGGTATTTTTAACATATTTTTGGAAAATCTTTGAAGAGTATATGATTAATAAAGATTTGAATGTTTCATATTTTAAGTTTCTTGGGTATTTTAGAAGAGGCTTAACCCCTTCCAAACAAGCCTTCTCCTCTGGGGGACAAAATTTCTGCAGCTATCCTATCCATCTCAATGTTTGCTTCTTCCCACATCTATGAAAAATTTTTAACCTCTTGGTTGCTCTTAGACAAACTCAGTAGAGGGAGAGGCAGCTCATGGGCCCCTGATGAACTCTGCAGAGATGGAGGATTCCTGCGCCAGGGAACCCCAGGTGAGGCGTAGTCCGGGGCAGCCATCACCATCCCGTGGTGGGTGGCACATGGGGTCTGAGCAGGAGGAGAGATGTGGCTGCTGTGCATGGGGAAAAGACCTTGTGGACCAATGCAAAGCTCACTGAGACTGGGACTGGTCTAATGCAGGAGATGAGGGGAACCCAGTGGTCACTGTTGTAGGTGGAGTCAGATCAGACTCTGGCAGGAAGCACAGACACAGGCTCCGGTCTGGGCCACATCTACTGAAGTCTCCTGACTGAACTTGACCATGAAGAACAAAACAAACCCGCCTTTAGGAGCCCTCGCCTGGTTGGATGTAGTTTTTGAGTTGACAGGGGTTTTTGGCTGTGTTGAGACTACAAAATGCCTTTTCCCTAAAAGCAGAACAACATGTACAGATTTTAGCAATCAGTTTCAGAGGGTTAAAAGAAAGGACTAGAACATTAAAATTGCATAAGTTAGGTCTTCGACAGAAGGGCAACCAGACTTCAGAGTACAGAAGGACTACATACCCCACGTGTACCCTCTCCCTCAGAGTGCTTGGTGAGATAGGTCAAGTGTTGGTATATTCACTGCACTTCATATCCCTAAGTGATGTCTTTTGGCTTACCACTGTGGTGCAGCCACATAAACTGACACGTATTTGGGAGGAGAAGACCTTCGCTCTGTTTGCGATGGACTCTGAAGGGCGAGACAGGCTTTGGTAGGAGCAGGTATGTTTTGCTGCATGTGTTTGTTGTTTGACAGATGTCCAAGTCACTGGGAGAGAGTACTAGGGTTTTGGAGAATCACACTCTGGGTAAACTGCTGTCTTGGCCTTTTAGGGGAGAAGCCATCTTTCCCAGTCAAGTTTCATGCTGACAAGCTGGCGTTAGTCCCCTGGAGCCTGACACAGTGTTGGGGGTCACTCTGCAGGGATGCAGAGAAGGAGCGATGGAGATTTCTTCTCCTCCTGCCAGTGGCTCTGTGCCCTCTTTCGTGGTTCCTCTTTGCCTGTGACGGTCACAGTGATGGCACTGGAGTTACTGCTGCTTATGCTCTCTCATATATCCTCCTTCAAGATCCTTGATTATAGGTACTTAAACTTAATTACTGTGGATTTTATAGCACTCTGGGACAAGATAAAGGAGAATTAAAACTAGTGAGGCAAGTGGTCCTTCCTCTGCTGTTCAGGGAAGACTTTAAGGTATTTTTTTAAAGGATAATTTATGAAAACTCTGATCAGATTATGTAGCTCTTTCTTGTTATCTCAACATCATCCTCATGAGAACACTACCAATAGGACTTGCCAGTAAATTTCTGAAGATCTCTTAATAGTATTAGTCTTTCTGCATCTGGGGAAAAATTTTCTGAAGTAAATAATTTTATATTTGTCCCAATGAAAATTCTGTTATTAATTTCAGACTGTTTCTTCAGTTTATCAATATTATAACATATTGTAACTCTGTTCTGCTAAACACCTCAGGTTACTTTGAGCTTTTCTATCACCACTTCTTTGTGGTTTCCAGCTTTAATAAACTCAGCTGGAAGTCACCTGACTGAACTACCCTTTGCTTACTGCATTGAAAATTTTACAGCCTAAGATTTACAACATAAATTTATATTATCGAGAAAAGAAAAGAAGTCACATGTTCAAATAGCAAAGTTCTGTCAGTTTGTCTGGAAGAAGAGGGAAGGCACAGAGATGTCCAGCTGCAGCCACTGTGGCCTAAATAAGGACTCTGCATCTCATTCAAGACCTGCTGAGATTAAATAGAAACTTTCACTCACGTTATCAGAGAATAAATCAGGATCCTTTGGCAAGTAACTTTTTTCAATATAGGAAATGCCAGAGAGAGAGAGAGAGAGAAGAAATCCCTGCTGTTCTATGATCTTAAAACCCTTAATTAAGATATTTCTGGTGTGTCCTCTAGAAAAAGTCTATTATTTTTAAGAAGCGGATTTGATTAATATATTTGTGATTATCAGCCTCATCAAATAACTTGCTCTGCACTTGTCTCTGAATATCAGCAGGTCGTTTAGAAACTCAACTTATTGTTTTATTTATTTTAATGGAAAGCACCACTAATAATTAAAAAAAATATGTTCCATCTCTGAGAGAAGTCTTTTAGTGGGAGTTCAAGTAAATTATTCACAAATCAAACGATGATTTTATTCCAGTGGGAAGGTGAGAGATTAAATTATTCATTATTAATTCCATGATGCCATAATACTGTGCAGCACTTTATATGAAAAAATGAAGCCATCAGTTGCAAAGAACAGATGCCTGTGAAGAGGCAACATGCGCATGGAGATGAAAGGGGCTGTGGTGAGTCTCAGGCTTTGTACATATCCCTGTCTTCCTTTTCTTTTTTCTTGTCCCTCTTTCCTCTCTGTCCCTCCCTGATTTCAAGTCCCCACCATTTTGGAATGGACAATTTAGATTAATAACTGATCTAGAAGAAAAGGCTTTGAAAGGGAGCTGAAGGTACAGAGGGATGCAGGTGTAAAAGTGAAGCTGAGCCTCGGGACATGTGGGTAGCAGTAGAGGATAATACTGCAGGCACCTGGGCAAGAGGAAAAGCAACACAACTTGTGCAGGCAGAAAGAGCATGAGGACTGGAGAGGCAGGTCATCACCTCTATTTTTACTGTCTTTGATGCATAAGTAGGTTCTGTGTGGGACACAGAGCAAAGGGTGAGTAGGAGTCAGAGGCACTAACAAGCAATATACGAGTTACCACCTCACAGATAGGAATAATCCCAGATCCTTTCCCAGATTTATGCCTTTATTCATGGAGTCATACTCAGTATCTGCCGAGTAGTGTGTTTCTATGAAGGAAAGGCAGGCAGATCCCTCCTGGGATACCTCCAGTTTGCTTCTTGTAGAACAGAGTGGAGTAATGGTCCCAGTTCTTCTTCATCTAGGGGAGCTCTGGCAGTGGGAAGAGGAAGGGTGGTAGTAATCAGACTGTGACAGCAAATACTATTTTGACATAAAAGTTAAATTATTTTCCTGTTTGTACTCTGGTTCCAAATAAGATAACTTAATAGTCTTTCTCTATCAACCCATCTTCCTGGATTTATTTGTTTTGTGACCTTTGGGATAAATGCAACTCAATATCGCACATAGATGTTAAAACATTTCCTCTCTAAAGGGGAATACTGAGTTTATGATGAAGTGATACTACATGATGAAAACCAAGGTCAGAGTGGCTGTTTTGTTCTGTTTTCTGTGGGTTCTTGTATTTCACTGGCCTTCTAGAGCACCTGGCAATATGGCAGCAGCATGTGATAAGGCCTCATTAATCTCTGGTAGAGGAAGCTTGCTCTGTCTATCAATGAGTTTGCAGTGTAGAAATTAGGGACTTGGGAAAAGGGGGAGAAACTATTTTGTCCTATTTTATGTCCTGCTGTATGCTAAAAAAGACAAAGACAAGGGGGCGTGTTTTGCCACAGTTTGCAAAGTGATATGGTGTGTGATGGCCACTGCTTCGCATGGGAACTCATCCACAGCCTCAGCTCTGCCTGACCAATGCTCCACCTCCTGCCCAGCGATTCATTATTTTGGCTGAGGGCCACACTAGGGGCTCTGTCCTGGAAGGGCCTCTGGGGACGAGCACAGCCCCAAGCAGATGCTCAGGCGCTACAGGCAGCTGGCTGGGCACCCGTGTATTGCTTCTTTATTGACCTGCCTGTGGTGATGTGCCTATGATCACAGGCATTTGGGCAGCAAAGCAACATGGCATGTTCTTGCAGCTTACCCAATAAGGAATGAAAAGAGGATAATCTGTCATAGATATTGTTGCTTTTTTTTGGGGTTTTTTTTTGGTTTTTTTGGAGGGGCGGATAGGCTTTTTTTTGTGGTTGGTTGTTTTTCTGGTTCCCCCTGCCCCTCAAATACAAGGCCTGTCCTGTTCTGTTTGGTTATTTGTGGCATTACCTCATTGGTAAAACAAGAAATTCTGCCCATGTCAGAACTTGCCAGGAATGCAAGGAAATATTCAAACCTCTCTGAAGTTTTCATAAATCAACCATCATTGTTCATGATGAAATATGGCATGGAAAGTCATATTCAACAAATACAAAGGAATAAACTTTAGCAGGCACCTTTCTCTTATTAAACTTTATGATTTTTCTTTTAGCATAGGAGTTGAAGAGAACTTCATGGGGTTTTTTTCCCCACTGCCATGGTTGTAATTTGAATTTCTGAACTTCTTGCAGGTCAATACATCATGTGTTACTACTGGCTCTGCAGAGCAGCCTGGGATGCACAGACCTGCAGAGGCAACAGTCCTGGAGCCCCAAGAGCCTGGAGGCAGGAAGGCTTGTATGCATCAACCTGCTGCCATTCCTTGAGAAGATGCAATTATGCAGGGACAGATAACCCCCCAAGAAAATAATCAGCCCCAGGAGTTTTTAAACTGATTTTATTGAAAACTTGACTACACACATACATATGCTCACTGAAACCAAGAGGGTTTCTACATAATTTCTATCACTACAGGCAAGGGCTTCTGAATAGAAGGGGGTGCCTAAAAATAAAACCCACACCATATTAATCCTAGATCTTGTTTTTTGAGGAGATTAAACTGTTTCTGATGTGCATCCAGTAATAAGCTCTGGAAAGAGCCAAGAGACTCCAGGTGGCTGTCTGCTCCTCTGGGCTGAGCAAGTCATGATATATAAGAAGTGATGTTGGCCAGGGAGGAACTGCTGTTCTGAAAAGATTTACTGACATTATGGGGTTGACCCAATCTCCACAGACCTGTCTCTGGACTCTGTGCTGGCTATTGTCCTCTTTGTTGCCTAATTATGACCCCTATTAACCTTCTCAGAACAAAAGTGCCCATACAGTGGAAGACATCACCAGGGTGGAAAAGCTCTAGTTATGACGTCGATGAAGGACAGTCATGTCTGCAAAAGTAAAAGTTTGGGTTGGTTGTGCTTCCCATGAGGAAATGAAGGAATAGTCATAGCTGTCTAAGAAGAGGACCACTTCTCTTGGGAGTAAGGATTGGTTAAGGACAGTTCTTACAGGTTGCTACAGTGACATGAAAATTCATCATTTTATGGGAAAAGCAAATAGAGTTACCCTGCTCAGGTTCAGCTGAAATAAAAAGACAATAAGAAGGCAAACCAGAAAAGATAAGGCTGCGGTGGCTGGCACTGGAACTAAGGTAAGTAATCTTGGCTTTGATGTTACAAGATAAGACTGGGACCAGGGAAAAAAAGATATTCCTTCTTATAACCCACACCTCGGTAGAGGGCTGGTGTATCAAAACTCATAATGCTACCTGAGTTGTTTTTGATGCCCAGTCCCAAGGAAGTTGCTGCTGCTTGACATGTGTTTGTCAGAAACATGCCTTGAGCACAAAGGCAGCATATGGAGAACATTCCAGTCATGCCAAAAGCCTCTCATGTCCCAGAGGGGAAAACTGACATCACACCAGAGGATGATGTCGCTACTGTAGGATCTCACTGGAGCATCTTGCGGAACACCCAGGCTGTCTGTTCTGGAACAGCTTTGACACAGTCCTTGCTGTGTGAAAATCCTACAGTACACCTTCCATGGCTGAAAAGAGAGGGCCTGTGATCAGTTATGTTAAATGCTGACAAAAGAGCCATAGAAACTAAAGAGAAACCTAACTCTTCTGCTTTTAATACATTATTTAGGAACCTTGAGATGTGCTGTTTCAGCCTGTGATGACTACAGAAAGCCTCGCTGAATTTTGCTGTGGAACTTAATTAAATGAAGTTGAGTTTGCAGTGATATTGCAGCTCATCCCTTCACTGGTGTGTCAACATTACATGGCTGATTTTAAGGGGCTCAGAGGAATTCCTGGTAAGCCAATGGGTTGCTGCAGGGAGAGTGCTGTTGTTTGCATGTCGTGGCTACTGGGAGAGGCACAGAGCAATGCCATCCAGCTGCCATGTGCCTGTGGAGCAGCTCTGGGCCTTGGAGCGTTGACCTTGCAGGCCTTCTTTGCAGCAAGAGCGCATTCTCCCCTAAGAGACCAATTTGTTTGGTGGGATTGAAATAGTTGTTTAAGGAAGTTTATATTCAATGGAGGGCTGCCTCATTTAATAGTCTCCTGTCATTAAGCTTGTGCCATTATTGTAGAGACTTTCAGTGCAATGTGCAGATGAAAATACTGCTGAGGAGATGTAAAAATTAACACTTATAATGACATTTTTAAGGGGTAAACAGATTTAATTTTTCCTGTGGAAATTAACATCTCCAAAGACAATATCTAAGTGGTTGCCTAGGGGTATACGCAGCAGTTTTGTCAGGGCAGAAGGGTTATTATACCTTCTGTTTTAGTTAATAGTGTTCTTGTTCTTGCCTTCTGATTTGTAGCATATATTGAAATTTTTGTCTGTCATGGACCAGCCTTTGTTGCTATGCTGCACTTCATTAGAGCCAGATCAGCTTTCTGTCATGGTGAAACCTTGCCTATACCCTGAAGCCCTCTTGAGGCTCTGGGATCATGGTAGTACTGCCAATGGAGTCATTGTCTGTGTCCTGGAGGGAATGTGGCAGATTCCTTTACTGTTTCCTTATGAGGCTGGCTTCTCCTTCAGAGCAGCAGGGGAAAGATAATATCAGGTGAAGCCAACCTTTTTTTAATTAGCTAATTTATTATCACAAAGAGATATGTCCCTGCACTTAGTCCAGTGGAGGTGTATAGGAGAACTGGCTTGTTAGCACTAGGAAAGTGAAGGTCCTTTTGCATCCCATTCCTCACACACCTCTGAACACGGATTTGCAAATCTGTTGGTATGTTTTCATTGTCATTTCACATCTGTGCTTTGCTCTGTGGTGCTCTAATTATGAGCTGCTTTTGGATGTGGACCCGGTCACAGGCCTGCTGTATTCCATGTCTGGAGCAATGACCTGGCTTTCTCATCTGAGACGCTGCACTGTTTCCCTAACATTCATCACAACCGAGTTAATCACCTGGGATTTGATAAGCACATCCATCAGCCATTTTGTGCAAGCTGACACCGTACTGATATATCATTTCCAAATATATTCTGGTGGAAAGTTACCTTGCTTAGAGCAAAGGGGACAAGAAAGAAGAGGGAGAGTAGAAAGAGGAACATATTGGATTTTCCGAGATCTTGTCTGATCTGCTGGGGATGGGCTGGGTCAGGCAAAGCTTTGTTCAGATCGAGACCTATCTCTGGCATTGACCAACAATAACAAGAGCATAAGGAGGTCAAACATGTAGTGATACTTTCCCTAAATCCCCAGATCCAGCAATCTGTAGCTGAAAGACAGGAAGAACCAAAGACGGCACATTTTGTATTAAAACCCCTGCATAAATTTTTCCTCTGCACTTACTTAGCCAGTTTTGAACTTATCTAAATTTTTGGTTTCCACAGTTTGCTGGTGAAGTGAATGCTCAAATTAGACCACATAAACTGTTTTCTCCATTAAAAAGAATAGGGTGACTTCTCTCATCTTGTTTTTTATTTCCTCTAACCTGTAGACATTTTGTTTTTCTGTGATCTAAATAATTTCCAGATGTTAAAAATCTCTTATTACCACTTTGTCTGCTTGAATGTGCTGCTCTTAGGCTCTGAAATCTTCTCTATTGTCATGATTTGTGTTCTTTCTCCCTCAGTTTTCTTACTCTCTCATTGCTCAGGCAGTGGAGACAGATGGCATGTTCAGGCATAGCAAGAGGGAGAATAAAGGCAGCAGTTAAAGAGAGCATTTCCCCCTCTATCTCTTCTGTCTGCTTTCATCAAGCACAACTTCAAAGAAGACCTTCCTCTTCCTTGCTTGCTTCTTGCCACACACACACGTATGGCAGAATTTTCTTTTGGAAAATATTTTCTTGTAGCAGCATGGTCAGGGACATCTCAACCATTGCTTGGGTTGCAGGGCTTGCACAGGGCAGGACAAAGTCAAGGCTGGCCTGGGGAGCAGAGCTCTGCAGAAGGGTGCACAGAGGGATGCAGAAGGGTGCAGAGGGGTGCATGGAAGGCCCAGTGGCTCTACTGTTGGGGTGTGAGAAGCGAGAGTGTTTTATTTTGTGTGCAGAAGGTGGAAGTGTGGACAAAGATATTAGTTGCCCTTTGTCTTCTTTTTTGTACTAACTAATGACATCAAATGTAGTTGTCATGTCTTCAGCCATATACAGCTTCCACTGTATTTCTGGCCTCAGAAATCCCCTCAGCCCACACACCTCCCTCTGACTCAATCCTCCCACGATGAGAAGAATAAACTGAATGTGTCCTCCTTGTATAACAGCTGTATTCAGCCAGGACCCTGAAATGAGCCATCTCACAGTTCTACATCCTTTCCTCTCCTACTTGAAACCCACCAAAATGCTCAGGGCTGCCTGCATCTACTTTTTCCAGAGTATGGAGAGGGAAGAGGGCAGAGTATCCTTTGGGAAAAGACCTGGCAGTGTCCTGTGGAAACTTGGTTTCTTGTCCATCATGGCCGGGAGCCAGTAAACTGCAGAGGTGTGGTGTCTGGCAGCTGCACAGACCATGCAAGAAGCAATGTGATTTTCCCTGTCAGAGTAGCTGCCTGTTCTCCCTACATTTCCCATTGCCTCTTCCTGCACCATGCCTGAGCTGTAGCTGAGTTGGGCAGTGAGGCCTGATGCCCTCCCCTCCCATGGAGTGCAGTGTTGCCTGGGGCAGTGCCTCTCTGGCAAGCTTCTGGTTGTCCTCAGCCCTCACTGACTCCTGTTGTAGAGAAGAAAAAGACCTGAAAGCTCAAAGGTATAAAATGAAAGCTATTTCTCACCTTTAAATGTAAAATGATCAACCTGTTTATAAAGGTGGAAAACATTGGGTCATTACTTCTACATAAAAGAGTCCTGTGTGTGAGTGAGGAATTGGCAGTGGCAGCTGCTGCCCAGTGGCGAGACCGGCAGGCAGGTCCTTCTCAACTCTAAATAATCTGGGCACAGTGTCTTTGTTGCTGGCTCGCTGAAACTGCCTATCCCTATGAGAATGTCAGAGCCTCGCTGCTTTTCAAGTGACTGGTGGTTCCCTCATGTGTAGGTCTGAGACTGACCCTATGCAAGAGCCTGCAGATGCACGTAAAGAAGGAGCACAGGAGCCTGGCAGCTCACCAGGGACTACCAGCACAGGCAGCCGACAGCCGGAGCTGATGTATGGTCCTGCTGCCCACCTCATGCATTTTGTGAATTATTGGGTAAATGACCGTGGCTGTCGGTGAAGTCAGCAGGTTTTGCAGGACTCTTCAGTGCCTGGAAACTCACAGGCTTCCTCCCTCATCACGGTTTGCAGTGGTGAGCGAGCAGCAAGGTGGGCAGTGGTTGTGTGACCAGTGTCAACACAGGGGACTCTCCTGGGAACCATGTGGCTCGGAATACCCCAGGTGAGTAATGAGGGGAATCATGGCTCTTCAGGTACAAGACTAAAGTGAGAGGCCCTATGACATTTGGGCTTTTCTCCTCCCTCCACATTTACAAAAAACTACCTCTGTGTAATGGCATGTTTCCACTGGGAAGTAAAGAAGCCTCCTGGGGCTGACTGAACTGAATGCACACACACACAGAAAAAAAGATAGAGTGGAGCTAGAGCAGTGTTTGGCCCAAGAGATGAGAGCCTGAATCCTTGGTTTACAAAGGAGGATCCAAGCAACGGTCTGTGAGGCTTTGTGTTGTTGTTCAGGTATGGTAGAGGGATTCCTGCACCGAGATCACTACCAGCAGGCAGCAGTCTTTCTGTCTCCTTATTTCTTCTTCAGCAAATGCAAAATAATTTTTGTTTTATGAAACAAAAACTTACTTGGGAATTTACAGGGTTTTTTTTTTCTACAGGTGTGGAAGAGCTATTCTTTGTACCTGATTTCTGAGAAATGTGCACATTTTACAGGCATCTTGATATGCTGCAAGTACTTACTGTAAAGGCAGGCAACAAATCAGCTTTTGATCAGCTATGAGATCAACTCCTGCTGCTTGTGATGTTGAGGTGTTCTAGTAACTTGTGCTGATTCCTGTAGGTAATTTTTAAAGCTCTCCTCCCTACTTGATGATCAAAGGTAACAGAGTGCATAATTCATGGCCTTTCATATTCATGTTTATATTTTTGGTTTAGGGTAGGCGAAAGCCTTTGCCATTTTATATGAAATGTATGCCCACCCACTACTCAGTTATTGAAAGAGGATTAACCTGATAAATACATGTAGTTATCACAACTTATCTTCAGGAAGGAGGTCCTTTTTGAGACAGTCTCCCTGCTGGCAGCTCAGCAAGATTTTTGGCTTCAGCATCTTTGGGCCATTGGATATCTCTTGCTTTTGACACAATTCTCCTTCCCCTACTCCTAATGTTATTGTGTCTATAGGGTAAAAAGTAGGACTAGCTTTTGAAAGTGAACACTGTGTGAGGTTGGTTTTAAAGGCTTGTATGACAACTTTCCTCTGCTCTGGGGTGACTTGTAGGCATTTTTAAAAAAATTGTTTCTTTTTTCTTTCTTTTTTTTCATTCAGTAATTAATAGTGTCATAATCCTTGTAATAACCAGTTTGACTCTGACAGTCTGTACCTCAGTGATGACATGATAAAGCTGGACATGACCCAGCAATGAGCACTCACAGCCCAGAAAGCCCAACGTGTCCTGGGCTGCATCCAAAGTGGCATGGGCAGCAGGGAGAGGGAGGGGATTCTGCCCCTCCACACTGCTGAGACCCCACCTGCAGTGCTGCATCCAGCTCTGGGGTACCAGCACAGGAAAGATGTGGACCTTCTGAAGTGAGTCCAGAGGAAGCCACAAAGATGATCAGAGGCCTGGAGCACCTTTTCAGTGAAGACAGGCTGAGGGAGTTGGGGCTGTTCGGCCTAGAGAAGAGATGGCTCCAAGGCGACCCCATAGCAGCCTTCCAGTTCCTGAAAGGGGCTTATAAGAAAGACAGGGACAGGCTTTTTAGCCGAGCCTGTAGAGATAGGACAAGGAATTTTAAACTAAAAGAGGGCAGATTCAGACTTGATATAAGGAAGAAATTTTTTACAGTGAGGGTGGTGGAATACTGGAACAGGTTGCCCAGAGAGGTGATTCCATCACTGGAAACATTCAAGGTTATGTTGGATAGGGCTCTGAGATCTAGTGGAAGGTGTCCCTGCTCATTACAGGAGGATTGGACTAGGGGATCTTTGAAGGTCCCATCCAACTCAGTCCATGATTCTATGATATATCCATGATGTATAAATTCACTAGGGTTTGTAGTCAAAATATACATAGGGGTAGGGTAGCCTTTTGGAGAGCTTTGAGAGATGGCTTTCTCCCATAGCAAATTTTTATTTTCTTTATCTTTTCTGGTCTTTATTCACACATTTAGGGTAACACCAATCTTGATCCTGATGCTCCTAGAAGAACTGGGGATTTGTTACAAGAAAAATCTGCTTGTTCTTCTTTCACACCACTCAGGTACAGAGCGAACAGGGCAGAATATGACTGACTTCTGGTGCTTCTTGTGTTAAAGAAAATAGAAGAAACACTGACAAATGCCAGCACTTGCCTTGTGCTAGGCATTTCTCAATCACACTTACTTGTGTATTAATATGCTCATATGATGAGCTGTGGGAAAATCCTGATCAAGGGGTGATCAGTCCTTGCATGGATATTCTGGTAAGTGAAGTCTTCTCTCTCTGTTGGCTGTTAAGCCTGCTCACTGTTATGCCTTTGTGTTGGCCTTTATATACCCAGATTTCCAGAGAAAACACTCTTGATCTTCCAGTCCACATCAACTTCATCTGGAATTATTTTGGCAGATACAGCACAGTCCATGAGACCATAAAATGCAGCAACTAAAATATTATTCTTCAAGGTGGTTTTAACTTTGCAGCTTCATCTGCAAAAGAGAAGGCTTCAGGATGGCATAACTGTGGCCTTCCAGTACTTGAAGGAAGGCTACAGGAAAGATGGAGAGAGGCTGTTTACAAGGGCTTGTAGTGACAAAACAAGGGGGAATGGCTTTAAACTGAAATAGCATAGGGTTAGATTAGATATTAGGAATAAATTCTTTACTGTGAGGGTGATGAGGCATCATCTCTAGACGTGTTTAAGGCCAGGTTGAATAGGGCTCTGAACAACCTGGTCTAGTGAAAGATGTCCCTGTCTATTGCAAGGAGGTTGGAAGTAGATGATTTTTAAGGTCTCTTCCAACCCAAACCATTCTATGATTCTATGATTTTCAATTTGTGCAATTAACATTGCAGTTGTTCTCACTGATCTCTTCACTTACTGGAAGGTGGTAGAGGGTGCTTCCTATGATTAAGACATGTCTGGTCAGTGGGGAGGCATGGCGTTTTCAGCGTATGAGTGTGGCTGGGTGATCTCCAAGCTGACATTGGCCAGTGGCTCTGTAGAAGTGGAATTTGGGGCTGTAGTCAATATTTAAGTGTTTCGGATTGGAGAGTCCTAGTCCCTGGAAAACTGAAAGGGTCTGTACCCACTATAGCCTCAAGCTCAGCTGGTTCCACTGAAGATGAACACAGTTCAAAAACCTCTTCAATAGGTATGTCTGAAGATTTTGAAGCCTGTGACTGGCACTTTTGGAACACTTATTCTTGGTTTTTTCATCTTATTTTGCTTGGACATGCATATATTTGATACAGATTGCAACTCCTCTATGAAGCGTGATCCTCTGCAGTCTTGGAAGTGTCTTGTACCTTGTGCTGTGTTCAAAACAAGCTCGTCAGAGGCTTGGCAAATATTGCTTTATGTCATTCACTCCTATGCTGGATAATGTGAAGCTTAGCTGAATTACTTGGTAAAAAATGACAGCAATAATCAGCTTTCGTAGCACAGAGCTTTGCTGTGCTCAAACAAATCAGCTGCCAATTTCTGCCAGTCTCCATGAGGAGTGCCACAAATTATCAGCAGCTCCTTGCAATTCTGTCTCTTGCATTTTGAAAAAATGCAGCAATTTCTAAACATGTCCTGTTTTCTGAATCCGTGTAGGGCCAGACAAGTATGTGTCTTCATGGGGTTTTTTGTTTGTTTGTAGGCTTTTGCTGTTGGTTTTTTTTTTTAAAGAAAATCCCCTTTTAATCTTTCCTGTCCATTGTTTTCTTCAAAATAAAAAATTTCTGAAGTCAATCAATTTTAGCTATGCTCATTATTCACAGGGAACTGCTTTGCCATCCCCAAGTTAATAAGCATCACAAGAAGCTTGTTGTTCTTGTGAAGATTGGCCTGACAACACCTATTTTCTTAGAAGTTTCACTTGTTTCATAATTTCCTCTTTCTCTCATGACTTTTGCTGACTCTTATAACATCATGTGTCCCCGTTCTCAAGTCTCCCTCCTCTTTAGCATTATGTGAGAAAGAATCTGTTACAAGACACTTTATCCATTTTAATGGTGTTTTGTAAATACGAGCTCATGTACTGAAATTTTGCTGGTAAAGGAGCCAGACTTCTCCGAAGGATATTCCCAAGAGGTTTGATACCTGTTGCAATCAGTATTACTATGGCGTTGTGTACATGTTGATCAAACTTCTGGCTTCCAGGGTCAAAGGAAAATAATCCCTCTTTGGTCCAAGTATGATATTCTCTATTTTGTTTGGATTTGTTCTGCACTGGAACAATTTGGCTTCAGCAGCTCTTTGTGAAGCTGATCACTGAAGTGCTGTTTTTGTGGTAAAGCAGATTTGTGTGAGGATGACTGCCTCTTCCGTATTTGACACTGCTATCCCAAAAGTGTATTTCTGCAGTTCTTTCAGAGAGTTGATATTTTTGTCACTTTTACATGAGTTGGATCTGGCCCAGTTCCTTCATTTTCTAAAAGGTGGCCAAGATTGCTTTGCTGCAAATTGAACTGCTTTCTGCTGTAGGCTAGCTCACACTGTCTGTAGTTTGGGATGAGTGCTTCTAGGCTTTATTGTGCTGCTTTTAGGTGCTGCCAGCTGCTAGAACATCACCAGGTGACCTCACCTCTTGTCAGCTTGTCTGGAGTGCTGTGTCCAGTGCTGGGCTCCTCAGTACAAGAGAGACATGGAGCTCCTGGAGTGGGTCCAGTGGAGGGCAACAAAGATGATAGAGGGACTGGAGCATCCCTCTTACGAGGAAAGGCTGAGGGAGCTGGGCCTGTTCAGCCTCGAGAAGAGATGACTGAGAGGGGGCCTTATTGATGTATACAAGTATCTAAAGGGAGGGTGTCAAGAGGATGGACCAGGCTCTTCTCAGTGGCACCGAGCAACAGAACGGAAGACAATGGGCAGAAAGTGATGCACAGAAGTTCCTCTGGAATACGGTGAGGAACTTCCTTAGTCGGTGTGGGTGACTGAGCACTGGAACAGATTGACCAGAGAGGTTGTGGTCTCCCTCAATGGAGATATTTAAGAACTGTCTGGATGCAATCCTGTGCAATGTACTTTAGGAAGACCCTGCTTTGAGCAGGGAGGTTGGAACAGACAACCCCACTGTCATCCCTTCCAACCTTACCATTCTATGATTCTGTGTGTACCAAGAAAAAGATGTGAAAAACGTGATCACCACAAATTACTTGTGATCTTGTGTTTGCGTGTGCCAGCTGCTGGATGGTAGCAGCCCATAAGCACATTCTCATCTTATGACATGTCAAGGTAAATGTCAAATCCCATGGCAGCAACCAACCTCCCATACCTCCCATTTGATGAGAATGCTGGGGAGCATTTTCTGGTTTCTGGTGCTGGGGAGTGTTGACAGAGGTGACCAGATAATTGCAAGTTAATTTGGTTTTTTCCTCTTTGGTTTGGTTTTGTTTGTTTGAGGTTTCTTTCTCCAAAGGTGACGTTTCCAAAGATTTTCTGGAGAGTTCTTCCTTCAGATCAGGAAGGTCTCTGAGCAGTCTTCCTCCCTTCTTTTCATTCAGCTAGTTTTCTATTCTCTCTTCAGTCTCTTCATCTCTAGTTTGCTGTGTCGTGGCACCCTCCTCCCACTGCTCTGGGCTGCACTGGCAAGGCAGGGTGTCTTCTTTGCTCCACACCTCGGGAAAACTCATTACTGCTGCCTGGCTGTGCTGAGCATGCTGCCAATGTTATCCGCTCCTTATTTCACCGTGTCTTGCATATTTAGTCACTGTTGCCAGTGTAGAAATTAATGGAGGCTCCCTGGTGACCAGTCCCTGCGGAGCAGAGACAACAGTCAGCCAGCCCCTCGCCTCTGCCCCTTGGCCACCTGTAACTTCTGATAATGTTTAATGCTCACAGGCTGCCTGATTGACACAGGACTGTGTGAGGATCCTTCTCAAATAATTAACAGGGCCACATCTTTTTTCTGCTTTTATTCTTTGAGTACTCATAAAATCAAAAATGTCTTGGGTTGAGCATATGACACCATTTTGTTATCTCATATCGCTGCTTTATACTAAACATGAATTCTGTGCCTCTGAGTCGATTCCAAGAATTTTCAAGGACAAACATAAATACTCCCATGCTGGGACTCAGGCGGGTTTGGTTTGGTTTTTTTTTTTTACTTTTCTCCTCCACTCCTAAGCTCTTTGCTCTTCCCAAGGCAAAGGGGAGGGATTAATTGGCTTTTGGGTTTTTTTCCTTTTTTTTTTTGTTTTGGCCAGTTTTTTTTTTCCAGCTCTGTTTCTCAAAGGAGAGAGACAGAACGCAAATTTTTTTTTTCCTTTTTAGCTTGCTTAGACAAGGAAAATTTTTTCCTTGGATTTTTCTTTTTCCCTGAAACTGCTTCTCAACCAAGCTCGGATCCAGGACAGAAGGTCATCCTATCACCAGCATTGCCGTGGGGAGGGGCCCTACCTCGGCCCGTCAGCGGGGGACCACGCCAAGGACTCTGTAGTTTACACAGGTTTCTCCATCACAAGTAGTTTATCATTTAATATTGTTCATTTCTTTCCTATGCCTTGTAAGTAAAACAGGTTTTTTTTTCATTCTACCTCTGAGGAATTCCCTCTGTCCGGACCTGGTGGGGGAGGGGTGGCTAATAGTCTACCTTCCCCCGCGAGGGCATTTTCCTCCTTATATTTTCTCAAACCAGGACAGTAAACATTTCTTATTCTTTGCCTTATGTAGGCTGGTATTCCCAATTTTAGGATTAATGTATTTTGCAGAATGTACAACAGCAAAAATTCCGCACAGATACCCTGTTGGTTTTATTCTCAAAAAGGCAAAGTATGAAGGGTTTTCACACATGAGGAACAGATCTGTTGTTTTCAGTGTTGACAGACTGTAAGATTCCCAAATGCTCTGAAAGTATGTCAATCTTCAGATGTCACAGAACTAAGCAAAAGTTGCTCTCCATGCCTGTTTGGTTTTTTTTCCTAAAACATACTGTCAAGACTAATACCTTTTGACTTTAATTTAGAAGTCTTGATTTACTTCCTGGTTATTGATAACTATTCAGAACGCAAATATATTTTCAGTCATTGATATTTCAATTTTTTTTTGAGTTAAAGGCTTTTTAATTTTTGAAACAAAGTCTAAAGATGTCAGTGAAAATTGGAGGAAAAAATATATCTGTCAACTACTTCACAAAAGTTGACTTCCCCATGTTGACCACAGAGGTGCAAATAACTTTAAGGAGAGAAAACTGTACTGTAAGGCTTTAAGCCTCACATGCAAACCATGTCGAGCAAGACTATGCCATATTCTTCTCAATATCTAAAAGAGTATGGCTATAAATTCTTCCTGTATTTGACCCCTCTCCCAAAGAGCATATATGTGTTTATCATATTATCCAAAGTCTAGTCATGTTATTGCCTAAGGCTAGGATCTAAATTATAAATAACCTTTTATAAGGTTTTGAATTGGCTTGAAATTTGGTAAACAATCTAACCAGCACTTTGTTAAGAATGCTGTATGTGTTTGTTTGTTCTTGGCCTGTACATGTCCTACATACTAATGTCTAAATCAACTGAAAGTGTTCCCAACAGAAGTGAAGAAATCACAGCTCTGATTCCATTGGCAAGAGTATATTTATGGCAGACAATATTTTCAGTTCTGTGTGTAGAGGTTTTAGGCTCTGATTTATTTGTAAGACCTTAGAAAGTCACTCAGTTATCATTTGTAGCTCAGTGACGATCTCTGGCTAGTGCAGCATGTATCTTAAATGCTACATCTTACAATGATATAACCAGGCTAGCACTTCAGATGTAAGGAGCAGCTACCTGCCCTAGTTTTGAACTTAAAATACACCCTAAGCACAAGAATTATTCTTAAGTGGGTTTAACAGCCCAGGTTGAAAGTTTGGTTTGATCTAGTCTGGTAGCTTGAAAGTACCTGCGGTACCTACCTAGGTTATTCCTGCTGCAAGGTATGTCCACCTTGTGCTTAGTGAATGGAAAGTTAATGGGTGGTGCCAAGCATTCCTCTTGATATCAGAGGAAGCTGGAGGGCTTTGCCATGGTGCATAACTGCAGATAAGATGAAGGACAAAGGAGAAATACTAAAAGTTTAAAAAAAAGGCAAAAAATGAATAAGGAATGTAATGCTTCAGAGGCTTTCCAACTATAGAGACTTTTAAAAGGTAATGAGAATTTACAAAGAGAAAGGTTATGTGTTGGACAAATGTGGGATATTCAAACCATCTTCAGAAAGAACTGTGTGACCTTGAGGACTGCAGGAATTGAATGGGACTGAAATTTAACAGTGCAAAATGAAAGGTCAGGTACTAAACAATAAAACCTTTATTACAAATTGGGATCTTAGCAGCCGTAAATGACAGAGGAGGAAAAGCTTCCAAAGGCACTGTCAGATCAGAGTTGCTGTAAGTATCTAAAATTATGGATCTGTGAAAATGCTGTTAAATTAGGCTAGCTGTCTGTAGTGGTCGTAGGAGAATATCCATGTCATTCCAAAAACTGATCCCAGCTATAGCATCCCAGGCTGCATCAGGCCAAGTGTTACCAGCAGGTCAGGGAAGGATCACCTTCTGTGTCCAATTCTGGGCCCCACAGTACAAGAGAGCCATACTGGACATGTTGGAGCAAGTCTAATGAAGGGCCACGAAGATGATGAAGGGCTTGGAGTGTCTGATATATGAGGAAATGCAGAGAGAGCTGCGATTTATTCAATGTATATAGTACATCCTTGATGAAGGGAGTAAAGAAGATGGACCCAGGCTTTTCTCAGTGGTGTCCTAGTGATGGGACAAGAGGCAGTGGGCACAAACTGAAACATGAAATTCTATTTAAATATGAGAAGAAACTTTTTTTACAGTGATGATGACTGAGCACTGAAACAGTTTGCCCAGAGAGGTTGTGAATTCTCTACCCTTGGAGATATTCAAAACCAACCCAGGCATGGCTCTGAGTAATCTAGTCTGGGTGACCCTACTTGGAGCAGGGGATTGGTCTAGATGATCTCCATAAAGGCTTTCTCACCTCAGCAGATCTGTGCTTGAGTGATTCACAGGAGATGGATTCAGAGTGCAGAGAAGGGACACAGGGGTGAGAGGGAACCTAGAGTGCCAATCCTGCATGGTAGGCTGAAAGTTCTATCTAAAACATATATGCAGTGTATGAAGGGGAGACTTAAGCACCACAGAGAAAGGGGAATTATTTATTGGAAGAGGCCATGATCACACAATAATAGCTGGGTTTATGCTTGCCATAAATAACTGGAAAGTTGAAGTCAAAAGGGGTTATTTATACATCAGAGTAATCACATTTGCTATCAACCTTCCGGACAGCAGGGACAAAAAAAAAAGGTACCAAAATCTAGCTTTTTTTAAACAGCTGCTAGAAATCCTTGGAAAAGAAATACTATGATACAATATCTTGATGAAGTGGGGGTCCTTCAGTCTGGAGCACTCAAATTTAGAGGTCCCATTTGGGTTGCTCCAGTTTCTGTTTCCTCAAGGAAGTTGTTGATCTCTGCAACTCACATCTGTATGACATTACTAAAAAGGGATTATGAGGACATAGAGAAAATGAGGAATCCAAATACATAAGAAAATACAGATTTTCTGTAGCTGAGCCACGATAGAGACTTGAGCAAAATCATAAATACAGTAACATTGCTGCTCTTGCGGGACTCAATATGGTGAGAGCCCTGGAAACACTGCTTTGAAAATATAAAACATACTTAATTTAACTTTAAACGGAACCTTTCTTATCTTTCTTTAGAGCCCCATTTAACATATTAGAAAGGAGATTAATGGTTTAGGTTCTTTTTCAAATGCCTTGCTGAAAGTCTCTAACTCCAGCTCCAGAAAGTTGTGTTGGAAGGTGGTCTTTCACTCCATGGGATGAAAATCCCAGCTAAAATTTTTGTCCTGTCACTTTTGTTAAAGATAGAAATTTGCTGTGGCAGTTTTGGGCCCTGTTGATTGTCTATTATGTGAGAAGGATGTTATGAGGATAAGCTACAGGGTTTTTTCTCTCTACTGTTGCCTGGCTCTCAAAAGTATTTTCTAGCACCTCTTCTTTCAGATTCCTCCAGAAAATTCAGTTTGATTCCAAAGCTCTAAGTCAAATGGAATAAAATGCATCTGGATAATTTATCCTTTGAGGATAATCTATACATCTGCACTCCCATGATGAACAGATCATTCAAGCTATGTGGACAATTGGACAGGACGGAAATCCCATGAAATTGATAACAATTACACTTCACACAATTGCTAAAGCAAATTACTCTCTTCACAATACATAATTGCTATAATTTATGTTAAAACATCTGTGGGAAAACAGAAGGCAAAGAGAAGCACTGTAGAACAATTTTGTAAAGCTGTAAAATAAATAAGTAGATAAATAGCTCCAGTCCCAGGTTCTTGAGTATTGATCAATGTCCAGAGAGTCTGCAACATTTAGGGCTTCCTCTTCATGGTAGTGGATGTGTGGTTTATAGCCCTTGCTTCATAGTTCTCAGCAGCAAATTTGATGAGTACAATGCTCTTGGTTGATTTGATCATTTGGCTTTGGCTCCTGTATTGCTGCTTGTGCACTTCTCCTTTTAGAAGATGAAAATGTCTTAGGTGTCAGGGTTGTCCATTAAACAGCCTTTTGGGGACCTGCTGATGAAATATCCCCTGTCACCTGAGACTGGTTTGACATTGCTGCAACCTCTGTGAAGTAAAGCTGCTGGAGAGTTGCCAGGGTGGGCTCACCGCTCCAGTTGGGAGCTGCTCTCCTCGCTCACCCTCATGCAGGCACAGCTCAGTCCCAGGAATTTCCCAGCCTTGCTCTTGATGTGAGGTTCCTCAGCTGAGTATGCCTGAACCACACCAGGCCTTTCTTCCTTGTTCTTTTGGTGTATTGGGATTCATCCCTTGTCCAAAACCAGGAACAGCAACGGTGGCTTTTGCCTCCTCTCAAATGGTCTGGGAAGAGCCTCGCACATCTGCAAAATCTGCAGCACACGTGCCAAAGCTGTTTGCAGGCAGCACAGAGAGTTTGGTGGAATGTCTGACATGGAGCCTCACCTCCCTTCGAGTTCATTTGCCCTGTTGTACCTACCAGAGTGTGGTGGTGCTCCTGCTCAGGGGACACTCAACTCCCACTGCAGCTGAACTTCAGTCTTCCCCATGTCTTTGATGATTCAAGCTTCTGTCAGCAAGTTGCATTATGTTCACCATCACACTGCAAGAAGGAAGGACATGTGCAGTGTTGCAAAGCTTTTCCCAGTTTGTAGGCAAGCGCTGAGGAGTGTCTGTGGTTGTGCAGTGACTCACATCAGCTGGGATGCTGATGTCTTCTAGCTATAGTTGCAGGCCCACTCAGACATCGATGCTTTATCACAGCTTTGTTCTCTACTGTCAGAAGCATTGCACTGCAAATCTTCCAGCATACCTAGCATGTAAATCTTCAACTGTGTGGCTTCAAATTTAGTCAGTATCTCCAAAATTGCACAGTAGCTCGTGCTGGGAGAGAAACATCCGTGGGATAGAGAGTGCATCAAAACTCAGGCTGAATAGAGAGAGACTCACAAAAATTTGGCAATGTGGATGTTGCTGCAGGTAGATAGCACAGGCCTGATACCCAGCAGCTGAATACATTTGCCACCAATTTTAGCTTACTATACAGAATTAAGATGCAGGCTGCCTTAATTACTCTTACAGAATGGTTTTGCTCTGTGTTCTGCTTGAGTACTTTCAAAAGGCAGCACTGCAGGAAGGAGGAGTCACCTGAACCAGCTGTTCTGTGAGCTGAGGATTGGGCTTCTTTTTCAGAGAAAACTCCTTAATGTATTGACTGATCCAAGTGTGATGCTGCAGGTATGTTAAAGGGAATATTCACCTATTTCCAGTGGAGAGCTGGTAAGATTTATTGTAAGGGCTTGTTCTGAATGTGTCTGGGACCACTTGGGCAGCTCTGTTTTCAAACCGGAA
Organism: Atrichornis clamosus; assembly: GCA_013400975.1. Lineage (NCBI taxonomy): Eukaryota > Metazoa > Chordata > Aves > Passeriformes > Menuridae > Atrichornis > Atrichornis clamosus. The sequence goes on along the minus strand of WBMZ01014266.1, from coordinate 51,698 downwards.
AAGGTCAGGAGAAGGATTACTGTGGGTAACAAGAGAAGGAACAGCTTATCATATCAGAAAAAACTAAAGAATCTTCTCCTGTTGAGCTTAGCTAAATGGAGGCTGGAGGTGATGCAGCTGCTGTCTGTGAAAATGCTGGTGGGAAGAATAGGGGTGTTCTGAAAACAGACAAAGTCATGTGAGAACTGAAGATATATAAATCAGCCAGGAGAGAAATCAAGCTAGAAAAAGAAAGGTGTCTCCCCATCATTACAACAGTCAAGGCCTGGAAGAGCCTTCCAAACAATATACAGCTCTTTCTTCCAAAATGAAGCTTGGTATGGCTATGAAACAGTTTTATAGAGTATGATGCCTGTGGCAGACATCTGTCATGAGGAATTCTATTCCTTTAGTACATTTGGTTGCTAAAATTGCTTTTAAGTGCCAGTTATTTTCCTCTTCTAGGGAAGACAGCCACCATGAGAAAACATGGCACACACACAGCGTGCGCATCAGCAAAGTGTTAAGGGGTCCATTAGCCTTTTTGTAAGTGTGTTCAGTGGCTTGCTGAGGTCTCTGCTGAGCTGGCCACTTAATTGTGATACATACGCATATTACAGGCAGAATTAAAATGACACAGGGAAACAAAAACAAGCTAGCAAGCAACCAACAGAAAATCAGTGCACTGAAATCTAGTCCTTTGTACTCAGGGACTGGTGGTGTCAGAGCTTCCAGGGCTGTGTGTTGTGCTTCCTCTTGGGAAATGCAGTAGTGAAGCGGCATCCTGTGAAGTGACATGCTGTCAAATATGGGTTTAAATTTCACAGAACAGAGATCTATTGCAAAACTCTTGTTTGTTCAAGGTTTGTTCTTTGTTTCTTCCATTGTCTAGAGGAACTTAGATATGGGAATATGAATATTTTATATCCATTCACAGACAGGTCTTTTTTCAGGTCCCTGCTAGCAGATATTCCTTATCTCTTGCCTTTTAGAGGATTGCTATTACCCTTCAGCTGTCCCTATTTTCCTTCAGTTAGGGATCCAGTAGCTGTCACCTAAATAAAGAGAATTATCTTTCTCAACTTTTTACATTTTAAAAAATAATTTGATCATCCCTTAGACCTCAAGGATTCTCCACAGGGTAAATTTGGATGGACTTGTGACTAATGGTCAGCTCTAAAGAAAGTGACCTTTCCTGTTCCCACCTCCTCTAACACACTTTTATCCCATATAATTTCCTATTTTCTCAAACTACAAAGGAGGTCTCGCTGCCACCTTTAGCTTCTTTCTGAGACTATTTTCAGAATTCCTGCTCTGGTTATTAACCTAGCAAGGCATCCTCAGGGTTGTTTTAACTGTGGTGCCTTATGTATGCTGATGGTAGCATGGATGAAAAAGAACTCTCTGCTTCTTTCAAGTTAATGTTGGAACAATGATGACTGTTCTTTAATTTTCTTTTCTTTTTTGTTTGTTTTTTGTTTGCAAGCTGCTGGGACTTTAAGGTGCCAAAACCTTTCAGATATTCTGTTTTTTTGTTCTGATAAATTCACTTCAAAAATATTTATATGTAAAAGAAAACACTCCAAAACTCAAAACTCATAGAGCCCTGCACAGTTCTCTTTCAGTTATCTCTTCAAGACTTTTTCTGTAGCATATCTCCTCCCCAGAGGCTCCATATTTTTGGAGTAAGGCTAGAACATTACCTTATGCCTGAAGTCAAGGAAAGGTTGCAAAGTGACTGCGGTGGGTACTGGATCTTGGTGTCTCTCACAGTTCTCTGGCAGGTTAAGCAAGCTTAGGTTGACTATAAGGTATTTTTCCTGGTAGAGTATTTCATTCTGAGTAATATTTTATTTTACAGCTTTTGGGTTAAAAGGGAACTAGAAAATGGTCTGGACATAAGAGATTAGATGAAGACAGATGACTGTCCAGGTTAAATGCAAACATGGTCTGTCCTCTTTTAATTTCCCAACTAAAATGAATTTGTCATGCTTTGTTAGTAAGAAGTTAATGAAACAGTTTGTGCATCACAGGAGGTTAAGTGCATGTAATTCCAGCAAATCAAACCAGGGCCTGAAGTGTTAACATACAGCAACTGGGCCCATTCTGTAAAAATTATTAATTCCTCATTGTAGCTGCAATATTCCGGTTCCCTTCTTTCAGACTTTTCCTTTACATTCCCTGATGTAATCATCAAAATTAGGTGTCATAAAGCATGATGTTCTGGAATTAGATGGGTAATCATCTTTAATTGTTAGTGAACATTGGTCTATATCAAGCTTACTTCTGTGACAAGGCATAGTTCTTTGTTTCTCAAATTTTTGTCCTGTCATAATCAGCCGTATGAACGGTGCCCTTTAACAAAGGTGTGAGACCTCCCTGTTCTCTGGCAGCCAGTGTCTACATGCCCCTTCTCCTGTTGCTGGGGCAAGCTGGGTGCAGGAGGACCCTCCTGCATGGGCAAGGCTGCTGGAGTGTCCCGTGGGGAAGACACAAGCAAGTCAGCCGAGTAGGCTGTTGAGCAGACTGCACTCACGGAGGATTATGAGTCAATAGAGCGGAATCAAAGGGCATTTCGTTTGTGAAGCACCTCCTTTCTCACTGAGAAAACTCAAGCCCTAATTAGTCACTCTTTGGAGCAAGAAAGTGGACTGAGTTTGTGGTACTGCCTGCAGTGTTTCAATGCAGAGCAAATTTCACCTTGTGAGTGGGAACACACACAGCTCCAGTAAAACAAAGACCATATCTAAACTGCTTCTTGGCTGTACCTATTGACTGTTTTTGCTATTGCTTAACAAAGGACAGGGCATCTGGATGTCTTTCAAATCGTCAAGGAGAAAAAGGGTTGCTCTCTTTCTCAAACAATTCGTGAAAAAATGTTTGGGTAACACACCTTTATCCATGTATGCAGTGGCCCATCCCACAGGCCCATCCCAACAAAGCAATGGCCATGCTGCCTCAGGACAAAGTCCGTGTCCATCTTGCCTAGGACACTGTCTCCACCAAGACCCAGCAGTGCATAATTAGATGAAGCAGGTAACAGTAATCAGTGCCCTGGAGTAATACCTCTGATCCTAGCACTCAGTGATTTAGGGACTTCCTGGATATGGTCCCATTCATATGGTATGGTATGGTATGGTCCCATCCATACTGCTGTGTTTAATGGCCATGAATGACTGATCTGGAATTTGTCTAAGCACTTCCCAAACTTACTCAACCCTTCAGCCGTCACAACGTTCTGTGCCTGTGAGTTCCACAGTGACATCATGAATAATGCAGAAAAAGGGTTTGACTTTGCTTCTTAAGGTAGTGAGGTGAGGTGGGTTATGATTCACGGCTTATACTTCAGGATGACAAGGAGGTCGTGGCTGCAGAGACTGCTGGCATGGTGCAGAACTGCAGGCTAGCAAAGGCCCCTGACCATGGCAGCACAGCCCTGAGGGCCTACTAGCAGCTGCCTTTGGGGACCCAGCCAGTCACAGCTCATTTTCACACCTCCCCGATGACCATTGTCTATCACTGTAGCAACTCATCCCGCGTGAGCTCTGTCCACCAAGCTGGGAACAGACATACCCCCTCTCTTCCTTGAGGAAGGGATGGAGCCACAAGCCAGGCTTCCCTGTGGGCAACAAGTGATCAGATTGATACTCAGCCTGAATTAGGTGAAATTAAATTGTCTTGTGGACAAAAGTAAAAAACAAAGTATATAAGTGAGGGAGCAACTGAGAGTGAGTTTCTCTGTTGAAGTCAAAATCACTAAATGCGAGGCAGGGTGAGACCTTGGCTCTTCTTCATGTAGAACTGAACAGGCCCCATCCATTTTTCTACCTGTCCTTATCTATAAAATTGTGATTTTTTTTTAGATGGAAGCAATGCTGCAGTGATCCAGGCCGTGTCCTTTGAGTTTCAACCCTTGCAATGTGCTTTGCTAGGGAAGGAAGCAGTGCTTACCCACTCAACTGTGCTTTCCACAGGGAACTTGAAAACATTTACGCTCCTAGATATTCCTGGCTTTCAGTTTGGTTCTGGATGAAGTTCAAGGGATTGATTTTCAATGTGAAATACTTTGCATCTTGGTGGTGAACTTGCTTCTCACAGTATGATGCTGAGGGTTCTCAGGTAACTGCCTTTGTAGATGGAAATGTGATGGTGTTTCTGGTGAGGACCTCATCACCAAAATTTTGACTCTTTTATTGTTTTATCCTGAATGGCTGCTAATATGTTTACTTTTGAATCTCATCTATTTTTCTGTGGAAGACACTGGGGTTACATCTGTATTAGGAAATGAAACATGCCTGGGACTTGTCCCAGTAGGGGGTGGTCCATGTCCATGGCATTAAATTCTCACCCCTCCAGTCCTGAGCGGCCAGTTGCTGACTGTACTTCTTAGCCATGCTAGTTCCTGTACCAGGGGATATTTGGGAGATTTCTAGATGACCTGGAGCAAAACTGTGTCAAGAACCACTGTAATGATCTAACAGTCCAAGTGATTCTGTTCTAGTGATTGGGAACCTTTCCTGGCACTTCTTAAAAGGGATGACTGATTGCCAACTATTAGGGTAAGGTTTGCAGAAGGACTAATGATTTTGAGTTCTTGGTAAGGTAAGGTATTGCTGAAAATACTTGTATTTCTAATTTTTGGCTTGGAGATATTTGTGGAGAACGTTTCCACAAATAAGCAGCCTTGGGTAAGAGAAGTGTGAGTCCCCAGAGCAGGAACTGTGGTCCTTGGGCATTTGGTCAGGGTGATGACAAAAGGGGTGGGAGAGGATTATTTCAGGGTGCTGATCTATCTGCGATACCTCACTGATTTCTTGGCTGCACAGTGTGGGGTCCAGCAAGGAATGCTGGATCACCATGAGCAATGGCAAGTTCAGAAAGGCTGGCGGGTCACTGGAGCAAGAAGATCCAGGTGACCCAGAGGAACTATTTCTGAAAGGGAGGCGAGGTGGAACCAGACTGTGTCTCTGTGGCATTTGGTTAGTGCTCGTTCTGAGAGCTTAAGGCAGACCTAGGCTGTGTGATTAGAACTGGATTTAACTCTAGGATTGAAAGTTCAGGAACAACATGACATATATAAAATATTAGAGGCCAGGAGCGATGCCATTTCAGTTTATTTCAGGCATCCATCAGGAATTTTTGTTGGTGGTGTTGTTATTCTTTCATATAGCTTACCTGGGATTTTGTGCCCCAATCAGGTAATATTTCCAGCTCCATTCAGATTTAGAAGGGCAAGGCTGAGGGAGCTCTGACTGTTGAGGGACTGGGGAAGATGATATAAAACTGGTCATTTGGATGTGCAGGTGTTTGGCAAAAGGGAGCTTTAAGGATTAAAATCTACTGGGAAATAAACCAGCAGCCAGCACAACTCAGTGCTCATGCTCCTGACAGTGGTCTCTGCCTCCAGCAGCAGATTCCCAGTAGATTTGCATGCAGCAAATAGTTATATGGTATTATTTCCAAAGTTTCTTTAAAAAGAAAACTTTCCTAATGCCTAAGGGCAAGAACTGACTTGTCTTGTGGGTTTCATTAGTAACTAATATATTTTGGTTCTACTGTAATATAAAGTAAATCCTGGAAATTTAGGTTAAAACCTGACTTTTATTAGTCCAGATGTTATAAAAAATATTGAGTACTAAAAGTCTTTCTGTTCCCTGGCCTTGTGGAAGGCTGGGGTATGTTCTATGTTTTAGGTAATACAGGATATCTCTCAAGATTTCATTAATCTGAGGTTTGCTTGAGGTTTGCTTCATAAAAAATTATGATACTAGGGATCTTGAACACAGTCATACTGAGCTTTCCTGAACACCACTGCACCCTGCATTTCAAACAAATATCTGGGTGACACTTCCTAAAACCACTACAGATTCTTAAATTGGGAAAAACAGAGTTAGGTTGAGCATGGTCTTACTTTTGCTGATTAAAGGTCAGAGGAAAAATGTTATTAGGAAGAGCTCAGGAGGGTCATTCATCTTCTGTATACTGCAGCAGCTCAATATTGCAGCAGGATGAAAAACACTTGAAAATCTCTGGACACAGCTTTAGGAGTTCCAGAGCATATTGGCAGTTGGGATAATAACAATGATATTCTGTGACTGATGGCAGATTAAGGAAAGGCTTGACTGGGAATTGATGGGCCCCCACTAGTTATGTTCTTTGTTGTGCCATATCTGGACCAGGCTTGGGGAGTCAATTTAGCAGCTGACTTGAGAGTTAGAGTCAAATGCAGACTTAGCTATTTTGCTGTCTGGAAATGACATGTAGTTCAGTGTGATCTGATTTTTTGTTTGTTCATGGGTGGTTTTGGTTTTGGTTTGTTTTTTTATCGTAGTAGGATTACAGACTTGTTCATTGTAGTGTCCTGAAAATGTTTGGGGAATGATTTATTCTTCCTTTCCTTTTTTCTCTCCTTGGTTGGCTCAGCTAATAAAAAACTCAAAATAATATCATCTAATGCCTGAGTAAATAGAAATTCCTTATATTCAGGTGTGTTCAATTGCATTTTTAGGCCTGGAAATGTTCCCCATTCACATATGTATTTATTGCAGGCTGTGCGGATCATCAAACGATGCCCAAGTGTTTTGCAAAGATATGGAGACAGTAGTGACACACAGCCAATTCTTGAATTACAAAGAAACCCACAACGCAGTTTAAGAAGATCCAAAGGGCAAATTTTATTAGGCAGAATTCATGTACTCCTTTTGGAGAGCAGTGCAACTACCACAGAATGATACAGCATATTTAAGAAAGAGAAGGCTTAAATTAGATCCTTGCTTTTATCTCTCCCTTTGGAAAGAGACACAGCTCATGTCATGATGTTAAAACTGCTGTATTTTTAAAAGAAACTGGGTTTTAATTGCAGGTCTCAACCTGAATGTATCCAGTGTTGCTTAGCTTATCACATGCTGTAAGTATATAGCCTGTGGGAGTAGAACAGCAGGGCTTGCATTGATTTCAAAGCTCCTCTGCATTAGTTAGAAACTTTGTAGGGAACTTTGGGCAGTTACCTATCAAAACTCATGTTTGACATTTTTTCTCTCAGCAGCACAAATAGAAGTCAAGGGATGAGGGAGCTGTACCAGATAATTTTTTGCCAGGTTACTGCCTGTTTGGTCTTTTACGTGCTCTTTTTTATTTTTGTTTCATGCAGAACATTTTATAAAAGAACGAGAAATGAGGTAAACATCACATGGCATTTCAGATCTGTGTGTGGAGATTTGTATTCAAACTATAGAAGTAGTAGGTCAGAGTCTGCTGTTTACAGCAGTGCTTGATTAGAGGGAAAGACTTTTTTCAGAAATCATCCAACAAAATGGAGCTGTGTTACTGTCTTCCCTTGAAGCAAGGAATCAGCCCTAATCCTTTCGGACCAAACTGACAGCAATTTACAAAATGCAGCCCTGTTAGTGTGATGCTTGCAAAATTTTCCTCCTTTCATCTGTTCAGTAAGCTTTAGATTCTCATTTTTCTGTAACTTGTGTTTGATTCTGGGGCTTCAGCTTACATCAGTCACAGCCTTTCAAACTCTGTGTCTTCAGTCCCCTTTTGATGACTTGTACTGCAGGCCAACAGTTTGTATCAGCAGTAGTGTGGCCAGCAGCACCAGGGCAGTGCCCGTCCCCCTGTACTCGGCACTGCTGAGGCCACCCCTCAAATCCTGTGTCCAGTTCTGGACCCCTCACTGCAAGAAGGACATTGAGGGGCTGGAGCGTGTCTAGAGAAGGGCAACGGAGCTGGGGAAGGGTCTGGAGCACAAGTCCTGTGAAAAGTGATTGAGGGAGCTGGGGTCCTTTATCCTGGAGAAAAGGAGACTCAGGGAAGACCTTATCACTCTCTAGACCTTTCCAAAAGGAGGGTGTAGCCAGGTGGGGTTCGGTTTCTTCTCCCAGGCAAAAAGATGAGAGGAAATGGCCTCAAGTTGCAACAGGGGAGGTTTAGACTGGGCATCAGGAAAAATTTCTTCATGGAAGGTGTTGCCAAGGACTGGAAGAGGCTGCCCAGGGGAGTGATGGGATCACTATATGTGGAAGTATTTAAAAGATGTGTAGATGTTGCACTTGGGAACATTGTTTAGTGGTGGACATGGCAGTATTCAATTTATGGTTGGACTCAATGATCTTAAAGGTAAATTATTCTATGATTCTATGATCACTTGAAAATGTCATAGGAATGAGTCCCTCTTCTCAGCTAGATGAGATTAATGAGGCAATGTTTATTAGCTACGGTCAGTATTCTGCAGCATCCTGTGAATGCTGTCTTTTCCATATGCACTGAAGTGGCAGAATACAGCCCTGCCTTGAGGGCAATTTTTGAAGCCTGGTATGGGGATTTAACCACACAGTTGCAGTTTAAGACAGTGACAATTGGACCCATAAGCTTTCCAACCCTGTTCATTTCTCTGGAAAAAAAACCATCTAGACAAATCTGGCTCCGAATTGAATAACAGCAGAAATGTTTGGCACTTCTGAAGCAGTTAACATCTGCTCATATATTAGTTAATTAACAGAGCAATATTAAGCTTTGGAGAAGCCTTATCTTTCATCAGATGTAAAAAATAAAAGGAGATAGCACTGCTGACACAAGACTTGCTCAGGCTGCACACTGAGGCTCACTAAGCCACATTTGGAAGCCTCCCATTGACTTACTCCATCTGGCTGAGGGCCCAAGTGTGACTTGTCCACATTAGTCACACTCTGTCTGGTTGTAGATAAGATTCAGCTTCTCTTGACCCCTTCTAAATGACATTGTGGGATTAGGATTACAGCTGTTCCACCTCACAGCAATACTTACATATGTTGGCTTTGCATATATGTATTTGACAAGGTATCCCTCTCAATTGCTCAGGATTAATTAGAAATGATGGGACTTCAGCTACCAGTCATTGTAAGGTAAATGTCATGAACTCCTTCAGCAGTAGAATCTATACAACTCCTCCAACACTAAACATTTTTCTCTAACAAGACTTCTGTCAGAAAGGGACAGTGTATAGTCACCCTCTTGCTGACATGGAACTGACGTACACAAGTTGGATTTCAGCTCCAGAATCAAACACATGCATTCAGATGTTGGCATGTCTGGAGGGTATCTGGGCTCCTGTTACAGTTGATGGAGGTCTAATTCATCAACTCCATAAAGCCTGGAGTGGAGTTGCCTTCATCCTAAGGTAGGTAACTATTGGCTCCTCAGTGAATCACGGGATGTTTGATGTTGAATGGACCGCTAAAGGTCTTCTAGTCCAACCCCCCCTGCTCAAGCAGGGCCACCTAACACTGGTTGCTCAAGATCATGTCAGATAGCTTTAGTATGTCTTCAGCGATGGAGACTGCACAATCTCCCTGGACAACCTGTGTCAGTGCTTGCTCACCCTCACAGTAAAAATGTGTTTCCGTTCTTGTGAAGAAGGAGTTGTGTGAAAATGGGACTCACTCAGAGAAAGTGTGACAGGACGCTTCAGCCACACCTTCAGCTGAGCACAGCATGATGCAGCAACGAAGGTCTGCGAGTAGAGTGCAATTGTTATTCTGGGCCAGCCCTGGATTTAGCTCGATCAAGGACCAGTAAATCAAGGACCTCTGCATCGTATACTCTTGGGCAGGGCAGGTAAAGCCAGAATGGTTTTGGCAGAGCTAATAATTGAACTTGCTTCTCCAAATGACCACTTTTCTTACTGCTGTAGTCAGTGAACTATTCCTCCTCTTTATTCAACCAGAAATGAAATGTAAAAGTACAGCAAAAATGACTGTACATGTTCATTCTGTAATGCAAAAGTTATGTCACTTGGTGGGTGACGGAGAATAAAACATTCATAAGGCACAGAGGCCTAACTTGTGCAATTGGTATCAAATTGTTCAATAAAACACGCACAGATAGAGAAGACTGCAAATATCACTGTATTGACATAACACGTCCACTGGGCCCTGTGATTGAAATGGCAACCAAGCTATAGAGAGTATACCTGCCCAGAGTTTAGAGAGAGAAGTGAACAGAGAGACAACTGTGAGCAGCTAATACTCAATAAAGACAAATGTTAGAGAGGCTATTTAGATAAGAGAAAAGGGGAAAGTGTCTCCTTTCCTGAAAGAGAGATGTCTATAGTACATGAGATCTGGAAGGGCATTTTATGATTATTAAGAAGTCTCTTGTTTTCATATAAGAGAGGAAACATAGAAATAAAAAGTAGGAATCTTCCTGCAAAAATTACCAGGGGTGTTACAGAGATTAAGTTAATTTTAAACAAAATAAATCCAACCACCCCAGAATTCTGAATTATGCTGGACCTAGAAATAGATGAGAAAAATACAAAAACATATCTTTTCCTCAGTGGTTTTCAGTTTTGCATCTAAGCACCAACATAATTTAGAATCATAGAATCATTAATGTTGGAAAACACCTTTAAGATCATCAAGTCCATTCATCAACCAAGCACCACCACCATATTCACCATTGGCCTCACCTCCATTGATGGTGACTTCACCACTTCCCTGGGCAGTCAGTTTCAATGTTTCACAACACTTTCCATTATGAAAATTTCTAATATCTAATCTAAACCTACCCTAGTGCAACTTGAGCCTATTTCCTCTTGTCCTGTCAAATTTGTTGTGCTAAAATAGAGAGGGAAAAGAGATAGCCTAATTATCTCTGTCTCAACTGGACTAGCTGGCAAACCTGTCCTCTTTTTGAGAGAGCACAGTCAAGCACATGGGCATTTATCTAAATTAAAAAAGAAATAAAATTTAGGTTTATCCATTTTCCTGCTGTTTCTTGATACACTTGAACCTAAGTTGTGTTGCTACCTAAATCCAGCTAAGAAGCTGGAATTTCTGTGCTAAGTCCCAGTCATAAGCAAATCACTTACTGTAAACATGTTTCTGTGCACTGTGTTGGAGGATTTGCAAATAGATATTTTTTTCTTTACTTTTTTTCTTTGCCGGGGCAATATGAGTGAGTGAGCCCAGCAAAACCATGCTCAGTTATTTTTATGCTTACTCTGTGATATTTCTACAGAGCAGCAATTTATAGGTATAGTGAGCTGTGGCTCTTGAACTGGTATTTTGGCGGTTTATTTACTGATGATAATGATTAGCTAGTTTTCCTTTCTGCAATACTGGACCCTATAGCTGCAAGGATCCAGAGAGTGATTTGTACACAGCCCATGTTTTTTTTCTGGGTCATGGTACTTTATGGTGTCTTGGTCTTTGAACAGCATAGGCAGTAGTAAAAAAGCTACGTAAGATCTTCTACTTATATGGAGCCATCTCTATCTTTTCTATACAGCTGGACTGCTGAAGTTAATGTTAATCTTGAGTGGCTACGCGTGCTTTAGGCCATCCCAAGGCCTCATTGGTTTAATTTATTGGGAAGCTGAGTGAACCTCTGGCCCATAACAGTAATATCTGTCTAGCGAGAGGCAAATGCATGACATTGTACTGTATCTGATGGTCAGTGCATGACACACCTAGTCCGGCTCTCTGCTTTCACACCATGGAACCAGGCAATTCTCCCTCAACTCATCCCAGATTTGCAGTCTTATGTGTACCAACCCATGATTACCTCAGCTGGTAAACCTTACATTCAAAGGTGCAATCCCTTTTCATCATGGGCAACAGTAGTAGTTATGTGGCCAAATAACATCCTTATAGACTTGTATTTGTTGTTTAGGAGCAATATCTTCAGAAAGATGAAGCACTCTGAAGGCATATCTCATCCCTCCCTGATTACTCCTGTTCCATATATAATGGAAAGTCCATTTTGCTCAATCCTGGATGCCTGCCTGCCTCCCCAAGACCATTGCTAGCTTTCGAACTTCTATCCTCTTTTGATGTACAACTTCTGTCTTGACTAGAAGGAAGGACAGAGCTCTATGGGGAATGACAGAAATGTTTTGGTCTGGCCAAATCTCACAACTATTCAGAGGAGGTTTGCTGTTTTAAAGCAAAGATATGAAACTATTTTTATATGGCTTATAAACAGAATGTATTACTGAATTAACAGAACATATTAAATACCAGGTAAAATGTTATTTCTCTGACACCAAAGAGCCTCTCCCTCTCCAAACCTAATGTGGTCCCTCACCTCTTTTGCCCCAGCCAGACTTTCAGACCCCAAGCACATGATGCCCCTGCTACTGCCTCCATTTCTCCTGCCCCAGCCGGGCTGGGGAGACATCACTGGAGTGAATAATTCTCCTGCCATCTATCTTGGTGTGGCAGTGAGGAGGTGACCATACAGCAAAGGAATTGGGGTGTCTCTGCTGCTGAAATTTGTCAGTCTGAAAAGGCCTATGGGTGGCTCTTGCAAAGTGCAGTAGGAAAAATCTCTGAGTGATGGACATTTGCAGAATATGTCAGGGTGCCTGAATGCTTCCCATTTTGCCTGAAATGAAGGCTTCAACCATATGTTCTGCAACACTACATTGGCTGTTGATTAAGTTTGTTTGCCATTAGGTTTATAATTAATTTTTCTTCCCTTTTTTGGTTTTTGTCATTTGCAGCAGGTACTTGGGTTTTTATGACACTATTGCACATGTGCCTGAGCATTCTGGTTTGTGCAGAGGCTTTTTCTGCACTTGCTTATTCTGTGATTTTTCTTTACGGAACTGCAAGTTCACATTAACATCAGTGAGTATCCTGACATATTTGCATTTTGTGATTTAAATGTGAATGAACAGATCCTTTTACTGATGTGCTCAGAGACATCGGTGAGGGGTGTGGTATAGCAGTCTGGGTGATGAAGATTTGTTATGACATTCTTCCTAAATTATTGAATCTATCTCGCTCTATGCTAATTAGATCTCTCTGTTTGGTGATAAAACTAGACCTGGCAGAAAATGGGAACTTAATTGCTTTCATGAAACATTTAGACAATAATAGACCTATGAACAACTAGTTACCTGGATTTACAATGCAGAAGACTTACCATCTCGTTTATTTTTAAGCAGTTGTAAAATTAGTTAATAAATGAGCACTAAATGCAATATATTTGGATTTAAATAATTTCATGCAGTATGTTCTGGATTTTTGCAGTTAAAAAGTAGCTTGGATTATCTTTATTATGAAGATAATGGCATAATATGAAAATAAAAATGTGTGCTTTAATGAATCAAAATGGATTAAATTATTGAGAAGCGTGTATGGGATTTTATTTGATCCAATTTCATTGGATATTTTCCTTAATGATCTTAAAGAGAGAGGAAGCTGCATGATAATGAAAGTAGCAGTGTTATTGAGACCAGAGAATAAATGGAGATAATAAATGCAGCAAAGGGATCTAGACCCACTAGAAATTTGAGCAGAGAATAGCAAACTGAAATAAAACTTCAGAGATGCTAAGTAGAAAATACAAAGGCCAGGGATCTGCAAGAGCAGAAACTATGCATAAATTGAAGAGAATTTGAAAAAGAAGGAGAAAATATGTTTGATTTCTGTAGAGATGGGTGCACAGAAAAGATTAAAAGGGCAATTCACCTGCCCTGCTTTGTGATAGTAAGAGCTGGGGTCAAGGCTGTTGTATTCTAATGTGTTGGTTCGTGTGAAATCTGTGTCACAGTTCAGAAAGGAGCTTTACCAGGATAATGTGAGAGCTGTGAATCTTGCCTGCTGACAGATTTCTGCAAACAGGTTCTGCTCAAATGCTCCAGAGGCACCACACTTCAGCACAAACCTTGCGTGCAAGGTGTCTTGGGACGGAGAGCAGGCATTTGTCTGTGAAGGTTTGAAAGGTATGAGCTGAAAGGATCAAATGCACCACTAGCAAGACCAAATTCCAGCCTGTCTGATTCAGCTTGGTTGTTTCAAGAGCATTGCAGGAGCAAATGAAAAAGAGATCCAAACTAAAACCTCAAATCCAAGTGCTCCACATCTGTTTGCATTCATGTACAGACTATATGCTCACTTTCTTTGTAAGGAAAGAAGCTACACACTGGGTGTGAACACCACCCAGGTGGTGGTAAAGACCTCTTCTCGATTTTTCCATACCTTATAGTCCCAAGGTCTCTTTAACTGAGTGGTGTTGGGTTTATCCTTTCATTTTTGCACTGACTTCACTAGTCCAGTTCTCTTCCACCCCTCCAGGTGGCCAAGGTCATCTCAGCAGAAAGGCAAATGTGGTCTTCAGAGGAATTTGGTTGATCAATGTGTCATTATAGGATATCAGGTCTGGACCCAACCTGAACCACAAATGAGCATTAGCAGAGGAGAAGCTATTTTTCTACCCTTTATCAACAGAGTGTCATTGCATGTTTTTTGACTTCAATTTCAAAGTCAATCAAGTAAAATGTTTCTGATGTTACTTCAGTCAAGATATGGTGGTAAACTGATATTGTTTGTTTGCATCTCCTTTTACTCATCACCCTGCAGGCATGGTACCAGGTCTGCTTAGTCTCCATGTGCTAAAGTTCAGCTCCAGAAGATATCAGGTGGGAACAGCCTCAGAGCTGTTCCAAGCTCCCACCAGTGCAGTGGGGATGTCTGTTTGCTCTGCACAAAAACATGAGGATTTACATTAATCTTTAAAACCCTTACTTAAATAAAAGTTAAAAAGTAATTACAACATGATTCACAGTACCAGTTAGCCACCTTATTTTCAGGTGAGCAAAATGGAGTGGAGACAAGGAATAGCTGTCAGATTTTCAGTCCCTGAGCCAATACTCAGGTGTGGCAGGTAATGCGTAGCCCTGTGTGAGCCCCTTCAGTGCCTGGTGTGGGCTTGAAGTTCACTGCCAGAGGTGAGTGCTTCAGCCTGCCTCATAGCAAGGGCTGCCTTTAGTAGCTGCTGGTAACCTGTGGTTTGGGCACGGGCAGCAAACGTCCCTGCTGTCCCAGGGCAGTGCCAGGGCCTGGCCATGCTGGCTGATGCACAGCTGAAACTGCTCGTCTCTCTTTTGAATCCAGATGTCTATTTTAGGCTCCATTATAATTGGATCAAATGCAACCCTTTATTTCTGTGTCTCTGACAAATCAAGGTGATATTCTTGCTTGCTCCTAGGCTGAGGGTTGTCCTCTGCTGCTTCCCACAGTGAGGCCTTGTACTTATTAGGAACAGTATATATAATAGTAATAAAAAGTGTAATATAAGAACTTGCAGCAAGCCCTACATAAAAGACCTTTTTACATTATTTTATTTCTTCTTAGGAGAGCAGTGTCTCCCAGAAAGTAGCTCAGAGATTGACTGTGCCCTCATGCCCTGCTGTCATTGCACGTAAATCTAATTAAATTAAAGGTTCAGATTAACCAACACAAAGGTCTCCTCTGTAGGGCTCAGTCCCATGCTTCCTGTTGTATCTCATTCCATCAATTTATTCAGTGTCATGTCTCATTACTCTGCATCACTCACTACACCCTGAACAATGAGACACAAGTTGTTCCTGCAGCGCCCTGGTGCTGCCACAGCAAACAGCACTTGAGGGCATCAGCAGCTCGCTACCAGGACTGTAATGGCACCTCTGCAAAAAATTCAGATCAGGACTGTTTGCTGGGATTACATGACAGAATTTGCAAATACACTTCTCTAGGAAGACATTTATTGCAGGACAGAACTGGAAGTGTGAGAACATTGCCTAATGCTTTTTTTTCTCTATAATAAGCTGACTGAGCTAAAACTTTACTACCCTGGAAAATGTGCTGTGCATTCACTTTTTGTTTTACCCTGTCTGAAAATTGCCATTTTAGGGAAAGGACATTGGCGATGCATATTTTTTCACTTAGAATAATTACTGGTTATTTTCAAATAACAATTTCTGCTATTTTTGAGCTGGACTGAGATGATAATAAAAGCAGGATGGTTCCTGCTCTTTCATCAGCTTACATGATTGCACCATCATATTATCTGTAATTTTTTTGTTCCATTTTTTACTCACTGGTGTATTGTGCTGTCAGCTGTAGGCCAGTCTGAGTCTTCCATTCCTTAACCAGACTTCCACTCCTTCCAGTGAACAGTGTTTCAGTAGCTCTTGTACACAAGGTTTATGCATGCAGTTTTCTGCAACTCGATAACCTGAAGGTTTCAAATCTTCTGATTGCCTGTGCTTTAATAGTTCCCTTAACCATGTCAGTTGAGTTGTAACTGATAAGAAAGTTCTATAACGTCACTTTGTGCATTGAGGGAGGGAGACTAGGCTATATATTCTTAGGTGTATAAGTTTGGATTTCTATTCAAAAACAGATTAGAATGATCACATGCAGAAGAAAGTTGTGAGGAAAGTTGTGAGTTGCATTCTGGCAATCAATCAATCAATCTTCATTTAAACTTAAATGAGTAAAAAATATTATGTTGCTGCTGAAACTACAAGAAAATAGCATACACCAAGCAATGACATTTGAACAGAATGCCGTAGGGTATATGAAGAAAAACTTTGCTCAGCTCCATTGAGATGTCTGCTGCAGCACTGTGTCCTATTTCAGATACCATTCTACAAGTTCAAAGCAGAGCAGCTGCAAAGAAGTCAAGGGAAAAGTAATAAAATGCCTGAAACCTAAAACCATGAACTCTGAGGGAAGGCAGGAGGAACCGTGTTGGACATAAGGAATTAGAGAAGTTACTGAAGTGAGACCCAATAATCTTCAAATATGTAAAGCAGAACTGCACTGAAGGCAGTCAAATGTAATCCATATCCATTACAAAGATGAAGTAATTACCTAAAGTTCCAACAAGGGACATTTAGCTTAAACGTTAGACTACATTTGCTACCTGTGTGGCTGGCTGAACTCTGGAAGAGGCTGCTGGGAAGCCTGGGCTTCTTCATCACTGGAGGCTTTCAAGAACAGACAAAGCATATGTCAGGCTGGCAGAGATAGAGCCAATCCTGCCTTGTGCATTGTGGTGAGCTGGATGAGCTCTAAACCTCTTCCAGTCTGGTTTTTCTCGGTCCCAAGGAAAATTCTGAAAATGTTCACTGCTGTCTAATAAGGACAGCAGCAAAAACCATTCCTTGGTGATTTCTCTGGGATGCTTTTACTGCAAAAGTTAGTAACTTTACTTGTACTTTCAGGTTTGTACTTTTGTACTTTTATGGGTGAGGGAGAAAGTGGGCAAAGATAGAGGATGGACTACAGTTTACCTAGTTGTGCAGTCTCTTAGTTAGCTTATCTAGCTAACAGAGTAAAAATGTCAATACAGCTTTCAACTCTGTCGTTTGTCTAAATCAGAAATTAAACTTACTTCAGCCAGCTGCATCCCTTCCTTTGACTGATAAAACACTCTCTGAGCTGTTAATCATTTTCTTTGCTGGCCAGCCCATAGATGAAGCTCATTGAAATTCCCTGTGGTCGTTATTTTGTGAGAAATGCTATAGAATTGCAAAAAATTTTTGCTGGTTAATCAAATACCTTTCAGCAAGTAACAATATCTTTTGGATACCAAATGTTTCTTTGGTTGCTTCATCTTATTTCCAGGAAAAAAAAAAGTGTTTTACAGTTCTTTTCCCTTCTGCTGAGTTTTTAGTACTGT
This sequence comes from Atrichornis clamosus, assembly GCA_013400975.1. Classification (NCBI taxonomy): domain Eukaryota; kingdom Metazoa; phylum Chordata; class Aves; order Passeriformes; family Menuridae; genus Atrichornis; species Atrichornis clamosus. Next base: position 34,277 of record WBMZ01014266.1, on the reverse strand, counting down.
CTTCTGTTGTTTGCCAGATGCTGAAACTGAATAAATTATTTACTGGGAATATATAATCTGACGAATGTGCCAGCTCCTATTTGAAAATAGTTTTGAATCAGCAGGGATTTCTGCAAATGTGGCTGGTATTTTTAAGTGGTTGGTAGTCTGGAGGAACCTGCTGATGTCTGGTAAACCTCAACAATTCATTATTCATATGGGGTAACTGAGCTGTTATACCACAGTGTTTCTGCTGTCTGACTAGAGAACTGAAAGTTTTTAAATGGCTACATGGTGAATAACAAGTCAAGAGTAATAGTCTCATGTGCAGTGGAACCTTTTGTCATAAAGGGAAACACAACAGCTTTCATCCCATAAGCAAAATCCCATTTGTGTGCTTATTTGCAGACACACGTATACATGCATCCCGTAACAGCTGTTTTGCATTCATGTGCCAGCTGCCCTGATTCTGAGCCAGAGGCAGCAGAACAGGGCCCATCCGTCCCCTTCAGATTCCCTGCTGCTCCCTCTTGGCCTCTGAGGGGCTGAGGAAGCTGAGATGTGTATGGCAGGCTTTACAGCATGTTAACCCCTCTCCTGCCAGGGATGAATGTATCAGGGGTATCAAGGCTGCTTCAGAGCCTACAAAAAGTGCATGTTGGTTCCCAGCCATTTAGAGTAATTTTCCTCAGTTTGCTCAAAACATCTGCATAGGATCAGCACATGTCATGGATGACCATCCCTGGAAAACTTCAAGGCCAGATTGGACGCAGATTGAGCAACCTTGTCTAGAGGAAGGTATCCCCTGCACATGGCAGAGAAGCTGGAAATAGATGATCTTTAAGGTCCCTTTCAACCAGTGCCTACAGTGATGGGAAATGCTGGTGACTGGACTACCGAAGCCTGCTTTTGGTGGCTGGGAGACAGGAAGGTATGCATCCTACACTGTCTTGGCAATTCACAAGCTCAGAGCTTGATTGAGTGATCCTTGGCAGCTCCTGGAAGAAAGCAGCCTGTAAAACTTTGATCAGCACTTGCTAGTCAAATTTCATTTACCCACAACGAAGCACGTCCTGGCTAAACTTTTAGAAATCTCCTTGTCCCATTGGTAACTCTGCATACTGGATGCTGCTTCACTCAGCATCTGTTACATCCTCCTGACAACTTTGCTTCCTCAGCATCTTTTGTTTTCCTGGCATTTAGACTTTCTCTTTGATTGATATAACCAGAAATGTGGATCTTTTTATAGTAATTTCTAATGTAGACTGCATTTCTACACTAGTATTTGTAATATTTCTATTACAAGAAATCATTGTTCTCTCTCTAGGAGATGCAGGAACCTTTGTCTTTGCCACAGTGCAAAAACTTCAATTTTCTAACTGTCTGCACCATTGATTTCCCACAATTCATATCCTCTAGTTGTTATGGAAAAAATGAGGCTTTCAGTATCTTTGCATATTTTGTGATACTGCAAGTTTTTCCAGACTTTCATGAAGGAGGACAGGCTTCCCTCATCTTTTCCTAGTTTTTCTGGGCTCATTTCATTGCTGAAGGAAATATAACTGTTGTTTCTGAATTATCAGATGAAACTATAGTCTTTACATTTTGTCTATTATTATATTTGCTTGCATGTTTTTTGTAATTATTGTGTTATTTAGTTCTCTACATTTGGAAATAGCTTACCTTTCTCAGTAAACTTTTGTACTTATAACACCATTGCAGTCTCTGAAGAAGCAATCAGAGCAAAGAATGTCTTGCCATTAGTGAACTGAAGGTCACTTAGGACGTTCTGCCACCGAAAATCAAACCCTCCCTTGGCAAGCTTTACAAGATCATGAAAATACTGGGAGATGTTTTGGTCTTTTTCTGTCTTAGGACTGGTGAAATGAAGAGTTGGCCATGTGCTAGCTTACCCTGACCATCTAAAAGTGCAGGCATCAGCACTGTTGGCCCTAATTGTTAATCTTGGCTGTGTAGAAAGTCCTTGATTTTTATTTTTGCAAACCTGCATATTTTCCCATGTGACCAGAGATTTATCACACGTGGAACAACAGCTCTCAGGCACTGTGGGTGACTTTTATGCCATTGTACAACATTTGGGCTATCCCAGAACAGTGTCTGGAGCTGTTCCTGTGAGGGGAACTGAGATTTTGAATATTTCAGACTAAAGAGGACATGGTCTCTGGTCTCCATTGGCCTAATTGCTGAGCTGTTTTCCCATAGGAACTGTCATTGCCTTGGTCAAGTTTGGGTCTGTAAGCTGTGATACCTGATCTCCCATACATACCTCACTCAGGGTGCAAGGACGGAGTCTCATCTCTGAAGGGAAATATCCTACGTTGTCCTCTGCAATATTCCCCTCTGCCGGATTTGGCCATCCAGTAAGTCAGGTGCAGGCTCATGGTAGTCCCTTGGAGCCTCCTCTACCTCCTCCGTTGCTGCTTGAGAGTTCAGGGCTGTGTTTGCCACTCCTGACTGCAGATGCCTTGCATTTAGGTGTTGCAAACAGGAATGTGGCAGTGACAAAGACCTTCTGTGGAAATAGCCCTTACACTTATGTGAGTTTAGTTAATTATTGGGGTTTTTTTTTCCATGCAGCTTAATTAAAATATATTATAGTTTTTATGCTTGTGTCCATGTTAATCTGTGCATGTTCAGTTTTTATTTTGCATCTACTTATCACAAACCCAGTAGGAAGTAGAGGCAGCTTTCCCCCAGCCACACTGAAACTCAAATGTTTCCATATAATTTATCACTGCTCATTAGAATGATTTAGATTTTTTTTAATGTTGATTTATGGTTGCTTTCTGCAAGTGGCCTAGGTGAACTTGAATGGAAGGAAGCTCTTAAATCTTGCATTTGACTCTCGGAAATAAAATTGCAATTATCAAATTGGGAAAGAAATGGCAAATTGCTCTCACTGGTGATGCACTCTCAGCATAAAATAATCTGCTCTGAGGGTACTTTCAGCCTTGCTGGAACATAGCTCCCCTGGCGAGCTGGGCCACCAGCACCAGACACACATAACTAACAAAAGAAAGTAACTGAATGGTAGCTGACCGTGGTTGCAGACTTACAAGCTGTCATATAATCTGATTTCATCATGAAACAAATGACCTTGTAATCAGATGCCTCATTCAAGGACCAGCACTCACCCTGACAAACCTTGATTTGCATTCATAACCTTGCCATTTGAGTATTTTTGTTAGATTAGAAACCTATTGCTTCTAGGAAAAAGAAGGGGAAAAGTTTGTGTTATGACAAGATTATAAGTAAAAAGGGAAAGGTGCGGTGACATCTGCAGTGGGAATGCTATGTTTATTAACATTGCCTCTCTGACTGTAATCCGTAAATACAAAATTGGGGCTGCAGTGATTTTACTGTGGTGTTTTGTTTTTTTTCTTGGAAGAACATGTTGGTGAACAAAGCCAGAAAACAGCTTAAATCATAGGAGCAGGCAGCTGAATATGAATGTACTGGTTTCTGTGGGTGAGTTTGATGAGCTCTAACCAATGCCTTCAGCTTGTCACTATTCCTTGTCTGCAGACACCAGGCACAGTGCTGCCATTCCAGGATGATTTCTGCTATTAGCAGGGAGTTTGATCTATTTTACTTCTGTCAATTAGGATTTTGACTTTCATGTGCTGGGCAATGGAGTCTGCATGTATTTCCTAGAAATGATTCTCTGCTTTGAGTCGTAACATAATTCTTAACACCTGAGGGAATTGTAGCACTCTGTAAGCTATTAGACTTACATTTCCCTCTGTAATGTGCTAAACAATAGCCAAGAAAACAGAATCACTGTTTTCCCTTCATGCTTTTAGCTTCCTAGCTATCTAGGCTTTGCTCAGCTCAGTGCACATAGCTGTATTTAATTTAAATACAATGAAAATGCAGATGCACATAAAAGATCAGCAGAATTAATTATGTTTTGAGTGCTGGGAGAGCCATTGGGAAGCTTCTTGTCAGCATCTCCTACCCACTCTGCTCAGTCTGTAAGCTCTGGATGACATCTGACTCAAGCACTCCTTTAATTTATAACACTGGCAATTAAATGGCAGTTCTCCAGCCTCTGCCCTAGGGAATACAGCTATAATAGGCTTTAGAGGTAAAGCTACTATGTTGCAGGATGAATTTTGTGTAAAACGCTAATGTTATCATGTTGATGCCCTTCAGCAAATACAGTTATTCAATAAATTAAACATTTTTATTATCTTCTCCTTGACATTTAATAGCATACTTTAATTAGTTAATGTATCTATATAAATTTTTTTCTGCTGGCACCTAGCAATCGAGAGTAGTTCTAATTTGCAGGTGTTGTTTGCTGTGCTTGTGATGAACTAATAAATTTAATCAATCAAAGTCTGCCAAAACATTGGAGGTTTGAATAGTTCTTTGATTTCTCTAATCATTTATTTTAGTTGCTGATAAAACAGAACTGAAACAATATTGGTTTTAGTGTAGAAAGTAGTGATTATACAATTGTTTTGTTGGTGCTTTGGTCACTGTAGTTCTTTATGCGTCTGTAGTTTAGCTAGATCACTGGGGCCAAATCTCCTGTTACTCTCAAAGTCCTTTAAGATTTAGTAGACTGAAACATGTAGCAGAACTGTTACATGAATCTGGAGCTGATTATGGAAGAAGAATATAAGATAGAGGGATATTCCCAAGAGAGTATGTCAAGTGCTGCCAAGGTGTTTAATCGAAAGGGAGTGTTGGTGCAAAATTGTGTATATTTATCTGGGAGGAGGGTTGGCGGTGTGAAAGGAAAGTAGCAGCTGGGGCCTGATTCTTCATTGCTTTATTGAGATAAGAGTGTGAGCAAATAGTGGTGTTGTTGGCAGATGGCAAACTGGAAGGGAGCAAACTGCTGCTGCTTCCCCATGGGTCCGTGCAGGACAGAAGGGGTTTATGTTCTCTGTGTGAAGGCACTGCTGGTGTTCGCATCAGGTAAGCACTGCATATTACTTCACTGCTTTATTTTAAGCTCTTTCTGCCTTGCAGTCAGACTGCAAGTTGCTTTGGATTGCACTGCAGTGATGGGAGTTTATGCTGATTTCTTTTGAAAGAGACGACCTCTAAAATGGGTATTTGTCACTTAACTCATGTAGCTCAGAGACACTCGTCACTGCATCACTGCTGGGTGTCAACAGGTTGGGTAAGCTGTCTCCAGGGTGCTCTGTCCCCCAGTGCTGGTGTGTTCTGTGATAAGGAATATCAATGAGATTGAATCATACTTTATCATGGCTGAAGGCAAGAATCAGAAGGAAGAGGGTTAAGCATTTTTCCTTTCTGCTTTTCATGTCCTTTGATCTGGCACATAACTGACAGAAGGGACTTGACAGAGTCAGAGAGGTTACTTTTTAAGACACTGGACTCCTGCAGTCTGGATACGTTTGCAACTGGAATTGGCTAGTGCGTGCTCTGACTGACTTTTCTTTGGCATCTTTCTGTTTAATTCCCGCACACTTTACTTTGACCACATTACACATTTCCTGTTCAAATGATAATGCACTGAACATCTCTTGTGCCAGCCCTGAACCACACGTGCATAAAACTACTGCTGTAGGAAGGGGCCAATGCTTTTAATAGAGATTTCTTGTTCCAGGGGTCTGAAGTGAAGCCTGCTTCATCCTGAGGTACAGCCTTCCCTGCTAGATTTAAGCAGCAGTAATTCCTCTTTGAGCTAAGCAAATGGGCCAAATTATCTTTCTGAGGATTTACCAATTTCTGGGTTTTTTAGCTATTGATTTTTGAAATCAAATATCACATGTTGACTTTTGCCCAGTCAGCACTGCCCCACAATTAAGGCTTTCATGAAAATTCATTGTTGCCATGCCAAAAAATGAATTGCAGTTTTTTTATCTGAAGTCAAACATTTTTGTGATATAACTATCCTGGTCAAATTAATTCTTCCTGTTGCAGACAGCAGGAATAGGTGCCAACATTTTAAGTCTATTTCAATTTGCTGTAATTGGGTGTATAATTATTTTTCTACAACTAATCAATCCCCATACTATAATTGCAATTATCAAATAATGGAAAGACTCTTTAGAAATTTTGTAAATCAAGATCGTGTTAAGATTCTGTTAAAGAAAAATCTGTGAGCTATTTCAATTTATTTTCATTTCACCCCAGAGGATTTTTTTTCCACCATCCTAAGTCAAAGGGCAAAATACACAAAGGTAATTGGCAAAGGTAAATATCTTCAGGATGATTCATAACATCCAGAGAAAGACATATTCCTGTCTAATTTAAAACATTCCCCAGTGCCTTTTTGTTCTGGAGGAGGTGCAGGCTTGTAAACTGTGACTGCATCTGGCACAGCATAAGGAGGGGAAATTTGCTGACTTTATCAGCAGTGAAGAGGAGGTACACAAGCCAGAGGAAAATAGGCACCTGAGACCAGTTTCAGGTAATGTGAGCAGTTGCAAACGTAAGGCATCTCCATGGGGACGCTAAATCTGATGGACAGTGTGGTACTCTCATTCCTTGGACCATTGCTTTCTTGCCCAGACAGATTTGCGCACAGACCTCAGGCTCTGATGGCCTGACCAAGAAAACATTGACAATGAAAACATAAAGAAGTGGTGCTCAGCATTCAAGCACTGAGTAGGTGCAGTAACGTCCCACACAGACAAACAGGGACACTGACACCTCTTGGGTCTGCTGTGGTAGAGGGGCTCAGATCAAAGGCTTTTTGCATCTTTCAGACTTGCTCTGTGATCAAGACTTGTAATATATATACTAACATGACAGCAGAGCTTCTGGGCAGTCATGTCAAGCCAGGAACTTCCCAGAGATTGGTATGACCAACCAGGGAATGGGAGCGGTACAGAGGAGATAAGGGGTAAGACAGCAGAGGATCAGCCAGGCATTTCCATGCACCCACAGCAGAAGAGTTGCATAACTTATTTTTGGCCTCAGACTGGGTATCTTGTGGCTCAGAGCTTCTACATATCTTTGATGTCAAGTTGTTGAGTGTATCAACTGATCGTCTTGTAACATGAACCCAACTGACTGGATAGGAGGATGTTAAAACATTTGGTCTCGGAATGTGAGGAAGGCCCGGTAAAGAAAAAATCAGGTGATACAAAGTGTGATAATGCTGGTGTTTTCTGTGTGATAATACTAACCACCCAGATCATAATCCAGCCAGCACCTTCTCTATTTGATGCGGAATATTTAAGATACAGATAGAGAAAAATCTTGTCCACACAATTTGTGTCACAGCCAGCGACTCAGCTCAGAGCTTCTGCCTCCGTGGCTTGATCACCCTGCAATATATTTGTGAAAAGCTAGATCCCAGTCTGCAATTTTTTCTGCTACAAAAGGACATTATTTTCCCTATCTCCCCATGGATGCTGTACTTCCAAACGTATCCCAACAAAACAGCAATTAACAGACTGACTAACACATGCCAAAAATTGCTAGAAGGATAACCTGCATCCAAATGGGTAGATAATAGACCTGTCACCATGGTAATCCTAAACTCAAACACGAGTTTTCTTATTCACAGCCATGACTAGAAGGACAGTCTTAAAAACTGCATCATCCGCATGGCAGAACAGAAAGAGAAAAGAGCAGTTAAATGAAGTTCTGCCTGTGGAGCAGCAAAGCCAGTTATCCAGAACAATCTCCTTGCCTGCAAGATGCAAATGCAGGATTTGTGATGGTGGGAAATAATAGCAAACAAGATGGGAGTGAAGGCAGAGTCTGGAAAAACAAATCCTGCCAGACTGTGACTTTGAAGTAGAACTAGGGAAAAAGATGAATGAGAGAAGAAAAAATCATCTGTAAAAATGACAGCAAACAATGGCCACAAAAACCTGCAAATGCTGGAAATGAACATCAATGCAATAACTGAAAAGAATTAAGTGACAGTTGTCAATGGACTGACAGCTTTTCCAGAGAGGGAATGGGAGGAAAAATCTTAGAAATAAGATTGAACTTTTCATTTGAATGCTTTCAGGTACAAGTTTTGGGTGTTTCTTCAGAGCTTTGCATCTGGATTTGGCCGGCTTTGATCCCTTTCCTGGGCAGTGGCCAGCCCTGCTGCTCGATGCATTTGCGCTGGGGTCCCATACAGATGTTTCACATCTCTATCAATTCTCTTCACAGTGGGTTTAAACGCAAATGTGAAAATGCGGGAGGTGCTCATAAACAGCATGGCCTTGTGGCAGCGTGGTGCCCCCATGGCTACCTTCAAGTGCTGGTGGTGGTGGAGGCTCAAGTGATTTTGCCTGGCTAGCACACCCTTGGGCCCCAGAAACCTCTGGTAGTCATCACAGATATCTAAGCATCTTCACATGATGCCAGTTTCTTCTGGTTTCAGCAGAAATTGAAACAACATTAAAATATTTATTACCAAAAGGTTCTTCATACTTTGGGTTGGTGTCTACTACACCAAGGGAATTTATTTTCTTGCTTTAAATTGTTTTGCCCCCCATCAAGATGTGTGTGTTAGAGCTCCCGAGCCCAGGTCATGGCTCAGCTTGCAGTGTCCCTGGAAGGTGTGATGGGGATATCGGCCGGCTGCATGGTGGGCAGAAGGATCCCGCTGGATGTCAGCAGTGCTCCACCTCTGGGACAGGACATGGTCTCTTGCCTGATCTTATAAAAGGAATATCCAAGGAGACTGCAGTCTCTGTATTCATGCTCTGCTCACACTTTGTGACCACCTCTTTTGCTTTGGGACACGTACTGGCTGTAGTGGGAGGGAGCATCGGTCCTCAGCACCAGCCCTGGTCCCCAACTTGGCCAGACTTGAGAGGGTTTTGCTTTTCTTCTCTAGTCTTGCTGACTACAGTGGGATTATGCCAGCCTTCACCTTGCATATCTGCTGCACATGGACGGTGATATTGACTTGCTATGGATGTTTTATGGAGACAAAACACTGATTCTTATCCTTCTTGAGTCAGCCAGTAGACCTTCCACAATGAGTCCTGAACAGCCAGCGTGTGTGGTGCATGCTGAAGATGAAAACCAGGATTCTTCAAGTTTATTTGCTCTTGTTGTATTCTCCCAAGGCAGTACAGCAGAAAATCAGTCCCTTTCCAAACCATGCTGGAGGTAGGAATGTAATTACCATTGCCTTCAGTGCAGAAAAGCTTCTAAAAGCTCTCCCATTTCTGGGAACAATGGTCTGCAAATCTCTCTAGACCAAAGATTAATGCACCTCCTTCTGTATCCCCATCACTTGATTCAGTCATCTCTCTCCTGGAATGTGTGTGTTTGCCACTGTAAGCATACCAGAACTCCAGGACCAGGCAGCCCTCACCTGGCACAGGCTGCAGAGGCACCCCCACTCTGTGTAAACTCCTGCAGGGGACTTGCTCTAAACTGCTTACTTTGGGAGACTTTTTTCTTAGAAATTTGGCTGAGGGACCCATATTATCCTTGTCTGAGAAAATATCAGAGTTAAGTGGGGCTTGAGCTTTGTGGTGGCTGAAAAAGTAGGGGTTTTAATGCATAAGAAAACTTATTTTCTTGATGACTGATCTCAGAAAAATTCAAAGCAAAACCCATAAAATCCTCAGTAGTTTGTGCATCTAATCACATTATCACATTGCTCATCTGCAAATCTCATTTTGATCAGCTTATATTGTCCTTTTCGGTGTCTTGCTGCTGACATTTGCTTCACATGGATTTGCTTGGAGTCTATCAGCCTTCTTGTGTTGCCCTTCAGAGTTTTTGTTTCATAGAGTCATAGCATAGCTTGCGTTGGAAGGGGCTTTAAAGATCACCTAGTTTCAACTCCCCCACCACGGGCAGGGACACCTTTCTCTAGACCAAATGGCTCACAGCCCCATCCAACCTGGCCTTCCAACCAACTTCCAGGGGTGGGACATCCATAACTTCTCTGGGCAATGTGTTCCAGTGTCTCGCCACCCTCACAGTAAGGAATTTCTTCCTAATATTTAATCTAAACCTACCCTCCTTGTCCTGTCACTCCATGTCCTTGGAAATAGTCTTTCCATCTTTCTTGTAGGCTCCCTTCAGGTACTGGAAGGCCAAATTAAGTAACTCCAAAGCCTTCTCTTTTCCAGGTTGAACATTCCCACTTCTTTTAAGCTTTCCCCAGAGGAGAGGTGCTCCAGCCTTCTAAACATCCTAGCATCCCTCCTCTGGACTTGCTCCAACAGGTCCCTGTCCCTCCTGTGCTGGGACCCCAGAGCTGGATGCAGCACTGCAGGTGGGGTCTCACCAGAGCAGAGCAGAGGGGCAGAATCCCCTCCCTCGCCCTGCTGGCCACGCTGCTTTGGATGCAGCCCAGGGCACATTTGGCTTTCTGGGCTGTGAGGGCACACTGACAGCTCATGTCCAGCCTCTCAGCCATCAGCACCCCCAGGTCCTTCTCAGCTTCTTCATTTCACACAATGATATTGGAATTAATGCTGGTAATGATGCTTCTGAGGTCCTAATTGCAGGCATGCAGGTGTAGACAGAAATGTAGGTGTAGACAGAAATGTAGATGTAGACAGAAGGTCAGTACTGATTTTTCCTAAGTCATGTATCTATTGGACCTGCCCTAGGAGAAGATACTACTACAGGTTTGCATAAGGAGGTGATTTGTGGAGGTGTTGAGCCTTGTGTGCCTTTCCCAGGAATAAGAACTTTATCACCATGAGATTAGATGTGCCAAAAATGTTTCCTAACACAACTGTCTGAGCGGTTGTGCTTTATGAATAGAGAGAATAAAACTAATATTTTTTGTCTTGAAATATTTTCTATTGCGTTAATGAAACCTGCAACCAGCCATCCCATATGGGAGGTTTGTTGCCTGCCTGACAAGTTGCAGTGATGTTTCTGAACAAAATGGCTGCAACTCTGTCCTTGTGTCGAGAAGCTTGGGAACAGACAGTTAAACACGCAGGCATCAGAAGCTTCACAGCATTCCTGGGCACCATTCACCCCACAGGTGTCTGACATGGAAAACAGTATAATTTTGTCTGTGAGAGACAGAGGAAATCATGCTCCTGCTAATTTACCCTTCATGAAGCCAGATATCTAACTGGACTTTTTTCAAAGTTTTGTACAGTATAGTAAAGGCAATTTGTTGTGCAACTAGTATTTTTTTTACAGGGCACCTCATACATATGAGAGAAACTAGGGGAAATTGTGATGTGTTATATGTAGAAAATCATTTCTTCAGAAGAGGCCCACAAAGTGAAATCTGTCTCAGAATTAAATGAAATGCCTCACATGGAAAGTCTGACCCTCTCACATAGTGTTTGTTTCTGCCCCACCATACTCTGTGATCTGCAGTGTCTTTTCAGGCATTGCTCCCAAGGGTGAAAATCTGCATGGAAGAGTGGTAAATAAGTAAATTTTGAATTTTCAAACATGACAACCTACTTTCAGCTGCTTGACCTAGCACAGAGAAAGGAAAATGGAGAGTGCAAAATTCAGCATGCCAGAACTGCTTCTTACCTACTTTTTCACTCTTCTTTCTCTGTGTGCAGATAAAACACAGTTGTCCTGCGGCCAGCAGAAGTCTGCAGATACCAGCCAGAGTGTTCCTGCTCAAGGCAGTGGACCTTAATCATGAGCTGCCTGTTCATTAGGTGGAATTTTCTCTCTCAGCTGAATTAAGCATTCCACATAAGCACAGGCACAGTAAGTGCCTTCACCTAGTGCTTGTGCTGGTGTGGGTGGTGTCCTGCTGGCTCTGACGGTCACTGGGAGCACAGTGATTTCTCTGCAGACTGTTGCAGCATCCCAGGCTGAGAGGCCCACACAGATGTCCCAGATGGCTCCTAAACCCATGTGGCTCCTAGACTCCTAAGTATCACCTGAACTAATTTTCTCCAATGTTTTTTTTTTTGCTTTTGCTTTTCCTACAGTCAATCACGTTTCCAGGTCACAAACAGCACCAGAAGCTGTTTGGTTTGTGCAGGCTGCCTCGATCTTAGTATTTTTCTTAGAAACTTCACTCTTTTGTCACTTTCTCCCTCATAATTTCTGCTAGTTTTTTTCTTGTGGCAGACATTAGCAATTGTTTTATCTCATGCTTCTGTTCTTCCATGTCTTCCTTGAGAAAGGATCTGTTACAGGAATTTTCTTCCCCCAAATAATTATACCCTTGTAAGATCAAGAAGGGAAGTTTTTATGATGCAGTATTTTGCCTAGGATATTCCCGAGAGATCTGTAGCTGCTTTGCTTATTACCATGAGATGGCATATGTGCTCATCAAACTCACCCTCCTCATTTTTGACAGGAAAATATTTCATTTTTACTCTGAGCATGGTTTTCCAGTGTATTGGTTTGTTCCACAGCTGATCTGCTTCTTACATCAAGTTTGCTCTAAATGCTGTGGAAGAAGCTTGTGGAAGCATCTTTTGCTCTACTATGTCTCTGATTTCAGTGTAACTTTTTGCACCCCTTTTGAGCGTGATAGTGTCCTTCATATTTTAAAAGTACTGACTCAGATCAAAACCTTGGAATCATCCACAATGCTTTTGCTCGGTCCTTGAGGAGGTGCTGTGATTTTTGTGATAATATGAACACAGATCTTGACAGGCAGGTCACCAACCAACTTTTCAAAGGTTTATACTTCTATTTCATTAACTACACTTACAGTGACAGTTTGGTCTGATGACTCCTTTTTCCAAGATGTGATTAAACCCAGTTGTTTTGCATTTGCATTTGATGTTTGTTTGCATTTTATGTTGCTCAGTTGTACCTTTTCACCTATTTCTTCTGAGAACTGACCTGACATGAAAATAGCTTATGGATGGAGATAAATTGCAATTCTTAGTAAATTTGCTCTTTGACAAAAAAGTGTCTCCTCACTCTTCTGACAATCACTTATTTGCCTCAGGTCTTGCAAACAATCAGCTCTATTACTGCCTCGCACTTCTCTGTGTCTCTGCCTGTCCCCTGTTGCAAGTCACTGTGTATCACTTGCTCCAGTACTTGGCATGTTTACAATGCCCACAGGAATGAAAAAGTAGAAGACCTCGTAAACTAAGTTGTTTCCTAATTAACACATTTAATCTAAAATGCCCCAGCAATTTAGCTTGAGGGAGGGAAAAGAGAAGGAGAAATGTGCTATCCTTGAGAATGCTCTTCCTGTGTTTGTCTTGAAGGCATAGTTATATACCTATGGGAGGTTGCTCAAACTTATACCTCTAGCCCTCTGCAGTAGCTGGAAGTGTGTCTTGCTGTACTCATACCCCTTTCGGTCACAGCTCCTTCCCTTTTTCACTGTGCTGTGTTCCTTTCTTTTCAGCCATTTAAGGCCAAGTACTGTTGTCCTCTGCTGCTGCTGCTGCTGAAGCACAGCAAGACTTTGAAACAGTCTCCATGACAATCAGAGACATGCAGTGTGGATCCTAACAGGGGTGATCCATGACTGTGATTGTATCCTGCAGAGCAAGGTACGTATGTGCTGCTGCTGGAAGATGTGGGTTAAAAACTGCTGGTTCCTCCCTCCTTTTACGACCATGCATGGTGGTGTGGGGAAACCTCTTTGCTCGGTGCTGCCACAATATCTCCTTTTCTGGGGATGTTCCCCAGGGGCTGATTTTATCTGGTGTGAGATTTAGAAAGGGATGAGAAATATTAATGGCTGAATGATTATAATGCTATAGAAAATGGAGCTGAAAGTGCAGTGCATAGAGATCAAAAAGAAACACAGTATCTGGCTGTGAGGTTTTGAGTATATCAAAAAGGGAATTTATTCCTGCTTTTTAACTTCTTGTTACCTACAGAGCTGAATTCTTAAAACATTGGTTCCTGGTTATTAGGGTAGTATGTTTTGTTCTGTCCAGTGTCTTCATGTAAAATGAAGTTTTAAAATACAAAAAGATGTGCTAGTTTTATGTACATCAGCCATTCATACAGAACAAAATGTTCAAATGCCATGATTTATAAAGTACTGGATGACAGTAGGCTGGTTTTTTTTTTCCTTGGCCTTAAGATGTACAAATAAGGACAAATGCTGTGGAATGAAAATGAACATGAATTCTCTCTGATGAGCAGGATGTAACCTGTCTTCTGATTCTCTATGTTGATGTCGTTGCCCATTGTTTAAATGTGATAAAACAGCTTTATGCTGATGCTATTTTAGTTATCATGAAATTCCTTCTTGAAGGCAAACTTCAGTCACATTGATTTGATATTCCTTTATTACCAGGTTCTATGTATCACATTTGAGCCAAGAAGCATAATCAAAAAGTATTCTGAATACTGAAATACTAGACATTTGTTTGCCAGTTTTTAATGGACCATGTGCAAACAGCCACGTGAAGTTAGTGAAGGTGAGAACTGTGCAGCATGACATATGGTGAATAAAATTGATAATATTGGAACAGTAATTAGAGCTATGTGATGCTTATGTATCTATTAATATCTGTATCCACATACACCCCCATGTATTCTAAATATATGTACAGTAGCTCTAACTTTCAGCAAGTAAAATGAGAATTCATAATGCAGTAGAACGGAAAGAACATGAAAATGAAAACACAGGCAAAGCCACAATAAAACTGTAGCAGTCAGGAGGAACAAAAGAAAAAAGATACCTATTAAAATTCATTCTATAAAAGGAAGATTGTGGAAGATAGGGAGCTAGTTCCAGTGAGAAAATGTTTGAGGGAAGCTTCTTGGGTTTTTTTTGCAGCAGACGTCTCTGACCCTTCATGTGTTCTGTGACCATAAAGACTGTGTCTTGAGAGAGAGGGAGTAAGATAAGATAATGTTTGGGTACTTTAGGATGAAAAAACCCCATTTTCTTCATTTTTTGTAATATAATCTACCAATATTAGATCTAATCCTTTAGAAAATTCTCTATGTCTACTGTAACCTTGGCTCCATCTAGATGCTTTGGTCATCTTTTCTAATGTGTCAGCCCTTATATTTACTGACTTGTGCCAAACACTCCACAGGCTTCCTCTTTATGTATAATTTCCCTTTTACCTGAGCACATTCTCTGACAGATATTAATATCATTCCATTAATATCATCACCCATTTCTTTTCACCAGACCCCATTCCTTACTTCATCAGGAAAAGTTTTACCTGCAAATTCTGTGTCTTCTTTCATGCTGGATATAGGCTTGGGGATTATCTCAATTAGGTTTATATGAGAAATAGCCATACGAATCTCTTGAGATCTTGAAAAAAAGCACCAGTGCAGAAATTGCTGCAGGTACTGTGTTGCTTGGAGGGAAATAGGTCCGGTGGAAATACGTCCTGGTGGGAGTGAGGTCTGACCTCCACATTATAGGATAGTATCTCAAACAAAGAATGTGGCTCAACATCTGGCTCAATGCCAACAGAGAGCTGATTGGGAGCAAGGCCAGGGCAATCAGAGGCAAAGCCAGGACACTAAGAACTGAGCCCAAGGTACAACCAAAAGAGGGAGGAAAACAGGAAGACTCAGCATGTTGATTCTGGCACGGATCTCCTGCCAAGCCCAGGCTGTGTAGCTGTTATACCTATTGTGAAATTGGTCCAGAGATAAAAGTCCTCTGGGTGTCTCTTGCAAACCTTTTCTTGCTGACTTTCTGTTCCTGTTGCTGCCTCTAGTTCCACTTTTTTCTTGCTTGCTAGCTGTACCTTTTCAATGTTATTATCACATACTTGGTCACCGCTTAACCTATGCATTTCTAATTTAATCACTCCTTGGGCACCAGCTCCTCTAGTGCTCTTATTTGTGCTGTGATTCTTTAACTCTCCTGTAGTCTATGAAAATCTAGAAATGAAGCAATATTCCCCACACTCTTCATCTCAGTCTTGCAGAGAATGATTCTTGCTTCTCTGCGTTTCTGCATCTTTGCATACACCTGCACAAACTACATCAACCTTTTCTACTACCATATTTCTCAGAAACTTCAAACCTGCTGGGTTTTATCCTCTTAGTCCTTATGAAGTTTCTGTCATCAAGGAACCTTCTTGTAATAGAAATAATCTTCCAAGATAATTTCCCTTTCTTTTGTGCTGTTGTACATTATGGTGTTTTTGCAGGGTGATTCTTGTTCTGTTAATTTTGGCCTGCGTTACTAATTACTCTAATTCGTCTGTCCTATGACTTTGGCCTCCCTGTTTTTCTTGTCTCTTCTCAATTTGGTATATCACTTATGAATTTCATTAATATGTTGTTTGCTTCTCTTTCTAGCTCATTCCAACTCAGAATATTTTGTGATTCTGTTATTACTGAAAGTATTAAATTAGGCAAGACTGACCTCCCTATAAACTAGTATTTTTCTCTTTGTCTATTAGCCTGGTTTTGGTCCTTCATTCCAGACTTCAGACCAAATGAGATATTTTTTTGCACAAGAATGTTCAGTTGAGCTTTTTAAGGATTTTTTGGGAAACATGGGAGGCAATCTTCCATTTTCATGTTCTCCAGTTTTATGTCAGTGTAGCTGCCTGGCTTTGAGGGAGAGGATAATCAGACCAATTGTTTAAAAAATATGGCTTAAATCCAAGAGTGTTACATTATTCTGTTCCATTCATCCATTAATTTGATAATTCAATCAAAAAAGCGTTAGTTTTGTCAGGCAAGATCTATTCTTTATAAATTCTGCCTCTTATTGCTCATCATTGCATTATTCCCTGCAAAAGAAGTGAGTATTTCTTAAGAAGACAATAGAAAACAATACAAAAATTCTAGGGTTAGAAGCTAAATATAAAGCATTGTAATTAGTAAGAGCTTTCTTCATTCTTTTATGAAGGCTGAGACAGTGCCACATTTGTTTTTCTGTCCAGCATTGACAGAAGGATAGATGAAGGTGTAGCTGTCTCCTTCCCCTCTTAGCACCTCTGCATACCTGTGGTGTGTGATTCCAACCACTTGATGGTGCAGGAGGTGTGGTGGAGTGTGGCCATCACTGCTACTTCTAAATCCCAAGACTTTGTGAGATAATTTACAATGAATGTTAAAGCAGCTTTCAGAGAATCCAGGAAGAATGAGTTGTATCATATGTTTGTTTTCTTAGAGCTTTGGGTTTCAGTTTGTCATGGTCAACTGATTTTTGTTAGGGAAGTATAAAAGGTCCCCAAAGGATGTGCTACCAGAGTGTGAATATCTTATGCCTATGTGCCTATGTCAGAAGATGATCAAGGTATACTCAATCTAAGCACTGCTATAATTGCCTCATAATTTCTTCCTGACTTATTCTGCAGTGGTGTCCAAGTTTGAAAGGTACATTAAGCAATGCTTCTGATATTACTTTGAACCTTATTACCACAAAAACAATACAACTGTCCTTTCAGTTGCTCTGCTACCCTGTGTATTTGGTCACTACCAGACATCAGCAAACACAATCTCATTTTCAGTGTAAGATCTTAGCCACACATTCAGAAAGTAAGGTAAGGTTGCCTTGAGGTAGGGAGGTGAAGGTGTCTAAGAGGCACAGCTGACTCCCTCGACTGGTTTGAATTTCAATGCATGAAGAAGCTTTCTCCTCTCCTAAGAGAAATAAATATTAGAAGGCCTGAAGAACAAGTTCATACAGAGCTACATGCCCTAGAATTGTAACATGAGATGCTATGGACTCATCTGAGTACTCATCTGAAAAATCATGGTTTACTTTGGAAAACTAGGTTTTTAACTAATTTATTGACTCTCAGCATAAGTAACTTAGACGTCTATTTTGTTGCTGTTCTTGCTCAGTCGTGCTGAGCAGAGCTTTGCTCTTGTGTCCACACCTGTGCAAGCTGCACCTGGGAAAGGACAAGGGTTTTACTGAGGTTCTGTGTCTGTGGATATGTTGTGTTTTGGTTTGGGTTCTAGACATGGCAGATGCTGTCTGAAGCATGGCTTCTCATTTACCTCACCATCCAACCAGGAAAATGCTGTGGTATTCCTAAACTATTATTTCTTTCTAGTGTTCCACAAAGTAAGAACTGTAACAGCAAAAACATGCAGTTAGCCACTACTGAGCTCACTGACAGTTCCATGCTGAAAAGCCATATTTAACAGTGGCTTCATCTAGGATGGAGAATGGATGGTTTTACTTCCCATTATAGAGTCTGATCATCCACAAGTGAATTTACATCTTGCTCAGTTGTGCCCTGATGTGGGAAGGATGAGGTATACAACTAAGGAAAGAACCCACTGCAATAACATTAGCTAAATATACCACTGACTGTAAACTGAGGCAGACTAGAACCTTGGATTTCAGAAATATTAGAAAATATCCTTTTTTTTTGGTATCCACAGTCTTTCAAATTACATATGTTTATTTCCATTTACACCTATGTATGTGTATATATAGATATATTTCTCTGAACTGAATTGCTTATTAATTAGAATCAATACAATGTGTTGTCCACCTCCTGTTCATTGTGTCTGTTTCCTTGTTCTGCAGTTAAGCCCTAAATGCAAGCAAGTTCCTTTTTCCTGGGAAGTGTATGATCAAAGGAAGATCAAAGCAGAATCTGAGTTCAGGGTGTGTAATTTTTGGCTGATCAAACACAGATATTTCCCCCTGTGTTGAAACAAAGGTTGGAGGAAGTTAACTACCTGGCTATAACATTTTCTTTGTATTATCAACTGGCAGTTCAAAGGGCTCCTCCCAAATCAGAAATAAACTCTCTTTGCTACCACAGGGCATATTAAACAAAAATATCCTTGAATATCCTTGCAAAATAATTTTACAGGCAGAAATAGAGAGTCATACACAGACCCTACCTCAGTCTGACAGGGAATTTTTTCTGGCCCGTATTTGTCCACTTGGTGGACATCCAGCTACACGGTTTGTAGTGCAGAGTAGGGGGGCAAATGCAACAAGAGCAGAAGTTGCTTGCTTTGCTTCTGTGTTTTTGCATGTATTGTTTTCCCTAAGGAGATAGTTGGATCCTGACAAAAGCTGGGAAGAGGTGATTCAGATATCAGCATTATGCACTATGCAGTGGGCAGATTATATGGCCCACACATTTGATATCACTCTAACCTCTGAAAACTAGATTGTTTTAAGACATGACATTTAACATCCCCCCTGCTAACATGGTTAGCATTAACTGTTACAGCCCTGGCTATACTTCTTGTGCAAATAAAAATCTGATTCTTCCTTTGATCTTGCTAAGTTGCTTAGAGTCCAACTGATGTCAGTAATCCTAGCATTGTAGAACAAAATGTATTTTATCATCAGGAAGATATGCATTTTGGTAAGCAAATACATTGAAGTTTAAGCTTCCAAGGAAACTTGATTCAACCAATTAAGAAAACAGCTAGAGGATTTTGAGTTAATATAGAGCCTCCAGAAGTTGCTTTAAATGTAGATAACTGAGAACATGTTTATATATGTGTAGAGGGAGACCCCAAAAATTATTTAGGAAAAATCAGGTAGCATGGTCTCCTGACACGATTGTATTTCCTCGTAAATCTCATCAAATTCTGAAATCTAATAGAGGCTGGTGAGTAGAACAAGGACAAAAGGTTTCAGGCAAAATTACTATCAGAACATGGACCAGAGCATTATCAGGAGAGTTTACTCCCAGAACAAGGAAGGTGAAAACCCTGTAGCAGGGTATATTGTAAATAGTCCACAGCTTAAACTTCCTGGAAATGCAGGTCTGAGTGAAGTAACCATTTGTCTCTGTGGTGTATCTGGAAGTGGTGCTCAGGCTCTGCTCTGACTGGACAGGTCTCACACTGAGATGCCTGAAATCAAGTTTGTCTACAGCAAGGTAAGACTTGGAGAGGCCAAAAAAAGTGTCCCTCTGCCTCACTCTGCCGTGGGGTAAGGTCTGACTTGCCTTTCCATCACGAAGAAGATCCTGCTTACAATATATTCTGTGGGCATCCAAAATATATTCATTCAAAATGTTTCCTAAGCAGTCTCCTCCAGACTTTCTGGGAGAGCAGGTGCAGAGAGCAAGGTTTCCTGTGCTACCAGGAGCACTCCTAAGACTTACTGGGAGAAAAGTAAGGGCTCACCTACAATAAGAAAAGACCCGTAATCTAACTAAATGTGTTTATTGACACTCAGTGAACGTGTTCTGTAATTCCATTACAGACAATCACCCGTGGAATCTCTGACATTTGCAGACAGAAAAGGCAACAAAGTCATCTGCCCTGTTCCCGTCACCTCTGCATCACAGTCAAACATAGACTGACACTTCAGAGAGTGTTCATTTGTATCTTCCAGCACCCGAAGGTAAAAGGTTTTACTATGAAAGCGTTATAAGAAGAGTGTATTTAAACCAAAGCAGAACAGAAGATTCATGCTGTCTGCTACGTGTGCTTCAAGAAGCCTGTGGTGGTAAAAATCTATGAGGACTGAAGGATTAGAAACACAACCAGAGTCAAATAAAACTCCAAGAGGACACTTCGGTACAGACCTTAAATTTCCCAATGGAAATAGAAGAGACAGAGTAGTTTGCTTATAAAATATAGACACTAACTGAAGGTGATTGGGTCCTGTCACTTAATAAATTACCATTCATATGCTGAGGCTTCATAAGTGTGTGGGTGCATGCTCTTAGCCCTTCCTGGCTGCAAGATAAAAAATGTGTTAACTTAAACCACCTTCACAGAACCAAAGCTGGTGTATGTTGGATTTTAGCTCAGCAATGAGCATGTGTATGCTCAGTAACAAGTGGTACCTGTTAAAGTGATATGAACTGTTCACAGATCTCAGATTATGCAGTGATAGGTGTACTAGAAGCCGAAGACACAGAAAACTTATACTGGGCGAAAAACTGTGTAGCTCTGTTGATCTGGTGCCAGCTGAAGATTGAGCCTATTGCACTTAGAGAACAGATATCTTCTTTGGCTTCTAAAATTAAAAAAGAAGTTCAAAGGAAGTGATAACTACAGAACCTTTTTACGGCTTTTGTTCTAAGACTCAGCAAAGCTGGTAAGGGGCAAATATCATACTCTTGGACAGACACAGTTTAGTTAGAGGCTCTCAGCACAGGCAAATAAAAGAAGTTCAAACGTGGCCATGTTGGCTAATCTTGCCCAAGTGAAGAACATGAGAATGGAACAGGGTGAATGTGTGGGCATCCTTCACAAGGACTTCTGGATAGCTTTCAGTGCCCACTGAGAGAGAAATCTGTAAGGTTAAGAAATGAACACTGGTGATGAAATGCTCGGTTGGTTTGCTAACAGAAACCAGAGACGGCAAATGGGACAGAGGGGTAGAGAGAGACAGTGGGATAAGAGTGACGAGTGGCAATATGTTGAGCCTGTTCTGTTTCTGCTATATATAGGAGGTAGTGGTTCTCTTACAGAACGAAATGTAGAACAAGATGTGCGGATTTGGGGATGATGTGGAACTGACAACCTGAGAAATACCATCCGTAAAGGAAGTAAGTCAAAGATGCTGAGAAATATGCCTTATATGTAGGATATGAGGGATGAGCAGGCAGTGCAAAGCAAAGATGGAGAAATCAGAATACGGTGGTGTGAACTGTGTTCATTTGCTCATTTGAAGTCTTGATATTGCTGCAGGGCAATGACTCAGAAGCCAGAGGGGGTCACTGAGGGAAGAACGGCCAGGCCACATTGCAAAGAGCTAAAAATCGGAGAAACACCTTACTTTTTAGATAATAAAGAAAGCTGCTATATTTGAAGAACAAGTGAGTGAACATTCTAGTCACTTATGCAGAAATATGCCAAATGGTTTTTCTGTGGTGGCAATGGTAATTAAAAGTGCAAGAGCAGCACTGGAGGCTCAGCAGCCCCCCAGGCAGCTGGCATTTATACCTGACAAGAAGCTAAGAATGTATTTCAGCTAGCCACAATGAGAATCTGAAAATGTCTAGCTAATGCTTTCAGTGCTTCTTCTTGAACTTTAGGACATTTTTCACCTACACCAGACCACATATGAAGTACCATGTATGCACGGTTCAGCTGTAGAAACAGGCAGTATTCTTTTGAGTGCATGTATGCCATTTACAGGCATTGTGTGCCCCACACCCTGATTCCACTCTCTTGAAACCACAGACCTTATTCCTCTACAGCTCAACAAATCTGAAGCGTATCCAGGGCTTCAGATACAAAATTTTCAGAATGGAGAGATTACCACTGAAGTGTGTATGAGATCCAGTGATGGACACGTGACACATCCAGCCTACAAAGCTTTTCCATTCACATTACAGGGACTCGGGATCAGACACAGGGCCTGGAAACTCCTGGGGAGACCCAGCAGTGGCACTGAAAAGGAGGATGAAAGCAGTCAGGCCAGCTGCCTGATGAAGGCACTAGGAAGGAAGTGAGTGAAGCTTGAAGCAAGAAGAGTGTTAATGACAGAGCTGTGATAAGGCAAAAGACAAGCACCAGCCTGGATAGAAGGAAGAGGCAGTGAATCTTCTGTAAGGCTTTTTTTCCTAAAATATTGACTATACTCGTTTGGATGCTGCCCAGCCACTCTCACAAATGAACACTCTCCATTGACACTCACATTTCTGTGCCTCCTACTCAGGTTTTCTCAGGAGGGTCATGGCAAAATGAGGCTGAAAAATAGGAAATCTACCATTTTCTGAGCTGAGAGGAGCAGTGCCAGGATCTATACACATGAAACAACCATTGGATGTGGCCTAACCACAGTCTCTAAAGCTTTCCTTGCAACCCTTCTTTGTGGTTTTGGATCATTTCTGGAAGCGAAGAAATTATTTCCTTCTTATTGTAAACAATGCCCACTGAAGTTATTTTAATGCTGAAAAACAAAAGTGGCAACGGGGTTTTGATGAGCAAATGGTGTGAACTCTTATAACAGGTACAAATAATGGAATTGTTGCTCTTATCACTGTGGATTTGGGGTCCTCACGTGTCCCATGGCAAAAATCCTGGCAAACATTGTGTTTAGTCCAATATTACAACTGGCTCTTTTCTAACCACAGAAGGTCTGTGGTTTACATTTCATGTTTTACATCAGTTCTGACTGGGTTTATCCCACTTGCTGTGCTCAGAAATCTCTCCTAAGATCCTGCTCCCCAGTAACCTTGCTAACAAATCAGAGACGCACCATAATTTCTGCTCAATTAAGAACAGAAAAACAACCCTCATGCATGCAATAGCTAGCCTGTCACTGAGACTGGTGCTGAGCATTTTATATAGATGTTCAGGAAAGACTACAAAAGGCAGCTACAGAATAGAATCTTCATGAAACGCGTTTCCTCCCAGTCTTTCTTACTCAGTGACACATGATCATTGCCCAATAGTATTTGGATGTATTAACTTTTTTTGTTTCAAGAGGAAAGCTGCAGCATTCTATGTGTGCTCTCTTCTATAGAAATGTGAGCATTTTTTGGACTCTTTGTCACTAAATGAAATCTCTCAGCATTGAGAAATCTGGCAACACTAAGTGATGTGCTTGCTCCCTGCCCTGTTCTTTCTTCCCCATAACTCTCCTTGGGACGCTGTGTGCTTATCCCTGTTACCAGCTAACTGTTCTCCAACTCTGAAATACTAAATAACAAAACAGAGATGTGAAAGGAGGAAGATCCTGCTCCAGAGACCTGGCTAAACAGAGATAAGTGGGGCAATGAAAACTAATATGGCAGGGCAGCTAGACTGGATGCAAGATATTTGCAGCTTTGTAAACTCTTTTAGGTTTGAGATGGCCTACCAATTTCTCCTGGAAGTGTTGACTTTATTCTCCATAAGTACATCATAGATGCTGAAATCCAGGGGTAGCTCTCCTTCTGCCACTGACCCTTTCTGTGGCCTTAGCTAAACTGCTTTACCTTGCTGGTTCTTTAATCAAATAATGTTCTTGTAGAGTATGATCCTTCTTTAATGTCTCAGGAGCATGACGTTAACTTGATGGGGACTACTAATGTTGTAACCTAATTAATCATAATAAAACATAGCTAGCTTAGAAGAATCAAACCATTTTCTTACAGCCGTAGAACATTTTCCATTTCATGATGGTCTGAGAGATATTCATGTTTTGGGGGGTAATAGAAATGGATTTGTAATGTCATGCACTGGAATATCTTTCATAAGAATGTATACTTAAAATAAAAAACCCCTTTAGTATCACTTCATGTTCCTGTAGTCCGCCAGCCTTACACAAATCTAGTCCTGTAAAATTTTTCCTCACAAAACAAGCTATTAAAAGAAGATGCTTTTGCTGCTCCTCTGCACTAATCATTTGTTTGCACACAAAGATTACTTACAGACTGTTCTTTTTTTTAGCTGATTTAATTTGTTTAAAAAATCAATAAATATATAATCAATAACTTATAATCAATTGATTATATAAGAAAAAGAGACCAATGTACCTTTGCAGATGCCTTTGACTTGTTTTACACAGTGATACTGTGCTGTGGTCTACAAAGTTCTGTAATGTATATATTTGCTTCTTGTTATTATTCCAACTTTTTTTGCCTGTATTTTCTTTCCAAAGCTTCTGTTTGATTTGCCTTTCAGCAAGGGAGACTTCACCTTTCCAAAGTATCTTACCTCTATTTTCACTAAATTGTGGTTTTTGTTCTAATGCAACCCATTATTTCCAAAGGCTTTCAAGAACAGAAGAATATCACTGTACTCAAAGTAGATGTCTGAACTGGCTAGGAAAATAATTGTTGGGGTTGTGTTTGACGATTTTCACAGACTTTGGCGGGATGGATTTATAGATAAGAAAATCTCCTAGCTCACCTACGCCTCAGGCATTCAGCATTCACTAAGGCACTGAAACTCTTCTTGTTCATGTGCTCGTGTTCTCCTGTCTTTCATATAAATGCCTTGTTACACATATCTACAAAGAAGAGAATACAACAAGACAAGCTGTAGCCAGTAGTCACAGTGATGAGATTATTTTGAACTGCCTTTAAAGTTTCTTGTGTTAATGACTGGCAAATAGTTAGGTCTTCTTAAAAGCCTGGCTCCAATACACTGTAATGGCAACTGTGAAACATAATGGTTTCCCAAATAAGCTCTTAGAACAGACGACTCATGGTATCTCAGATATACAGAGTTCACCTGTCTTTACTTCTAAAAGACCAAAGAATGTACAAATTGTGCAATCTTGCAGTCCCTTGTTAATTATAATCTGTGTTTATATAGCAGCTCTATCTCAAAGCTCTTTTCAAACATTAAGACTCCTAGCACTTCTTTTATGTAGGCATTATTATCCCTGTCATTATCATTATCACATCTTCCATTTTATAGGTGGTAAATGAGCAAAATCACACTGTGAGTCAGTGGTTGAATTGGGAATAGCATATTGTAGTCCTGACTTTGTCCCTTGCTTTAATTACTTACTAGCATGATTGTTATTTGTGGGTTGAAGTGATTTTGTTCAGTGTAAGATCTCAGCAAAGCAGGATTCTTTTGATTGGCAAGATTTTTGTTTGTATAGCTTTCATGCTGATATTTTTCAGCTGTTGTTCTCGGTTTAAGTAGCTAATAAAGGATGCTGTCATCTTCCAATTAAATATGTATCAATAAATTTTAATATAATACAATTTGCATAATAGAGTGGAACAGCTCAAATGAAGCTAAGTCTATCAAGCAATGAAGTATTTAGGTATTGATGTTGTATTCTAATCTAGTAATAGTAAAAACCATGATGGAAATCTATGGACAAATGTACTGTAAAGTACCTGGGTTTTAAATGACAGATGTTATTAATCAGTCTTTTCTTTTAGTGTGAAAATACCATATGCAATTACTAAATTAAGTTAAAGTCCCTTGTGCAATTTTTTTTTTTAAATCAGAACAAATTTTAGTTGATATGAAACACAAAAATGTGTTTAGTTGAAACTAGACATTTAACCTCATTTTCTCCTTTTCCAGGACCGTTTAAATCTGGAAAGGCAATCTAACCATTTCATCGGCTCAAACATAGGTAGCTTAGCTTCAAAACATCTCACTGACAGCATCCCATTTCTTTGTTTCTCTGTCATAAAATGTCATAAGAAATAGAATAAAAAAGAAAAGCTGTCATGAGTGGTTACTCAGACCACAAGGTGCAGTCCTGTGAGAAACTGAAGATGCCCTGAGAAGTGAAAACGTGGTCCTCCCATAAGAGAGCGGTAAGACAATCAATAATACAACATGATTGTTTAGGAATAGGGTTCTCCTTTTTCTTCCTTGCTCATTATCTTTCTCCTTATCCTCCTCCTTCTTTTAAGTAACAGCTTTCCGGATATCTTTGTCATTCCTCTAAATACAATGTAAAACTCTTTTCCTCTGCCAGTGGTCTGCTTGCCAACGGGTGCAAAACTTGGGTCTTCATGAATTACTGTAGAAATCCATACTTCCTTAAAAGTCTATCTTTCCAAGGAAATAGATCCCTCAAATAAAAGTACAAAGCACACTCTGCTCCCTTCTACTTGCTCCAATTATAAGACAAAAAATGGGTTTCAACGAACAAAATCACTTTCAGGTTGATTTGAATGCTATGTTTTGTGGATGCAGCAGTCATGCACACAGTTTTTATACATCTGACAACCTGGAGAAGTAAACCTAGTTGTGCAATTTGTCTCACAGTTTTCTGTACTAACAAGGTTGCAATTCCCAACATTTGTTCTGTGCCATATTGGCAATTTACAGGCTGATCTTCAATTCATTCTTCTTTAATGACCTATTCATTTGTTCATAAACCAGACCTCCATGTCTCCTAATCACTTTATTAGACAAGTTACAGTGTATTCCCTTCCCTTCCCTTCCCTTCCCTTCCCTTCCCTTCCCTTCCCTTCCCCTCCCTTCCCTTCTCTTTTCCCTTTACACGGCACCATTTAATCTAACCTTATATTCTTTTTCCATATTCTTTCCACTTTTCTCTTCTCATC